>JARFIW010001260.1:57772-657772 GCA_036346225.1 Platerodrilus igneus | reverse complement strand
GACTGCCGTAAATATCAGCAATCCTTAAAAACTAATAAAGTAGTGGAAATGTCAAGATCAAATAATGAAGTGCTGGTAGCAAAATCATATGCAGTAGAATTCAATATGGGTGAGGTGTGGTATGCCGACAGTGGAGTGTCAAATCATATGTCGCCGAGATGCGAATTCTTTAGCGACTTCGTACCAATCGATGACGATTCGTTTCCTATGATAGTTGGAAATAACGAGGTTGTCTACGCACGTGGTAAAGGTAAAATTATAGCCGAGTTTGATGTATATGGTAAAACTCGTTGCCAAACATTGGTAAATGTTTATTGGATACCCAATCTTAGTAAAAATTTACTTGCAATCGTTTCAGCAGCTGATCATGGTACATACGCAAGTTTTGATAAAAACGACCTGAAACTTACAAGGAATGGAGTCGTGATTGTTACTGGGTTTCGATACGCAAGTAGACTTTATCGAATAAACATGAAAGCGCAGGCATGTCATGAGGCAAACGTCGCTGATAAAAATTATGTTTCAATAAGCACTTGGCACGAAAGATATGGGCATACAAATTTTCGCAAAATTTACGACATAGTTACTGGAGATAGTGCAACTGGTATCAAAGTGTCTGATAATGACAAGAAGGTAGACAAAAAAATACTTTTGCGAAAGTTGCGTGTTTGGAAAAATGGCACGACAACCATTTAGAGAATCTGAAATCCGAGCAAGTCACCCTGCGAATTGATTCATTTTGAAGTTTGTGGTCCAATGTCAGTGGATGCATTGGATGATTCAAAATTATTTGCACTGTTTGTGGATGATTACAGTGGGATTCTCATGATATTTCCAATAAAGCACAAATTCGAAATTGTTCAATAGGTTGAAACAGTATTGACATTGGCATCGGCGTCACATCATACAGTGTGCCGGTTACGGTCGGACAACGTATTGGAGTTTAAGTCGATGAATATGAAGAAAGTAATGTGTAAAAATAAAATTGTTCATGAGTTCTCTATACCGTACTGTCCAGAACAAAATGGTAGGGCTGAACGGCAAAATGGAACAATTGTAGAAATGGTACGCTCTATGTTAGCAGCAGCAAAGGTACCTCAGTCGCTATGGCACGAAGCCGTACGCACCGCAGGTGATATACGTATCAGGATACCGCTAGCACGACTTGAAGGTAAAACTCCTATAGAAATATGGACCGGAAATAAACCGGATGTATCGCACTTACGAATATTCGGAAGTAAAGCATACATGTACATAAATACCTAATATCGCAAAAAGTTCGATAAAAATGCTGTGAAATGGTGCTTGTTGGTTATGAGTCAAGCATGAAGGCTTACAGATTATGGGAACCTGGTACAAAACGAGTGGTTGTTGCGCGCGACGTCGTTGTTGTAGAATCTAATCCAAAATCTATAGCAAAACTTGTAGGTGATGTAAATCAACATACAGTGGAACTTCAGAATGACAAGCTTGACGTAACTGTCGAAACTCCTGTCAGTTTGGAAAGTCTAGAAGAATCAGAATTTGTGGAAAAGGATACGATTGTTAGTCGAACCCGTAGTAAAACTAAGTATTCAGACATATTTGCATCGGCACAAGTCCTGGTTGTTGAATGTACTCCCAATACGTGTGATGAAGCAAAATATATGTTCAATGCTCATCAGTGGGAGGATGCCATGTAAGAAGAAATCAAGTCATTAGAAAATAATGAAACTTGGGAATTAGTAGACTTACCAAAAGGGCATATTGCTATCAAAAATAGATGGACATTTTGTATAAAAGCAAAATCCGATAGAACAATCGGTCGATACAAGGCATGGTTAGCGGCAAAAGGATACTCGCAAAAGGCAGGTATAGACTATGGCGAAATCTTCGCACCAGCTGCAAGGTTTGACTTCATCCGTTTACTATTATCTGTTGCAGTAGCAAATGACTTCGCAATACGTAAATTTGACGTCAAGACCGCATTTGTATACGCAGATCTTGAAGAAGTTATATACATTTTACAACCTGAAGGCTTTAATGGCAATAGTGGCCGTGTTTGTAAATTGCAGAAGTGCCTTTATGGTTTAAAGCAAGCACCGCGCTAGTGGAATAAAAAGTTGGACGGACTCCAGAAGTTATTTGGATTAATTCCGTCAAACTACGGCCCATGCAAATATTCAACGGGCAATGGCCTGTTGCTGTTAGCGCTATACGTTGATGATGGGTTGGTCATTGGTAAATCAGTTGCTGAAATAGAAAACCTTCTGGTAAAGTTAAAAACAGAATTCGAGGTCGTTAGTTCTAACGGTGGTTACTCCCTTGGTTTAGAAATAGAGCACAATTTTAAAGCGAAGAAGATTAAATTTCATCAATCGTCTTATATTCGAAGTGTTCTAAAGAAGTTTGGAATTGAAGCATGTAATCACATAAGCGCACCAATAGAAGTTCAAACGGGACTTGAATCAAACCAAATCATTGACGTTGACGGTAACCTGAAATCAAAAGATATACCTTACCACCAACTTATTGGCAGTCTGATGTATCTATCTGTCGGAATACGTCCAGATATTACGCAAGCGGTAAGTAATCTAAGTCAATTTTTAGAAAATCCTTTGGTGGAACACTGGAAAGCTGCAAAGTAAGTGAGTCCTACGTTATTTAAAAGCAACAATGGAACTCGGTATTACCTACAATGGAAACAGTGTGTACCCTGACAGACTGATCGCATACTCAGATGCTGATTTTGCAACATGCACACATACTAGAAAATCAATTAGTGGAAGAGTGTTGTTATTAAACGACGGACCGGTAGTGTGGTTCACTCGAAAACAAACTGTAGTGGCAACGTCTACTACAGAGTCAGAGTACATAGCTGCGCATGATGCTATCATTTTATACGAGCTATACAAAAGAAAAAATAGTAGTCATTCACATTGCAAGTAAAAATCAACTAGCAGATGTTTACAAAAGCGCAAAAGCTTGATAAGTTTGTACAAAACAGAAACAGTTTAAATGTAAACTAACATTGGTCGCGAGTGGGAGTGTTGAAGTGTGCGCGCGCCGCATGTTATTGTAGGGTAGTGCGATGCCGGACAAGGCCGCCCACAGAATAATTTGTAGAGGGGGTCAAGACTACTTTCAAAAATATTAGTTATGTTACACAAAGGATGAACACTGTTAATGCAACCCCGTTACCGGACGTATTGGAAAGTAATGTAAGGCATAAAATCTTATTTCCTTAGAGTAGCTCAAAAGCAGTTAGGACCATCGATAATGCAGCGTTTTTTAATATTATAGTTGAAATCACGAAAGAATGCATTCACGCCATAGGTTACTGAATTTAAAAGCGATATACATTAAAAGTATGACGCGAATGCATTCTTTCGAGATTTCGGCTATAGTATTTGAAATTGAAAGAAAAACGTAGGATTGATAGTTTCTTAATAAATGCAGCATTCTGTAATTAATCGAATTTTCATAAAGTGTAAAGTTACTTACCAATCTGGTAAATTGCTGGTGCAGCAGGCTATCAATTCTTTTGGCTTGATGATGCACGGGGTAGCAAATGGAAAAGATTGGATTTTACATTAACACACACTAATTGAAAATTGAATGGACTTATTCCAATACACGTAATAAGCCGCCCGTAAGAAAATGTAAAAATACAGACACGGCACAACCATATTTAACGGAAACAGAAAAGCCACATTGTCAATCAAATGGCCACAAACCACAGATATTAATTAATAGTAAATAAATATCCGACCGGCACTTTAAATAGTGTCTTTAATATTTGTTGCAAGTCTTAACTAAGAAGGGTACAACAAACTATTATAACTGGCACTGCTGAATAGGACTGTTCTCGCGTTTTATTAATCATCATCATTTTTGAATAAAAATATCAATCTTCTTCGGTATTGACCAAATCTATTTAGGACTTCATTTATAAATGCTTGTTTCTCCCTACCTATCATGTCCTTATGTACACTAAGCATGCATAAACCTGATAATCTATCCCCTGACATGCTTGATCTAAGCCACGATTTTACCCGCTTTAGCGTACTAAATGACCTTTCTATTGTTGCAGTAGTTGGAGGTAATGCCAAAAAAATATTCAGCGCAGTTTTGATGGCCGGAAAAAAAGAAACTTCATTATCAAGCAAATGTACAAAGTCTGTATCTTGTTGAATCTCTCTATTTTGCCAAAGTTGAACCCACGTTTGCAACTGTTCTGAAAAGTTATCAATGTTGTAACTTCTGGCTATTTCTTCTTTTTATTTAACAATGCTCTTTTATATTGTTGTCTTTTAAGTTATTTGGATGTAATCCAGAGAGTAAAAAAGAAGTCGTAGCATCTTCAGAAAACCTTGTGGAAATAGACTGTATAACAGAATTCAAATAAGGAATAAAAAGGCTTACTCAAAAGTAATCTTCAACACTACTCATATGATAATTAGACCTATGAGTTTGTCTTGGTGCAATACGTGGTAATGTAATTTCCAATCCAAAACCATGGGCATGTTCAACACTTTTTTTATAAACCTCTTTAAAATATTGTTCAGGATCACTACGGTGTGTCTTAAAAAGTTTGAGTAGTTCATCTATGTGCTGTTTAACGGTAAATAAGTTTATACTTTTAGGCTGCAGTGCATTACAAACAGGTTCCAATTTGCTAGAATATTTGGCCATAATATGCAGACAAAGAATAAATTTCGACGAAGAAACGCAATTTAAAAGTTGACTGGCCCTATTTCTTGTCTGAACATTTATTTCACGGTTATGAACTAAATTTTCCAGAGCGTTTATAGTATCTGCAAAATGTTCCGCAAACAACCTCATTGATTTATATTTGGCGGACCAGCGTGTTTCACATAATAGTGGAATATTAGAAACATATCTACGTCTTAATGGACTATCTCGAAAGAAAGTAACTACTTCTTTAATGGTACCTACTGAATTTTGAATAACCGGAATCTTGTTCAAATCATTTATCACTAAATTTAATCTATGGGACGCGCAGTGAAAATATATCGCTTTTGGATATTTATTTTTAATAAGTTTTTGAACTCCCTGCTCATGACCTGCCATCGTCCAGCAACCATCAAACCCTAATCCAACTAATTTATTCATACAAAGATCATATTCATTACAAGCGTTTAAAATTGCAGCAGTTATACCTTCTGCGTTCATCGATGTAAGGACTACAAAGCCTAAAAATTCTTCTCTGACCGAATTGTCATTACTAACAAATCTTACTCCAAGTGATAACTGTTCTACCCCAGCAATATCTGCACTGTCGTCAGCCAGAATTGAAAATGCTTCACTCAAATTCACATCTTTCACAATTTTTTCCCTAATTAATGTTCCACAAATTGAAATTATTTGATTTTGAGTTCTGTGAGAGGTGTATTTTGAGTTCTTCTTGCAAAACTTTAAGTGCTCGTTTAAAATGTGATCCCCACTTTCTATTCTGAATTGTAAAAGATCCTCAAAATTACCTTTTTTATCACCTCGTAATGGCAAATCATGCATACCACAAAAAATGACGGTGGATATTATTGGTATAAGTTTTTTGCGATTCGATTCAATCAAATCCCGCTCAGCTTCATTTATTTGAGAGGTAATTAATAGACGTTTTCCTTCAATAATTTTTGTAAAACTAGAAGCTTTTATAGTTGAATCACGATGCCATTCGGTTGTAGCATGTGCTTTTGCAGAAGCGACAGAGTCATGATATTTTGTGAAGGGCTTCACAATGAAAGAACTAAGAACCCATCTTTTAACAGTTTGCCGAAAAACTACGCAATATTTGCAAAGTGCGCCTTTGAGTTTTGGAGAATACGCAAGCCAATCGTATTGTTGAAGCCAGTCATATCTAAAAGCACGTCTTCTTCCTTCGGAATCGTTTTTGAAATTATATTTAGGATCTGGTTTGTAAGGATTTGTTAATAATGAAAAGCGAACATCGTCGGAAAGTGTTTCATTCGAGTTAACAAAATTGCCCAAATCGAGCATGTACTCATTCTTATCAGTTGAAAGATTGGTGTCATATTCACATGTGAGAGATTTTAAAGTATTAGGTGACGAACTACCAGCTTTATTTAGATCATTGACACTATTATGTACTATACTATTACACTCAAAAATAGCATTAGCACCAGCACCGCTACTACTACTACAGCCTATGCTAGATGATTCTTTTAGTTCATTTCGTTTGAAAAATTTTCTAATATCCATTGTTAGTATTGTTACTGATCTTAGATCTGAATTTCTGAAAAAAAATAACACGCTTTACTTTTCTGATACTTCAAAAGAAGAGATTTGTTAATCAAATAGGCTTTAAAGAAAAAATAATAAGAATCTCCCAATTACAAATAAATATTATTTTTAAATATGTATTCTCACGCGTTAGGTACATTAGTACTTACTGCTATCCTATCCGTAACTAAACTGTAACTGCAATCTTCGGCCTTCTTTAAAACCAAAAACCAGTAACTACACTACTTATCAACACTGATAACAATAACTACAAGGAAAATGACCAATCAATATCTATCAACATACACGTCTTCTACTAATTCAACAGTCAGATAAAGTTTCCTAAGTCACAAATTAAAAGTACACCGCATTCGAAAACACTGAATACAAACTGAAGTCACTGAAGATATAGACGTACTTTACTGTTATAGATAAAGAATATATTTTTTCTCAGAATAGAACACAATGAGACATTTGTAGAACATTCCAAAGTTTTAGTTGTAGAGTACCTGAACCTGTACAATAAGAAAGAAACCATTATGAAAGCCTTTATTTATATTTCGTTTGAATAGAAACTTTCAGGGTAAAGATATTTAGATATTAAAGAATGAAAATAACAGTTTTGTTATAGGCGGTTAGGGTTACTATTGTAAGGTAATCGCATTAATTCGCATTTCCTGCTTAAAATGACATACAAAGTCGGTCTATTTATAGTTAGACAATAGGCATACATGTAGTGTAATCTCAACATTTGGGTTTACTTTATTTTTAAACAATAGTATAACCGATAGTGAAATCGTAATCTTCTTCAATCTCTAGGAAGGTGCACTTCGTGTTGCGATTTCTAACGAAAGAAAAACCAAAGGAACATATTTAGGGGGGGGGGGTCAGGCGACCCCATTGACCCTCTTTGTGGGCGGCCTTGATGCCGGATTATTAACTATAACATGTTCGTTCACCTACCAATACACTTAGACGTGTTTACATTAAGTTCTCAATTCTGTACTATTTCAATAAACTTATACACTAATTCGCCGATAACTCTAACAGGTGGAATTTGGAGGTGGGTGAAAGGATATGGAGGAATGTGGAGGCATATGGAGCTGGAGTGATGTGGAGGTGGGAACAGTTCAGCAAAAGGAGTAACTTAGGAAAAATAAATTAAAGGAGTTAAAAGGTAGGGTTATTAAAAACATGTGATATATGTACGGTCATTCGGGGCGAATTACTTTGTATCTGGCAAAAATGGTCTTCTAGGACCTTAGAATTTCCCATGTTAAATTCCATAAGAAAACCAGTTTTTTTGGGCTCTTACGAATATAGCATATCTATTCGCACAGTTACACTCGACGGGCTCTTCGATTGCCTTGAGAATCTTGAACCCGTGATAAATAACACTCTATTACGCAAACTGTAATCTGCAACTGTGTGTGGGTAGCCCATGCATAAAAGAGTATTTACACATAACGCACGTGACAAATAACAACTGCGCGAAAGATGTGCGCAAACAGAACTTTAATAATATGCCTGGTACATATCTATTTATCCTACGTAATTTTTAGTTAAGTAATGCTAGTTAATGTTTTAAGTTCCTAGAAATTTTAAGTTCCTTTTACTTTTGTGATTAAGATTATTTTCTCTAATATTAACAATATATGTCTAAATAAAAAAGCTTTTAATTTAATGTATTTTACTTGATGTTTAACTGCTTATAGAATCTCACATTTTTTATGTACCTCGTCTCATTCGCCAGAAAATTATGAAGTGACGCAGCTTTCATTCTCGCGGGGCCTGTATCTGCCAATAGCGTACCAGATACAAATTTAGCAGCAGTAATTTTGTCTCGAGCGAGAAGTTTGGCAGAAGATGCGTTAAATTCGTCAAAGTATAACAACGTTCAGAAATAGGAAACACTGTGAAATTTGCAGTAATAACTAGTATGAAGAACAAACTGCCAATGCATAAACACAATATTCTGAAAATAGTGTACCGTATCATTAGTTCTATTATAAGAATTGGGGTTTTGCGGAAATAATTTATATATAACATAGAAGAAGAATAATGAATGTATATTTTATTTTATTCATTATAATAGCTTTGGCTAGGTTTTTGATTTAAATAGCAACAAAACCTTTCAGTCACACATTCTCATAATTACGCTTTCAATCTATTGTGTACTTTCAATAGCGAACTTCAGTAAATGTTTGAAATAAATTTCAGCCAATTCACAAAATAATTTGATGAGAAATAGCTTAATTTACAATTAACGACATCGTCATGGAATGTAACTTTAAGATATCGATGACAGCAGGTTTCGTTCTTCAAATACTTTGGCTTCGTATTATTAACCTGTTGTAGGGAAGTGACTGATCAGAGCAACAATAATTATTAATGATCAACAACTATCTTCCTCTATTAACACCAGAGTCTGAAATCCTGTTTTATGTATATTTATCTCAACGACGGAGAGGCACTACGTATACACAGGAAAGTTCGTTGACCCTGAGTGTGCTTGCTTTTAGATCGATTTATATGCCTGATATTAAACATTTAGTTCTGTAATTATTTCAGTGTACGAAAGGTGAACGTTTATTTAATATCGTTACTTAGATTGATATACCAAGAATCAAAGTTATGCTTATTAATCCGTATAAAATGCCATTAAGTTGCTTCCTTACGTAAATATGGCACATTTACCACCAGGATCGCCATTTTGATTAACGGAGTCTTTTATATAATGAACTTTTATGGCAGAAGTCTTAAATGAAGACAATAAATAATGTATAAGCATATGGTGAGACACTGCCACCTGAGTTGCACATTTCCTGCTCGGTTTCCTTATTTTAGATTCATTTGTAGATTAACTATTTCGGGCAATTTAATTATTATTGAATTTTAATTTTAAAAAGTGCAAGTATACCGAAGGTCTTCTACTAACAACATTTAAACGAGTTAAATTCCTGACTAGCTAGCACCAAGGAAGGGGTTTTTATATGAAAATAAGTTAATTAGTGATCAAAAACTAATACACATTTGCGCAAAGAAAATCATAAGCATACTAACATTTAATTGGTTGGATTCACTTGCATTGTTGGGTGTGTCTAAATCGATTGGACTTTAATGCAAGTTTCTGTATCCGCACTCCTGTTTATGTTCTCTAAGACTTAGCTAATTATTCTAAAATACGCGCTAACCTGAAAGATACAATATCCGCCAGTGCCCATTTGTTTGAGCAAAGACTTCAATGTTTAAGCTGTGCCAAAATTTATATCAAAGGCTTTTATTTTAAAGTGACTTTTTATTAAATGTAGTAATTCACAGTTCCGTTTATTTAAGATACCGAAATTTTACTTCAATCTAAAAATTACTTTTCTTTTTTTTTATTCCAGAGTGATTTTATAGAAATAAACGTTAAGGAATGAGAACCACTTTTATTTAAAAAGAATAAACCCTTTCAGTAATAACTTCCAGAGCCGTCGCATGACTTGCAGGCGCCCGGGGCGAGATTTTTCCCCCGCTCCATTCAAGCTTTCAAATCCTTAAGTGGGTGTTACACGCTCAGTTTCGCATCAGTGCAGTCCGTGACCTTGGTGATGAATTCAGTGACGACAAACTGATGGACTGAAGGTCGATACTACACGATCATTCAAACTGACATCAGTTTTTCAAAAAGCCGTGGTGTAAAGACGTTTTCCGTTCAAAATGCATAATAGAAAAAAAGTTATTGTTGCAATAATAATAGTTTTAGGGTTAAAGAAACGTTGTAAAATAAAACGGTGGACTAAAGAATGGCTGTTGAAAAGAGATAAGTACACACATTTGAAGTTATTGCATGAAAGAAGGGACACCAAAGAAGAGGAGGACTACACAAATTATTTTGCTTTGATCACTTATTGGAAATGGTTAAGCCATATTTGACGAAACAAGATATGATCATGAGGAAGTCAATAAGCGCCGAAGAAAAACTGGCTGTAACATTACGGTATTTCGGATACATTTCCACGCCCCCCCCCCATTCGACTATGGGAATTAAAACCAATGTAGTTAATTGTGCTTCGATAGTGCTCCATTGTGCACACATTAGTGTCAATAGTGCTTCCCTTCATTAAAAGATATTTCAAAAAATTAACGGGGAGCTATAGAAACGACAGCCCCCAAACTTTGTTCATACCCCAAACCCACTGGAATCATTTGTGCTTTAATAGTGCTCCATTGAGCACACATTAGTGCCAATAGTTCTTCTCTTCATTAAAAGATATTTCAAAAAATTAATGGAGGGCCGTGGAAACGACGGTTACCCCAAACTTTGTTCATACCCCAAACCCACTGGAATCATTTGTGCTTCAATAGTGCTCCATTGAGCACACATTAGTGCCAATAGTGCTTCTCTTCATTAAAAGATACTTCAAAGAATTAATGGCGGGTCGTGGGAACAACAGCCCCGCCCAACTTTGTTTGTACCCCAAACTCACTGGAATCATTTGTGATTCAATAGTGCTCCATTGAGTACACATTAATGCCAATAGTGGTTCTCTTCATTAAAAGATATTTCAAAAAATTAATGGAGGGCCGTGGAAACGACAGCCCCCCACCCCAACTTTGTTCATACCCCAAACCCACTGGAATCAGTTGTGCTTCCATAGTGCTCTATTGTGCACACATTAGTGCCAATAGTGCTTCTCTTCATTATAAGATATTTCAAAAAATTAATGAGGGGGGGGCTGTGGAAGCGACAGCCCACCTCAAACTTTGTTCATACCCCAAACCCACTGGAAACATTTGTGCTTCAATAGTGCTCCATTGTGCAAACACTAGTGTTGATAGTACTTCTCTTCACAACAGCCCCATCAAATTCTGTTTATGCACCAAACTCTCGGGAATCATTTGTTATTCGATAGAATTATAAGAACATATCTTTTTAAAACATTTACATGCAATATAACTACCAAACAGAAGTGAAAACTAAAAAATACTGAATAGAGTTAGTTATAATAATACAATTTAAAAACATACTTAACGCGATTAATATTAGCTTATACGGTGTAAACTAAAAACTGACTACTAATATTTGCACTTCGAGAAACCATCCGTGATTTATTCTTAGGCAATAAATCGTCGTATTTTTCCCATTTGCCATTCGTCCTATAGGAATAACAGACGTAGTGTCCAATTGCATTTACGTCTACCGATCGAGGCGGAATAAAACTGATCACTCCTCGCAACATATAGTTTTTTATTTACAACCAAATCCAGTTGTATTTCTAGCACATCTATTAACATGGCATTACTGAAACTTTTTTTCCTTTCAAAATAAGGACAAATTTCGATAAACAGATGTTTTCCAAATTTAAAATTAATTGTCACAGATCGTGTCCCACATCGTTCACAAACAACCTGCTCCGTTGAAAAGAACATATTACACCACCACTTGTTCTAAGCATATCTAATCCTTTTGAGTTTTGTGGTAAGTTTGCTACGACCGTTGGACACTTACGCATAATAACTGAATTACAAATAGTGCACGCTCTCAGGTTTGAGTAACTTGGTAAATCGGCAAATAATTGGTTCAACATATAGTTCGCAGTACCAGCAGCATCGATTTTATAATGTTTATTGCTTAACATTTTGCGATTAAAATAATTTAATAAAATGTTGGCCCGTTTCCTGTAGGTCAATGCATTCACACCATTTCTTATAGCATGCGATATTAATTCAAAAACATCATTTTGCTCTTCTTGTACATATGATGCGTATGCTTCACTATCTGCATATGCGGTGCACATAATCTGTACAATTGAATCAAAAGCGCATGTATTAGCTAATCTATAATATGTTTTCTTGATACAAATACCCTTTAATGAACAGGTGTTGTCATTTTTTAAAATCCCAATAACCCTACACTTGGTTTTGCTGTTTTCGTTTACATACAACAATGTTGGATCCTTATCCACATATGTTGTTTTGGACTTTCGGCTTTTCTTTTGCTGTCCTGCTTGTTCGCTTGCGAAATACATTGCATTTTCGGGAGTTTTACTGTTTATATTGCTACCCATAGTGGAATTTTAGCTAGATCTTTGGATGATCTATACTTCCTCTGAGTGTAGCTATTTCCATTATTGTGGTCGTTGAATTGCACCAAGCCTCTCCAGTTTTCCACTGCATGTTCAACACAAGCACCCATTTTGGATTCTGAAGACATGACTAGAATGTTACTATGAGCACCATACGCTGGATTTGCTCGTATTAAATTCATATCACCTAAAATAGCATTAGTGTGAATTTTAATGAATCTGTCAACACGTATTGGCCATGTTTCGTGCTTTAAAATGCGATTTTTTTAGTTCGTTAAATAAACTCTCTGACGTTGCACTGCTCTTCGTTAAATTGCCGTAGCCGAAATATGGCACCATTAAAGCAGACCAACATGAAATGAACTTATAAAAATTTAAAATCTTTCTTGCTAGCGATGGATTATAATAGACGTTTTCATTATCCTTATCTACTAACGATAGTTGTTTCGAACTTGCTAAACATTTTTCATAAACTTTTTGAATCTGCTGAAACAGGGCATTTTCGTAACTAGTCTTTTCGTCGTCGATTTTTTTATTTTTTCTTCGTTTTCAGTGTTTTTAATATCTGTGTCTGATGATGTTTCGTTTGTGTTTGTCATACTGTTCGTTGTGATTTTTACTCCTTCTTGTATTTTTTCATTAGAATGCCTGATCAGTAGTTTTAAGTGATTTCTTGAAGAGAAATACTCATTCTTTTCGTCAAGATTGTCTTCTTCGGTGTCATATACAGCTACCGTAAATATGTGGTGCAATAATAGTTTGATATCTACAAAATTCGTGCATACAATAAGCAATCCCATTGCATGTAGATAAAATTTCCGTACGCGTTCTTTACTTTTTTCAGTTGGTAGTTCAGGCCACGAACTGATAAGATGCATTGTATGATTAAAATCATTTCTCAGTTGAAAGCTTGGCATCAGTTCATCGCTATCATTAATCTTTCCCAGTATCATACTAGAGCAAATGTATAAATATTGAGACAGAGTAGAATATTGGCTAAGACTTCTAACGGCCGCCATCATTAGAGAGAGTGAGTGATCAGTAACCACAAGCTTGGGCTGTGGGATGTCGTTATTTACCCACCTTGATAGCCAGTATGAAATAATTAGATTATCGTGTTTTTCCAAACACATGTGGGCGACGCTATATTGCAAAAGATTTTTATAATCCATCACACCAATTTCGTATAAGAAAATTGAATGAGTTTTTCTACCCGAAATTAATTCAGGTTTTTTAATCGAACCACCAGTAGCATCTATTGAAATGCGCGGATATTTTTCCTTCTGCGTATATATTCTATATGTATTTAATTCTGTTGTTGGCCAATAATAAATATAGAAAGGTTCGTACCCGATGTCTTGAATTACTTGATCAAGTGGATACTCACCCTTCAGCAAAACACATGAAAAAAGTGAATTATCACTCAAGTTTTGTTTTTGGAGTTTTTTGCATATCAGAACACGCAAGGCATTAGCGCTGGGTAAACTACTTGGTTTGGGGTCGCCATAGGCCATTATGTCCTTTGCTTCATTTTTTCGAATGTGTACAGCGCTCATTTTCTCTTTTATCATTTTATCTATGTAAAATTTACGATGTTCACCAAATAGTTTACGTTTCTTTCGTGTACTACAACATTCGAAAGCTCCTTCGCATCTACAATTCAATGTCACTGCCTCTTTTTCTGTTGACTTTTTGTCTAATTTAGCAAAAAAAAAGACTTTCGCAGGATGTGTACTTTCCTACAATTTTCAAAAATACATTCACCAACGAAGGAAACACTTTTGTTCTTTTATAGGTAATACAACTTGGTATTTTTAATATCCCATATACACGACGATGAATTATGTTTGTCCATTGAAATAGACGGAGAATACGATAGCAACGTTTAGCACCTTCTCTATCCTTCCTAGCTGACACTTTTATAGAGTCATCGTACATTGCATCCCATTCTTTCGGAGAAAACGTGATTTTAAAGTTTAGTTCTTAACATTAGTATTATTTATAGTATTTTTACCAGAAGATGTAGACTCGTCAGAACTAATATCTTCATTAGGAGATTCTTCCTAAACTTCCCAACTCTTCCCATATATTGTATTGACCTTCTATTACTATTGTATAGATGTGCTTAGAGGAAATCTTGTTTCGCAGACTATTTGCAATCGTACTCCAGCAAGTGTGTAAAGGGTCGTCGAATTTTAGCTCTGATATCCCATATTTCATTTTTACGTTCTTTAATCTGATCAATTATTTTTGCCTTATCGACAGTTAGCTTGGGTGCCATTTGGCCAAAATTCGTTACAAATTCCTGTAATTAAAAATAAAGTCAAATGAAAATTAAAAAGTGTATAAAACAACGCACAGAGTGTCCCAAATTGGTATGTTTTGCAGAGTATCTCGAAAACTAGAGGAGATAGAAAAAACTAATAAAAATGTTATGACTAATTTTTTTGTCAAACTAACGAAGGTCCAACAAAATATTCACTACGAATTGTTTCGTTTTCGAGATACAGGGTATTCTTTGAAAATGGACAAAAACTTAAATGTTTTATAACTTCTTTATTAAGACAAATATTTAAAAAACGTAAGCAACTTTTGATACATATATTAAGGTAGAGTTCAGTGGAGTGTGCCATTTTTTCTAAGGGGTTCAGTAAGGAAATACAGGATGTCCCACTGCATACGAAGTGTTCCTCTAGCGTCTTAACGATAAGCAATTTCCAAAAAGGTTTTTAATAAAGTATACCCAGGATAATAAGGGCTATATTTCTAAAATATTTTTGAACATACAGGGTGTCCCAAAAAACCGTGACCTACCAAAGTTGATATTTTTTAAATGGAACACTTTGTATTTTTATGCATAGTTAAACTTTAAACTAAAAAATAATGTATATTCTTTCAAATATCCCTATTCCTAACTTCAACTGTTTTCAAGATAAATCGATTTTAAGCAATTTTTGATACGTACGAAAAAATAGAATAACGGCCAAATCAATAGGAATAAATAAATTTACTTTTTACCAACTTATTAAGGAACTTCTATCATACTTATGATAATTTTTACAGCTATGCCACATTATACAGGGTATTTGTAAACAAGCTGTACGTTAATGACATAGTTAAGGTTACATAACGTGTTTAACTTAAACGGAACACCCACCATTTTTTTTTGTGCGATGGATTGCCAACCTAAATACCTTTCAATCTGTATTAGGTGTGCCTATACCTAACTACAGTAACGTTTGAAAAATTTTGAAATTTCAAATTTCATCATGTTAGTGAATATTAATATTAGCAATTTATAGACTACAATGATGAATTATGAAATTTTAAAATTTCTCAAAAAGTACCGGAGTTAGGTATAGACACACCTAATACGGATTGAAAGGTAGTTTACTAAGCAATCTATCACATAAAACAACTGTGGTTTTTCCATTTAACTTAGACAAGTTATTGTATACACTACAATGACGAATTATGAAACTTCAAAATTTCTCAAATGTTACTGGAGTTAGGTATAGGCACCCCTAATATAAATTTGTGGGTAATTAGCTGGGCAATTCATCACACAATAAAAATGGTGGGTGTTCCATTTAAGTTAAACAAGTTATGTAATCTTAACTATGTCATTAATGTACAATTTGTTTACAAACACCCAGTATAATGTGGCATACCTGTAAAAATTGTCGTAAGTATGGTAGAAGTTTCTTAATAAATTGGTAAAAAGCAAATTTTTTTATTCGTATTAATTTGGCCGTTATTCTATTTTTTCGTACGTTTCAAAATTTGTTTAAAATCGATTTATCTCGAAAACAGTTAAAGTTAGGGATAGGGATATTTGAAGAAATATGCATTATTTTTTAGTTTAGAATTTAACTATGCATAAAAATACAAGGTGTCCCATTCAAAAATACCAACTTTGGTAAGTTACGAATTTTTGTGACACCCTGTATATTCAAAAATATTTTAGAAATATAGCCCTTATCAATCTAGATATACTTTATTAAAGAAGTTCTTTGAAGTTGCTTGTCGTATAGAAGCTAGAAAATAATTCGTATGCAGTGGGACACCCGTATAATATAAATTTGTTTTTTTAAATGGGACACCATGTATATTTTGACTTCTTTGTTTCCACTTTTAATTCTCTTTCACCTGATATGACATTTTATATGTCTATTTCAATGAGTTACAGTTAGAGAAGTTAGAGTTAGAGAGAACTAAAATTTTTCTTTGATAAATCGTTAATGATACTTTTAAAACAGAACACTCAGTAATATGTAACAACATTTTATAATGAAAATAATGTTTCGTCACCATTTTTATTCTGAAAAATAATATCAATAACGTAATAACAAAAAATAGTAACAATAAACTTGAAATAGCAAATAAAAAGTAACATTATCTTCTTAGAGTTACCTATTTGGCTAAAGTTATAGCAATGTCTTTCATTTTCTAGTAGTAGTAACTGACACCTTTTTCGTACCGATAGAATGCCATTAAGTAGGTGCATAGTGTACGTACTGGTTTTAAGTTTCATTTAGAAAAATAAAACCAGTGCACTTACTTAATTGAAAAAAATAAAATCAGTACATATACTTAAAGGTGTTAGATCGGTATGAAAAAGATGTCATTTTGAACATTTGCTATAATTTTCACTTTATAGTTAAATAGGTCACTCTAGTGAGATTACGCTACTTTTTACTTGCTGTTTCAAATTTACTGTTGTATTTTTCGCTTTTACGTATTGATGTTATTTTTGAGAGTGAAAAATGTCACAACATTATTTTCATTATAAAATGTTGATACGTATTACTAAGTGTTCCCTTTTAAAAGTATCTTTAACGATACATCAAAGAAAAATGTTTAATTTGGTCTACCTTACTCTATCATTGGGACACCCTGCACTTGTATTAAAATTAAAACTTTCTCTGTTGTTATTTCAACAACGATCCTAGAACATATGGATCGAAATGTCATTAAAGATTACATTACAAACAATACGTAGTTTTATTCCCAAAGAAGAGAAAATGTATATACATGTGAGGCCCCTAGATCTGAGAAACTGCGAAACTTTTTTTCATAAAATTTAGGATGAGGAGCCCTATCTAATGATGAATCAAACTCGCAGAAACGTTAACGCCTGGTGTATACAAATTACAGCAAATTATCTGTAATAGCAGAAACACTTTCAAAAATAACTAAATACGTCATGCTTGGAAATAAAGATCGTGATTAACATGCATGAAAAATTACTAAAATTTTCTTACGTATAATTCGCAATTTATAGATGAGACGCGCACTTCAGCAGCCAAAGGGACAAGACAGACTAAATCTTAGACAAATATTTCCTGGTTATGTACACTCCTTTGGAATTATGGTGGAACAGGTAGTATGCCCTTATATTTTCGCCCTTTCATAACAATACGCGTTCACCTAAGTTTTGTATCAATATTCCGTTACTTATTCTTTTCTATCAGTAAAATAAAATTTGCACCACGGGGGTGGCTATTACTTGTAAAAAATTATTATATTTGGATTTAAACATGCAGTATTTCCAATGTTATGCGTAATTCATGTATTGATATTCTTTCAGAATTATTCCTTACAGGAATATTGTTCAATAGCATTAAATCGTCGTTACGTGCGGGTGTTTTTCAAAAAAATTCTTTATTGTTTTCGCCACAGATAGCCTTTCTTCATCCTCACTTTTGGTGCATACAGGCAAAACTGACGGTGCGGGAGAAGTGTGGGAAGAGTCGTATTATTAGTTGTTGGTCCTCGCTTGTTCGTGCATCGAGCACATATTAGTATTTATACAGTCCATTTAGACTACTTATAGTAGTGAAATAAACAACCACAATCAAATGTGTACAACAAGCAAATGATACAATTTCTTGATTAAACTCTTTCTTGTTTTTCCATTATTTATTGCATAATTAATATTTTCGGTCACTCGAGAGGATATTTTGTTATTTCTTAATTGTCAATAATTATTACTTACATTGTTTTTCCTAAAGAGAAGATGTTTGACAGCACTTTTACAATAAGATTGTGGTCACACAAGCAGTTGCATATGATCTATGATTGATTTTTTTACAAATAAAATCTTATACAGCCTTTAAAATGCCAAACCTATGTAATAATGGTATTTATTCTAGCCTAATAATTTGTGGTCAGAAAAGGGTTAAATCATTAGAGTTAAATTTAAACTTCAAAATGTGTTTCTTCTCAGAATCGTGGCATTAAATATACCCTTACTGCTCTTAGTTATATTCAAGCTCGTTAATAACTTTTTTCGAGGGGTTGCCGATAAGGTTATAATTCATCGTTAAGACTCTGTAAAATAATTCTTTGTATTTAAAAATCCGTTGTGGTAACTCTTATTCATTTACAACGACACATATATCCGGTAGGATTAATCCTCAATTTGAAGTCGAGGCTCAATAGATTATCTGATATATTAGACGTGATATATAAATTGGAGCGTATTAAAGGCACTCGTATTTCTGTTAATGTTATGACTGAAAGTTCTCGTGAGATTAAAAACGATGAGACAGCACATAAAATGTGCATTTTAGATGAATAACTCAGAATTATTACATCAGATTACAACGTTAAGGATTGAAGCAGACCGGGTTTTGTTAAACATTAAGATAGTAACAGCACTACTTGATAATATATCGACTTTTGAAAAAGGGTTGATGGAAAATAGCGGTGGCATTAACTCGCGTACCAACATTAGACTTCCCCTATAGAAATTTAAAAATTTTCTGGAAGAACATTTTCAAGAGTATTTTCCAGTTTTATAATAATCTAATTCATGAAAATAATCAATTACTTTCGATAGAAAAGTTGTACTTGTAAATTGATGCTTTAAACTTTAAGTCTTGTTTGGACCAATGCGATGTGCTACAAAATTTGTGATTAGAAATGATAGTTAATTACACTGATTGCTATTTTTACTTATTTGGATCAACTGAAAAGTTAATCATTTCCATATAAGTTGTAGACATGTAATGTAGTGAATACTCTGCAACACCGTCATACCGTGCCTTCCCGGCCGTCGTGTTCATGTCCCCCGGGCAAGAGGGTGTGGGGGTTTTGGCTTAACCGCCCGGACCAAGACGAAACAACTTCGTTAAAAATTCCTAAATCTCGTAAGGTATGACCTAGCCCAGGGGATGCGTGGCTGGATACTTGACCAGTCTTATTCGGTACAAAACTCGGGGAACAGGGTAGCATTTCGTTTTATTCACGCCTACCATGCCAACAGGGGGCACCTGGCCTGGCGACCATTTACACCCCCCATACTCGTGGGAACAATCATGAATAATATTAGTACCACTAGTAAAACTGAACCTGAAGAGGTGAAACCAGCAATGGGGGATTCCTCAGGTAATCAGAATGTACCCATGGAGATGGAGCAGACTTGGGATGCAAGCTCGCTTGCAAGACCGGTGTCTGGAACACCAGACATGGAGAATACTATAAAAAAACTTGCAGGCTGTTACGTTTATTTTGAACACGTACATTTTTTTCTGTTAATAAGAAATACGCGGTCTAATAATTTTCAATTCAAATCCCTTTGGCGTTAAAAACGAAAATTAATTCAGTAAATTAAACTAACCCTTTCATTTATCTATTTGTATAAATTTGATTCCTATTGTTACATCCTAAAGCCTAATTAATAATAAATACTCCTTCTAAGAATTCCTCAACGTAAAGTTTATGCTAAAATTAAACAGGCGATAACTGGTTCTAGGTATCTGATAATTAAATCTTATGTGTTTTCCATTGAAAGCTTCGTCGAATTAAAGCCGCGTATTATCCCAATAAACCGTGTTTTTCCAGTTTTATTTTCTTAACAACAATATTACTTTGAGCTCTGGTCATTAGCGAAACAAAATTAATATTCCCTTGCTTTTCAATTTACACAAAGAAAAACGTGTAGAATGGTTGGTTGTTTCTGTTTTTCTGTATGGAAAGTTCGCGCACGCCTTACAGCATGGTGAGTATTTATGGGTTTTATAAAATTGTACTTTTTGACGACAATAAATTAATTTTATATATAATTACTATAGCTCCTTCAGGTGGCCCTTAAAGCCACAATGCATGGTCGCCCCTTGTCGTGATAGGAGTACCACCCGTAAGCGGGATTACGCGCACCCCTGTTTTGCACCGTTTTTACAAACGGTAAGAACCAACCCGACGGTGGTGACTCGAGGGTGAGTGTTTATACACTAATTTTCTTATATGGGTACCCGGTAGTTGTTGGAAACAACATATGTACACGGGTCTACGGATGCATCATCTTGTTGGTGGTAAAATGACTGGTTGTTTATATGTGCAAGGATATTATAATGTTTACTGATTTCTTTATTAGGATAATTTTATGTATAGAATTCCGTACTTACAATGCTGATTTCGAGCTGTGGGATTTATTTGGGATTTATTCGTATGAACCCGAAAGTAGACAGCAGTCGTTTGTAGGGGTCTTCCAAGATGAACAAAATCCAACATAAGTTGTCCGCGCTCGAAGCATATCGAAGAACATGGTTGTCTGTTTTTTCGGAATAAATGGACATGTCACGACCGTTGCTTTAGAGGATCGTAGTACAATTAATGCTGCATGGTATACAACCACTTGTTTGCCACTAGTTTTTAGTAGGTAAGCTGCCTATGTTCTAGCGCAAAAAACCAGTTTTCCCCATGTTAAATCCCATAAGAAAATCTAAGGTCCGTCTTGGTCATTTTTGTAACATACATTGAAATCCCCATAAGGAGGAATTGAGGGTCAATTCAGGTTACTTTTAACCAACACCCTCGTCGTCTATTACATTCAGTTTTTAAGAATAGGATAATACTAAACTATATAAAATTTTATTGAGGATAATATATTTAATATCTATATTCTACATTCACAATAAGTATTATATTTCCTCTTGCACCATAATTGAATAATGTCCAACAGGTAGTGTTGCATATGAACCAAGAAGCAAGTGGCGTTTATCATCGTGCGGGCTTAGGGCAATCTTCTCCTGAGCGATAGTGTGGACTTGGTGCTTGGATGATTGAATTAGATTCTGCGTTACAAATACTTCCTTGTAATCTTCGATTCAATCAACATAATCCTCAAAAATAATTCTATTCTTTATCACTGATCTTTTAATCCCTTTAATTTTCTTTGTAATACCAAAGTCTCGGATGCCAGGTGATTCTTTCTCTTCTCGTAAGAGTTCAGTTTCTTCTTCTATGGATGTTTTAAAAATCCTCGTCGCATACATCTTTGACCGTAATCCAATAAAATCTCTCATAAGTCGTCTATTATTTTCATCCTTCATCATCCCCGATACTTTTTTGTTAATTAGAAGAATTCCATAAATTGTGTTGGCCGGATAGTCGGAAGTATCGAAACGCGTTGCAAACAATCCCGCTTCATAGTTTCATAAGGATCCTGATTTACTATTTTATAAATTAGACTATCTGTATCTGTGTAAAGAACTCGGCACCCATCTCCAAAGGCGGCGTTCATATATCCATAATGGAAATCGTAGATTGTCAACTTGGCTATGTCGAGAATGCAGATACCAACATATATAGGTTTGTTAAAATATATTTCAGATTTAAGAAGTTTCAGAGCCACAAGGTTTTCATCGAAGATTGTAACATTTTTGAATAACGGGCTGGATATCCTGGCTTCGGCTCCATATCTTCCGTCCCAGTTTTGCACAAGTTTCACATTACAATGTTTTCGCTTGTTCTCCATCGTTTTCCCAAAAACAGCATTGTTCATTAGCTTGAATAAGTTCTTCTCAAATTCGTTCCTTGCTTGTTTCCAAAGTTCAGTATTGAGATCAATGTAAGATTTTAGTCAGCAGTTTTGTTTAAATTTTAGCACCCTGTGAATAGCTTTTAGTTTAAGTCCATTTTCAAAAGCCTGTTTCAGATTCCTGTAGTGGATCACATATCTTCTTTTAGCATTTAGTGTAGCCATTAATTTGGTAGTTTGAGTTTTTGATACAGGCGGTTTTCCAGTCTTCGGATCAATATGTTCAGGACAGAATGGAATGTCCTTATGCAAGTCATGAACAGATTCCGGATACTCCAAATCCACCTCCAAGATATAGCCATCATTCGCATTATCAGGAACTGATGTCACGTCGATGTTAGTGTCCACCCATTCGAATCCTCCATAGGGTAAGGGCTGGCTCATTGCCCATACATATTGATTGTTAACATCATAGTACATAAGGTATACATCGGGTTTAGAAGGACCATACGTTGGTAAATACTTATTATTCGCAGTGGCGCGCCGTTCCGAAGACACTTGACTAAGTCCTCCACATATCCCCTTTTATATAAACAATAGCTGATCGATATCTGTCAACAACTCAAGTTCTTGATGAGTATGCTTTAACATCGCATCCCAAGTGAACCCTGGAAGGGTCTAATAGTGGGCGGGGTCTAGTCCATAAGTTAAATGACAACTCGTACGAAATTGTTCAAAAACTTCAGCCAATAGCATCACATCGGTCTTAAGGTATAAGTCAGAGTACTGCCCCAGGTTTTGAATATTAAATATTTCCCACACTTTTTGTGCGTGCGCATACTGTTTCTTCGTAATTCCTTCACCTTCCAGCTTATTGTAAAACTCTTGTTGAATAGGTAGTGAAGTGTAACCCAACTTTTCAAACGAATCGATAAAATCATATGGGTATACACCTTTTTTAGTTAATAATTCAAACTTCTTATTTGTCAATCCAGAAAATTCATTTTTTAATAACGGATATTCGTTTAGATATGAAGCCAATGTTTCTAAGGATGAGCTCATAAAGCGGAAGCTATCGATGAATCTGTAGCTGATCAGGTTCTCAGACACATGTTTTGTAAAGGAGATATATTTTTCTTTTGTTACTGGTAACACTTCCACACGGCCATCTAAATCTACAGCCATACTTTTAATTATGAAATGGCTGTCATAACCACTCAAGTTGTGGAAAACTATCGGAATTGTATGAGAATCTTGATACTTGATATTACAACTCTCGTGCGCTGGTCCTCTGTAATTATTAGTCGGCACTAAATGATTATGATCACGAACTTTTTTGTCTTCTGGACTGAACGGCTTCTCACAAATATAACAATGTGTTGCAGTCGTAAATGCTGCGTCTTGTTCTCGTGTCAACGGAGACATATCATAGGGACATAAAAATACAGTCTCAACGTTTTCTGCAAACTGACGTAGCTTCATAGGAAACCACTTCACACAATCTTCACCCCGATATGACCGATAAAATGATAATGAGTCATCGTAGTCACATTTCACATAATATCCAACACTATATGGCACATGTTCTTGGTACTTCTTTTCCATTCCGGTAGACTTCAATATACATTCCAGATCTGCATATACAATAAATGGCACTTTAATTTTGTTTTTGAAATTCTTGAAGCGAAGGATCTTGTCTTATTCTGTAGGCTGTCGAGGCACACATAATTGTTTCATTTTGCAGTCAATAATATGATTACACAATTTTTCTTCAGTATTAAAGTATTGTAGGCAGCGATCACAAAAGTGTTTCTTCGCGCAGTCAGAACTAAGTTGTGATGACACCAGCCGACTCAAGTCTTTTATCCATACATAATGGGTGTTGAATGTTTCAGATCCATCGATATGTATAAAGCATTCCATATCTTCATCATAATATTGGTTATGAATCATTAGGAGATTCACATGTCTATTTTTCTTATTCTCCGATACCAATATAGGAACGGTAGTAAACTTGTGTTTCATCAACTTTAAGGCGTAGACGTTAATTAATATACCATTTGCGACTCCAAAGTTCTTGATCTGATTAAGAGTCATCGGAAACTGGATTCCTTTTAAGTTCAATTTTTCAGAGTAGTTGGGATATTTGGACACTCTGAGGGTGTCGTTCGATTGGATGTAACGCCGCCATTATGCTCCATGCAAAGCAAGCTTGGTCGTTATTTTTCACATTGATACATGCATGTTTTTGTTTGATCTCAAGCGGCAGCTCAATATACGAAGATCCTCGCAGGGGATTATATTTGTTGATGTTAATCCTCAAATTAGTTATATTTTGCAAACACCACCCGCTGTCTCGTTATTGGAACTCCTCCAACTGTGTCACGAATGAATGGTTCCATAACTTTTTCCATAAACCAATTGTCTAGATCGGTGACTCTGAAGATGGCGGCATTAGATGTAGTGAAATATTTATATTCTTACATAAGCTTGGCACCAGTTGCAATTTCAAACTCCACACAGAATGTTGTGTTAACTTTTATAGCTTCATCTATTTTCAAAGCATTTTGGATTTTTCTTTTGAAAAGACTTTTACAGGCTATTAGAAATTTTCAAATATCCTTATGCTTTAGATTGCTTATTAATCCAGTCCTAATACGTCCTTTAAAGGCCGAGATGGAATCTTCTCAATGTATTCTACTTTTAGCAGTTTTTTCAGTTTTAAGTCCTGCCCCTTTTTTCTTGGCTACTTTGAATTGCGAACGCATAGATTTAATGCTCGCCAACGAAGCCAATAGCTTCTGCTTCTCACCAACGGATTTTGCATTTCCAATCAGAGTGTTTATACGACGAATCCCCATTCGGCATTCACGAAAACCATTCATGATTATGACATCTTCATGTGAAGTCTGCACTAATCTAAGCAGAACAGATATATACTGCACTAAATCACCAAAGAGAGACAGGTTGCTCATTCAACTTTCTGTAACAGAATGACTGATGTTAGCACACGCTTCCGTATTTATACTATTTCCCCACCCCATATTTTTATTGATTAAAACTTATTCTAAAAATTTTTAAAATATGAATTACTAAAAGCTACGCAGCTTTAACAAGAACTGGAATATTAATAGGTATGATTATACAAACTTCTAGACTCGATTGTATACGTTTTAAAGATAGATTTGCTCGATGAAAAACAACTAACAATCTCTCGACAGGCAGCGGTTTATATACCCACAGACGAGCGGGGATGGAGGGAGGGGTCTAGAGATAAGATAATTATAAACTCGAAATTTGGACCAGTCGTCACTTCTACAGTAACTTCTAGAATGTTTACCAAATAAGATCAGAGAATAATCAACTTGGACTTTAAATCTGTTTTCTTGCAGGCGCATGTATAGATTAACTAACTTGAACTTTGAACTCGTACAATTTTTTGCATACATACACCGAAATGTCTAGAATATCTACTTTAAATTTAATAATTACTAAAAACAAAACCAAGGAAAATATAGATCATAATGATGTGCGGATATGCTGTTCTGTAATATTAACAAAACATAATTTGATAGCCTGTGAACACTTTTTATTTAATATTAATCTAATTCTAATTTGTAGACCCCTACAGGGTATCTGGCATCAGGGGAACTTTGCCATTAGAGCGCCCGCAGTCAGATATTAATCTGACAACGGAAATCAGAGAATAGCTTAATATTATTACCATCTCATAAAAACTGGACTCAATCACAGCCTCTTGATAAATATTCATCAGAATTTAAACAGACGTTATGACTAAGTTTAATCATTACAGTAACACTATGATTGGTTAAATCGAGAAATAGTGCAAATCGACGTGAAATGGTGTAACTCCGACTCCCAGCAGGTGGGGTTAGGCCTGTCTGACCGCAGAGTCATCGTACTAAGCCACCAACTCGTTGTCCGACTTTGCAGAAAGTAACCCAACTAGATCGGTTTATCCTCAGGCCATCAAATCCTCATAGTTGCATAAAAAAAAGGCTAATAAACATTCATTTTTTTCACATTATATAATATATTTTTTTTCTGTTTATACATATACAGCTCCATTACTTACCTAACCTGGGGTATATAGATATATCCAAAGTAGTTAATGATTAATTTTTTTACGATAGAGATGGTGCTTCATTTACCAAAACAGTATAGACGTCTCCAAATCGCATATAAGCTTGTGAACTAAAATAAACCAAATCATTAGAATAAGAATATAATTAACTATTATAAATGATATTTTTTACTTGGTCAATGTTATTATAATTTCTCGAAACTTACAACGCTTTTCTAAACCAAAGGTGATTACATGATTACTTACTACTCAATTATATACAAATATGCATTCCAACTGAAGCAGTAATATTAATTACACATGACAATATATATAAATTAGCTCGACTCGTTTTAAAGTTATAAATAAAAGTCAAAGGGCAGCATTAGATTGGAATTTTGAAATTATGCATTGGATGCGTCCTCCTCCGATTAAAAATAAGTATCTTTACGAAATTCACATACAGGTTATATGCTGAAAACCAAAAGGGCGATAGTTATTAATTCAACAAGATTATAAATACTCATTATAACCAATTTAACACACAATACCTAAGCATGTATAGAATTTTTCAAATATTTCAAATAGCTTCAGTAGATCCTAAGATAACAAAACCATTTAGGTCAAAATAGATTAAAATTATAAGTATTTCAAAAAATATGACAAATTTATCAAAACCCCTCTCTAAACAAGTCCTATTTCAAATTGACTAAACTTGATCCGTTATTCAAATCATCAAAACAATATTTCTAAAAACAAAAAGTTACAATTGGCCACCTGTAGAATATACGCGGTAAAACTTACAACATTTAAAACGGAAATACATTTAAACTAAGAAGTACCCTGTTGCAAAACAACAAGTATCATTATTCATACGCAAAAATATGAAAGGTTTTATTGTATATATACATTCAAAAATTCGCTACGTACCTAAGATGACTTAATCATAGAAAAATCATCGATTTCTAAATATATATTAATATCTTAATGTCAATAAATAAAACTGACATTGTAGCACCATACATTATTATTTGAGTATATATGATTATGAGATCAATCGGGGGTAAACAAACCTTATCCATCTATTGACTACAAATCCAATCAACATCATTACTAATATTTAACATGGATAGCCAATGTAATAGTTCGACTACCCATAGACAGATGGAAACGCAATAGTTCGACTAGCCATAGATAGATGGAAATGAAAGTTACATATTGTTTACTTAACACAAACTTCTTTCGTACGGCATCTTACATAAAATGAAGCCTACGTTTATTTGCAATAAAATCTTTAACGTTCGTCATCATGAAACTTCAGATTGGGGCTAACCATCAAACGCCTTCTTCTATATTTATCATCATCATTAGGTCTTCAGTCCTGGAACTGGTTAGACGCGTACCATCATTGTTTCCTATTCTGAACTAACCTACAGATTTCCCTGAAATTTGCACAGTCTGCATCTATCACTATCTGATCTAGGTCAACATCTACCTCTTTTTTCCTATCTCTGCTTGTAATATATCCCATACTATTACCCAAAAATCCCTTAGAACGTATTCTGCCCTTCTATTTCTCTTATCTTTTTCCCCAGATATCCTTGTTTCCCTACTATTTCTATAACCTATTTGTTATTATCTTTGTCTGTCCATGCTATCGTCCTCATACATCTGAAGCACAGCATTTCAAAAAACTGTGTATACAGCTCGTTCCCCTTCTATTGTTTTCTAATTTTATGCCCTATTTCACCGAGATTCAGTGAAGGGGGTAAGTAACCTGTGGCTACCAAGATTCCCCAACACTTAGATATTTGCCGAAATAATGGTTTTCCAGTAAATCCTTTCACACACTTAACATTATTTGAGAATGTTGTCCAACCAATTCTTGTAGTTACTTATAGTAATCATCATGTTTAAGCACAGTTATTTTCTCGTCATTAGTTTATCCATCTTGGGATTGGTTGTGTACCTCCATTGATTTCTATTCTGGGCTAGCCTACACATCTCCATGAAATTCCTGCAGCCTACATCTTTTACTATCTGTGTGCAGTAGTCTAGCCTAGGTCTGCCTCTTCTTCTCTTTTTTCCTATCTCTGCTTCTAATATATTTCGCACTATTCCCTCATGCCGTAGTATGTGGCCTATTATCCTATCTCTCCTATTTTTTACCGTTTTCCACATATTTCTTTCTTCCCCTACCATTTTTAGTACCTCTTCGTTCTTAACTTTGTCTGTCCATATTTATATACTCCTCGAAATTTTTACTATATCGCCTTTATCCAAATCAAAATCTTTTACAATAGTAATAAAACTATGTTTCGAGTGACCCTACCCCAACACTGCAAGCACATTTCTTTAAATTTTGGATATGACATGTCACGAACGAGGGCGTATTTTTGTGAAAAATGCTCGCTTAACATTTTTCAAGTGGACCACGTCGGAATTCGAATCCGGGTCGTTCGGCGCCGCCTCTCCTTCACATACCACTGAATCTTGGTGAAATAGGGCATATAATTAGAAAACAATAAAAGGGGAACCGAGCTATATATAGGCCGTTGTGCGAATTTCAGGAAACTGTGCAGGCTAGCTCAGAATATAAATAAGTGGAGCTACGCGTCCAACCAGTTTCAAGACGGAAAATCTAATAACATAAAAATAAGTGCACTTAAATCTGGTGATTATTATAAATAACTACAGGTTTTGGTTGTGAAATATTTTTAACTAATTTTGATTGTGCAAAAGATATATTAAAAAAACGATTAATTCGGAAAATGTTCAAGTGTTGGGGAACTTGACAGCTACAGGCTGCTTACCCCCTTCATATACCACTGAATATCGGGGACCGAACTACATCTAACAAGGCAGAACAGCGACTATCTATGTTAAAAGACAACAAACATAGAAACAAGAAGAAAATTGTTGAGAGCATAATTATGTTATAGGTTGTGATGATAAGCGGCTCATATCAGAGTTAGAATAAATTTGTAAAATGGCAGCTTTTATGTTATGCAAGTGGAACAGCAATACCAAGTGTCATGAAAGATTTACCTGATTCAGTTAGATATCAGCAAGCATTTCTATATGAAAATTTAAACAATATGTCTTAAAAAATTTAGGACTACAATGGCAACCCTTGAGTGATGTTTTATTTTACAATTTTAATATCGTTAATCGGTCTTGTACCAAAAGGAATATGGATTCGGAAATTGCAAAGATCTTTGATCCGTTAGGTTTTTTTAACACTCTTAGTTGCAAAACATTTTATTCAATGGGTGTGAACAGTAGGAATTGATTGGAATGGACCTCCTCCTTTACAAATGTTTTAAAATGGAACACCAATCTACAACAATTACCCAAATTATCGAAAATTGAAGTTCCCCATCGGATTATTTGTGATAGCTATCAAAATATTCAAATATATGCTTTCTGCAATGCCTCGGAAGCAGAGTGTGCTTTTGCAGTTTATTTCCGCTGTATTGATGAAAAGGAATCATCAAATTATCTTTGAATTGTACTAAGTCTTAGGTTGCCCTAACAATTCGTGTTTGAATTGTGTGGAGCAGTGCTGCTGTCAGATTTAGTCGAGTATGAGCAAAATACGCACAGAACCGATTTATCATTTGTTGACACCTTTGTTTGTTTAGATTTCAGCGTAGCTTTAGTATGGATTCGATTTTCATCCTATAATTGGAAAACGTTTATAAGTAATCGTGTTTCACATATTTAAGAACGACTTACTGCATCATCTTGGAATCATATTAATTCACAAGATAACCTTGATGATTGTGCTTCAAGCGGATTATTAGCTAGCGATCTTGTTGAACATCATTTGTAGTAGACAGCTCCTCTTTGGTTACACTTATCTAAAGAAAATTGGCCCATAAGTATCCAACCACCTTTGATTGCCCACACTCCAATGCATATTAAGAAAAAACTGTATCCATTGTTATATGCGTATCAGATAATTTCTTAGATTCGATAGTAAACCAATTTTTAAACCTACAAAAATGTGTAGGATGCTTGCATATATTTGTCAATTTATTCTTAAGTTGACGATTCGGGCAAATTTAGAGATCGAAAATTCAAAATCGTTATTGGTCTCACTGAAACAAAACGCACTTTATTTTTTAGTAAAGCGAGTTTAAGGACAGGTCTTTACTCGGGGTGTTGAAAGTACTATAGGGGATAATTTATTAATATACGACTTACGTCTCATACTCCATTCCTTGATAGTGATGGTTTATTGAGGACGGGCGACCGCTTGAGAAATGCAGATTTGCCTTATGATACAACGTTCCCTATGGTACTTCCTAGTTCACATCGTTTGACAGAACTCATTATTCGAGATTGTCATACGAAATATTTACACCCTGAAATCCGAACTACTCACCTCCTGTCAACATAAAATCATTGGATTTTGTCGGTATAGAGAGCTATTTAACAATGTCTGTGCTCTTATATTTGTTGTTTTCGTTAAAAATCTATTTCAATATGCCTTCCAATGAGCGACCTACCCATCTCTAGATTTACCGCTGGAAAGGTGTTTCTGCATACTGGGGTAGACTGCGGTGGATCTTTTCTATTGCTATAAATCGTATTCGAGGTGCCAAATTATTGAAGATTCATATCTGTTATATTTGTACGTCTCAGCACAAAAGTGATACATCTAGAACTGGCGTATAAATTATCTAAGGAGACATTCATCGCAGTCCTTCGCCGGTTTATAGCACGCAGAGGGAAGTGTTTGGCAATTCACAGTGATTGTTGAACAAAATTCATCGGAGCATCTCGAAAATTAACAGAATATATGAAACAGCCATCTGAAACAGAAAGCATCATTCGATTTGTTTTTAATCCTCCGTCAGCTCCTCACTTTGGGAAAATGTTGGAAGCTGGTATAAAATCTGTTAAATCTCATCTCAAAAAGGTCATTGGCGAACAAATTCTCTCGTATGGAGAGTTAAACACAACATTTATTTAAATTGAATCCATATTATACTACAGACTTTTATGTCCACTCAGTTACGACCCTAATGAGTTTTCGTTAATAGCCCTGGTTATTTTCTGAACGTAAAACCAGTGTCTGTCATTTCCGACCTCAAGGTCGTGGATTTGAGCTTATCTCATTTGAACGGGTGGCAATTGGTTCAATATATTCAGCAGTCATTTTGGAAACGATGACATTTAAAGTATTTGCACACATTTTAACAAAAACAAAATGGTTTTTGTCTAGCTTTTTTTAAAGGTGGGGATTTTGGTTTTTTGTTGATACCACTAATACCAAAAGATGCCTTAATCTCACGATAAGTCGCATGATGATCCCGCAGTATCAGTTTACGCTCACAATCAATGTTTTCCGGAACAACAACCGATATTAGATAACTTTTGGGAAATTCGTCCTTAATCGAACTACGACATCGGCTAAAGTTTGCAAACCATCGATAAGCAGTAGTCTTTGATGGTGCTTTATCGCCAAAAGTCCAATTAAGTTCATCGATGCACTGTTGTTGAGTTTCTACATCTAAAGTTATAAAAATAATCGCTCGACAATATTTTCGATTTGATTTCATTTTTAACAGAGATGAATTTTTCAAGTTATTGTATAAACAGCACAAATAGCGCTCATACGCCAATACTCTATCAGCACGTATATCATCAAAGATATTAAACTTTACTGTCTAAACGTTAATTGCCAGAAGGCAACACTAATTTAACGCAATCCCGAAATATAAAAGGCAAGTGTCATATGCAGTTTTTGTATGAGTTAGCCGATGGTGATTCGTTAGAGGTTAAACGTCTGCCTGACCAGAGTTATCCAAATAATCGTTTACCTTGTTCTGAAACGTTTATTAGACAACATTTTCGTTCATAAGAAACAGGTACTTTTGCTAAGTGAAAAAATATTTCTGGACGACCTAGAACTATAATAAATCCACAAATGAAAAACGACGTTCTTCAAGTTATTAACAAACATCCAGATAGTAGTACAGAAAAGTTGCTCAACAAATAAATGTTAGTTATAAAACTATTTGTAATACTCTAAAGGAAAATGTATTGCACCAATATAATATTTAACGTTGTTACGTGCCAAAGTGGCACTAAACATTGTTTTAGTTTAATTTTGATGTGCGGAAGTTTTGCGCCATAAATTCAAAAGACTCTGTGCGCGTATTTCCGTCACGTCAAAAGTGGGTTGGACGAATAATTTCGCGCCGACGCGTGAAAGGACAAAAAAGTGGGAAGTGTTTCCGTGACACTCGGTAACGTAACTGTTTTGCCTGAACCTTCGAGTGCAGTGGACGTTTTTGGTAACGTATCGTTATCTTTATTTATGTAGACTTCCTTGCCTTTGTTTATCTTGTCTGTCAACCTTATACCTGTTCCTTGTCGATCCCTACATAGGTAGAGATAAATTGTAGCAGCCTAGGGAGAACCGGAGGCCACGACCCTAGATGAACGAGTCCTGGTAGCCACCGCGACTGCCGGAGCTGGTCCGAGCGCTTTGGAAGAGCGTTGGGCGTTCCCTCCAGCAATTATCTTTAAGGGGGCCATCAGCAGTCCTTATGAATGTGCTGACGCCATCTTTATCTATCTTGAAGGACGCTTGGCGGACTTCGTGGAAATCTGGACCTATTATGTGAGTACCTTATTGACATAATTGTTGCTAATTTAATTTATATATTGCGTAATTAAAATTGCTGATTGGGTGACGTCATTGGCAGATGGGCGCGCCAAATCTGTATAAGATTAGCGCTACCAATTGTTGTGGTGTCTAATATACCGCGCTTGCTGGTTTGTATTTGTGAACGTTTTAAAATGTAAGAATTTGAATTTTAAAATGTAAGAATTGACTTTTAAACCGTAAGAACGTGTGCAGGAATTGTACTCAACGACCTGCTGCGTAAGCAGTTTCGTTAATGGTTTTTAGGAAAACATGTAAACTATCCGAATTTTGCTTTCGCTGTATTGTTTAACAATTATGCCAACTTTCCAAAACATGGCCACTCTAAATTTCTATAATAACCACATACGGTCTGATGAGAATCCATGTGCCACCGTTGTAGCACGGTTCGAATACACCCTTTTTCTTAATATTCAAGTTGGTATTATCAACGGTTAAATAACCGGATTAGGGGCATTTCCTCAAAGATTAAACGTCTAAAAATAGCATCATTTTTGAAAACTGAACATTAAGCTCTTTTAGAAGACCTATGTGGTTTAATTACGACAGCGTTCCTCCATATTATGCAATTATCGTATGACAGTTTTTAAATAACGCATTTCCAGATAATTGGATAGGACGAAAATCTCCATATTCAAGACTTCTAAGGCCAGTTGAACACGATACTCCGAATATTTGTGTCTGGGGCTACTTGAAAGTACTTGTTCATAAAATAGCAATTAAAAATTTTTAAAGTTCTTCAGAATCGTACCGTAGAAGTGCTAATTATGTAATAAACATTCAAGAAAAAAGAAAGGGTTTAATCAAGGAATTGCATCACCTACCTATCACTTGTTGTACACACTTGATCATGTTGTTTATTGCTCTGCTATTAAGTAGTCTAAATGGACTGTTTAAATGTTAATTTGTGCTTGATGCACTACCAAGCGACGGTCAACAATGATTATTACTACTCATCCCGCACTTCTCCTGCATCGTCAGTTTTATCTGTTAGTACTAAAGGTAGGAATGAAAGAGATGTATTAGTAAAGGATAGTTTGTAGAATTTTATGTGACTAATTATATATAGAACACAAATAGTAGGAATTCTAATGAGAAAAATAGTTATAAAGCCTTAACATACCGCACAGCAAAATAAGTAGAATGAACTTATTTTCTAACCGTGTGTCACATTTTTCAATGCAAAGGGGAGCTAGGTTATGCTTAATTAAAACCAAAATCCCCACCTTTAAAAAAAGCTAGACAAAAACCATTTTGTTTTTGTTAAAATGTGTGCAAATACTTTAAATGTCATCGTTTCCAAAATGACTGCTGAATATATTGAACCAATTGCCACCCGTTCAAATGAGATAAGCTCAAATCCACGACCTTGAGGTCGGAAATGACAGACACTGGTTTTACGTTCAGAAAATAACCAGGGCTATTAACGAAAACTCAGTTTTTTGAAATGCTGTGCTTCAGATGTATGAGGACGATAGCATGGACAGACAAAGATAATAACAAATAGGTTATAGAAATAGTAGGAAAACAAGGATATCTGGGGAAAAAGATAAGAGAAATAGAAGGGCAGAATACGTTCTAAGGGATTTTTGGGTAATAGTATGGGATATATTACAAGCAGAGATAGGAAAAAAGAGGTAGATGTTGACCTAGATCAGATAGTGATAGATGCAGACTGTGCAAATTTTAGGGAAATCTGTAGGTTAGTTCAGAATAGGAAACAATGATGGTACGCGTCTAACCAGTTCCAGGACTGAAGACCTAATGATGATGATAAATATAGAAGAAGGCGTTTGATGGTTAGCCCCAATCTGAAGTTTCATGATGACGAACGTTAAAGATTTTATTGCAAATAAACGTAGGCTTCATTTTATGTAAGATGCCGTACGAAAGAAGTTTGTGTTAAGTAAACAATATGTAACTTTCATTTCCATCTATCTATGGCTAGTCGAACTATTGCGTTTCCATCTGTCTATGGGTAGTCGAACTATTACATTGGCTATCCATGTTAAATATTAGTAATGATGTTGATTGGATTTGTAGTCAATAGATGGATAAGGTTTGTTTACCCCCGATTGATCTCATAATCATATATACTCAAATAATAATGTATGGTGCTACAATGTCAGTTTTATTTATTGACATTAAGATATTAATATATATTTAGAAATCGATGATTTTTCTATGATTAAGTCATCTTAGGTACGTAGCGAATTTTTGAATGTATATATACAATAAAACCTTTCATATTTTTGCGTATGAATAATGATACTTGTTGTTTTGCAACAGGGTACCTCTTAGTTTAAATGTATTTCCGTTTTAAATGTTGTAAGTTTTACCGCGTATATTCTACAGGTGGCCAATTGTAACTTTTTGTTTTTAGAAATATTGTTTTGATGATTTGAATAACGGATCAAGTTTAGTCAATTTGAAATAGGACTTGTTTAGAGAGGGGTTTTGATAAATTTGTCATATTTTTTGAAATACTTATAATTTTTAATCTATTTTTGACCTAAATGGTTTTGTTATCTTAGGATCTACTGAAGCTATTTGAAATATTTGAAAAATTCTATACATGCTTAGGTATTGTGTGTTAAATTGGTTATAATGAGTATTTATAATCTTGTTGAATTAATAACTATCGCCCTTTTGGTTTTCAGCATATAACCTGTATGTGAATTTCGTAAAGATACTTATTTTTTAATCGGAGGAGGACGCATCCAATGCATAATTTCAAAATTCCAATCTAATGCTGCCCTTTGACTTTTTATTTATAACTTTAAAACGAGTCGAGCTAATTTATATATATTGTCATGTGTAATTAATATTACTGCTTCAGTTGGAATGCATATTTGTATATAATTGAGTAGTAAGTAATCATGTAATCACCTTTGGTTTAGAAAAGCGTCGTAAGTTTCGAGAAATTATAATAACATTGACCAAGTAAAAAATATCATTTATAATAGTTAATTATATTCTTATTCTAATGATTTGGTTTATTTTAGTTCACAAGCTTATATGCGATTTGGAGACGTCTATACTGTTTTGGTAAATGAAGCACCATCTCTATCGTAAAAAAATTAATCATTAACTACTTTGGATATATCTATATACCCCAGGTTAGGTAAGTAATGGAGCTGTATATGTATAAACAGAAAAAAAATATATTATATAATGTGAAAAAAATGAATGTTTATTAGCCTTTTTTTTATGCAACTATGAGGATTTGATGGCCTGAGGATAAACCGATCTAGTTGGGTTACTTTCTGCGAAGTCGGACAACGAGTTGGTGGCTTAGTACGATGACTCTGCGGTCAGACAGGCCTAACCCCACCTGCTGGGAGTCGGAGTTACACCATTTCACGTCGATTTGCACTATTTCTCGATTTAACCAATCATAGTGTTACTGTAATGATTAAACTTAGTCATAACGTCTGTTTAAATTCTGATGAATATTTATCAAGAGGCTGTGATTGAGTCCAGTTTTTATGAGATGGTAATAATATTAAGCTATTCTCTGATTTCCGTTGTCAGATTAATATCTGACTGCGGGCGCTCTAATGGCAAAGTTCCCCTGATGCCAGATACCCTGTAGGGGTCTACAAATTAGAATTAGATTAATATTAAATAAAAAGTGTTCACAGGCTATCAAATTATGTTTTGTTAATATTACAGAACAGCATATCCGCACATCATTATGATCTATATTTTCCTTGGTTTTGTTTTTAGTAATTATTAAATTTAAAGTAGATATTCTAGACATTTCGGTGTATGTATGCAAAAAATTGTACGAGTTCAAAGTTCAAGTTAGTTAATCTATACATGCGCCTGCAAGAAAACAGATTTAAAGTCCAAGTTGATTATTCTCTGATCTTATTTGGTAAACTTATAAGATGCACAAGAAAATTAATAACATTAGACGACCCTGACGAAATAAATGACGTAATAAGAAACCAACACGAAGGAAAGACCAACCATCGAGGAATAAACGAGACCCTAAAACAAATTATGAGACGCTACTATTTCAAGGACATGAAAGAATTAACTACAGACTTTATCAACCAGTGCGAATTATGTGATAAAGCTAAATATGACAGAAAACCCCCAAAGATACCCTTAATGTTAACTAAAACACCAGAAAAACCTTTCCAGAAATTACATGCAGATACTCTAGTAGTAGAAGCACAAAGTTACCTAACAATCGTGGACGCATTTACGAAAATAGGACAAGCAATACCAATTACTTCTAAAAATAGTATAGACGTAACTCAAGGATTTCTACACTATTTTACATTTTACGGAACACCCGAAGCAATAACATTAGATAACGGAAGCGAATTCAAAAACGAAACAATTCAAAACACTTTAGAATTACACAAAATAAAAATACACTTTATAACGGAAAACCACCCTGAATCAAACGGACTAATTGAGAGACTACATTCAACCCTATTAGAACAAATCAGACTATTAAGATTAAACTACAAGAAAGAACACATAACTAACTTAATGTCATACGCATTAATCGCGTATAATAACACGATTCATTCAACTACAAATTTTACACCCTTAGAACTAACCTTAGGACATTCAGATTCACGCAACCCCTACGATATACATTATAACAAAGAAATCTATCAGCAATACGCTAAAGACCACAAGGAGAAACTAAAAATAACCTACGACAAAGTAAAGGACAAATTAGATAATGATAAAGAGCGAATTACCGCGACCCGTAATAAAAACTCAGACATAAACAAATTTTCCATAGGACAAACCGTATTCGAGAAAAATTACCAAAGTAAAAGACACAAAACGGCACCGAGAAATTTAGGACCCTTTAAAATCAAACGAATATCAGACAAAAACGTAGCCGCGATAGACGACGGCAAGATAACAAAATATGTTCACCTCAAAAATTTAAGACACCCTGTACTTTCAGATGGACAATCGTCACCCTTACCGTCAACCTCCACCCAGGTAGAACGGACACAGAAATTGTAATTGAAGACATAAAAAACAACCCCGGTATACTACCAATAAAATTAGGCAGTATGCAAAACACTATAGATTATTGGACCTTTGCACAAAAATTCGATTTAACCGAGCTAAAACAAGAATTTCAAAAAATAAAAAATAATTATTTTCGACTAAAACAATCAATGGACACAACAAAATTCGGAAAAGAATACGCAATAGAAATGATGAACTACGACAGTATAACAGAAAGTATCTTGAAAAATATCGAAGACAAATTTAATCGACTAATACCTACAGAACAAATGACGAGAAGAAAACGAGGACTAATCAACGGATTAGGAAACGTAATTAAAGCAATCACCGGAAATTTAGATAACCAAGACGCAGAACGCTATGATAACGCGATACAACAATTAATAGAAAATCAAAACGACATTAAAACTATAATTAGTAATCAAATATCGTTAACACAATCAACGATCATCAAATTTAATGATACCCTTAGAAAATTAGTTAGAAATCAAGATAGTATAGCCAATCGAATAGAAACCTTAGAAAATAACATGCGAACTACTATGTTAGGCATGCGAGATTTAATCAGATTCAATACGATATATAACCAGATAATATCAACCCTAACTTTAATTCAACAAATCCTAGCAACATTAGAAAACGCAGTAACCTTTGCAAAATTAAATACCCTACATTCAAGTATAATAGAACCAATAGACTTATTAAAAGAATTATTGAAAATAAAATCTTTTATAACTAATAGTAAATTACCTTTCGATATATTAGAATCAAACATTTTAATATTTGAAAAAATAGCTATAGTTAAAGGCTATGTAAAAAATAATGATATAACATTTTTAATAGAAATACCAATAGTAGAGATAAACAGTTACAATTATTATCACTTATTTGCTATGCCAATGAAAATGACTAGCACATACCAAGTTATTATTCCAAAAACCAAATTCCTATCCTTAAATGAACAAAGATATGGTTATACGAACGACAAATGTAATGAAGTCACACCCAATCAATACTTATGCCAATCATTAACAACCACAACAATTCAAGAAGACAGCCCTTGCGAAGTACAACTACTAAAATTTACCAATCACTATGAAAATTGTGAAGCCAAACCTGTATTAATCAACAACATGAAAATTCAGAAAGTAACGGAAAATAAATGGATAGCCATTTTTCCCACCGAAGTAATCGCAACAATGCATTGTAATCAAGACGAAAGTAATTTAGCATTAACCGGAAGTAAATTAATCACCCTTAAGGAAAATTGTTATTTAAAATTAAAAAATGAAATAATTAGAGTTTACCAAGATCCAGTACAAAGCAAGAAGTTAGCAAACCTACCCGATCTGCAAATCAAGATTAACCAAGAAGAAGATGAAGAAACCCTTCAAAAACCAATGCAATTGGAACACCTGGAATTAGACAACTTAAACCACGCCATGAAACTCATGGAAGATTACAAAGAAAAACTGAACGAGATCAAGACGCCCAAAGTGCACTATGATAACATTAGTGTATGGACAATTATATTGATTTTATTGACTATTTTATTGATCATTTATGTAACTTACAAAATATGTATTAGATTTAAGAATAATAAAGAAAACAACTTTAGATTTAAGAAACCCAAACAAACAAATGTACCCCTAGAAAATATGAATTTTAAATGAGATTAAACGAAAATGATTTAATTAAAAATCAAGAAAAAGGTTAAAACCCTTAATTTTTAATGTACGTTGGGAGGAGTTATGGTAACCCCCATCTATTATATATATAATACTAATATTCGTATTAGGAAATATTAGGAAACATTAGTAAAGGTTAAGACAGTGCAACAATGTCGTTGCAACATATTATTACATTATATTATTATGATTTCAGTTCCCACGAGTGGAAACGCTACAAAGTAGCCCAAGGATAAGTGACACTGCAAAAGTCAGGTCACAGACGGTCGACGGATGTCACGTACCGTGATTACGCAGAATAAGCCTGCAACAATGTAATTTATGAATAGCTCTTAAGATAGCAACTAAGTATTACAAAGTGTAAGCGGACATTACGTCCGCAGGTTTTAACAGTATTGTGAGGGGGAGAAAGTTATATAAGGACCAGGAGCTCCACTCCTAGTCAGTTCATCAGACGTTCAGCTTTAACCTTGCAGTTCACTGGTAACTCACTGTACAAATTAATTAATAACTTCGACTTAGAATAAATTAGTTAAATTGTAAATGTTCACATCTGTTTAAATCAAATAAATGTGTTAAAGTTCAAAGAAGTCTTTTTAAAAAGGACCGCTCGAAGCCACGAACTCTAACTCGCGTTGCTTTACTAATTGTGTTTTTTTAGTTGATTTGTCTTTTTATATTTGAACTGTGTGTGCGATCCAGTTTTCGTGGTCCTTTTGTTATCAGAGTAGTGCATACTTTGGATTATCCAAATACAGTTTTAAGCTTGAGTGCTTCAAAAACAAATGATGATGCAGTTGTAGCAGGTTTAGTAGAAAAAGGTTGCTTGTGATAAACAGGTATCTCATTCACTTGTAAAGACAGTTGATACTGTAGTTTCTGAATTTTCTAACCCCAACGAATCTAAAATAGATCGTTGTTTGCGCAAATTTTCGTTATTCAAAAGCATTAGATTTTTCTTTATTACCATAGTAGCAAATAAAACACCTCGCGTTACTGTTAGTTTAATGCATTACATCGTGCCTTGAAAGCGCGATTCTAAATTGTTATTACCATTTTCTTTTTACGATTTGTGTTACAAAAGATTTCGAAATTATTGTCTCAGGAAATAGAGTTAACAAGAATTTATCAATGCTACATAGTTCCATCAGCATGATAATGTCTGCTGCTAACGCCAGTGAAATACATAGGTGTGATTAGTGTAAAGTGTAAGAAATTCCATCAACATCCTCACAATCAAGGGTGAAGTGCTTCGTTAGTGCAGGACATCGTGAATCTCACACTTCCGTTGCAAGGAAGCGTTGCTGAAGGACTTTTGTAAGTTGAACTATTTCCTACTTGTTATTACTTTAAATATCTATCCGTTGCTTTACCATATCTTTGTCGTTCTGATACCTTTTAAAATAGACTTGCCTGCTATTAAAAAAAAAAAAAGAAATCAATTCTACTGAATTACTCATATCTATTGTGTCTTACCTATTTATCTTTTGTTAACATTTTGTCTGATTTATGTTTAGTTGGTGTGTGAGGAAACGTTTCTGCTACTCCCCAATATTACTTCACTTTGTAATAAAAAATTTTTATAATGCTGTTACTGTTGTTATATCATTTAGATTATCCAAACAGTTTTTTTTCTTACATTCTACAAAGTACTGAATAATTTAGACTTATCATTGCTGCTATGCTTATTCTTTTCTTTATTTCAGGTTTGCTTAACTATTTTTTTTTCTTGCAGGTATTATCACTAACTCCTTACAGCCGCGTACATTGTATGTTGGTCTGCTTTCTACAACCCCCCCCCCCTAATCTCCGATTGAGCCCGGTCATTTCTTTGATTTTCTTTGTGTTACGCACGAATTACGTAACGTAGCATTTTTGGCGCCCAACGTGGCTGCCACGAAAAAAAAACGTAACAAATTTTGGCTCGATCAACGTGGGGCTCGATAAACGTGGGCCTCGATTTTTTTTGCTCTTGTTTTTTTAAATTTTTTTGTTTTTTTGATCTTGATGTTTTTTTGGCTTATTGGTCTTGTGTTTTCTCTGATAAGCTTGTGTCCGAAAACACTGGCGCCCATTTCGTATTCCTATTCATCTTTTGTAGCTAGCCCATCCCGTGACTTTTTCTTCTGGCTAGTTCCACCATTTGTTCACTATTTGACTATTATAGTCGCTTGCTACATCCATTCCTTGAGGTAGGCTTCAGATCTATTTTTTTTCCTTTAGGAATTTCGACTTGGTCGCTTTTGTAGGTCTGTTAGCCATACTCTGCTTGAGTAATCGTTTCATACGAATCTGTGTTACCTCAGTTGGAAGTATTCTAAATTGTGTACTAGCTTGCCTTTGCCCTTTTCTTTGTCTTGGTTCTTTCTTTGCTGCACACTTGAGGTTGACAGTTGTGTCGTTGAGTTGGTTTGCTACGAGTTTTCTTCCTCGTTTTTTTTCTTTCCTCTTGGTTTCTTCGCGGGTAGCCAAAACTTTTCTTTGAGGTGGAAAACAGAAATGTCCCTTTTGGAGACATCCGTCTTTTGACGCTTGTGAAAGTAGCTATAACCTTTAATCCTCATTGGGTGTTTACTTAATACTTTCATTACCTATTCTGTCATTGTTGGTTACGATAGATGACTTTGTCTTCTTTTGGAAAAATGTTCTTTCTCTTATACTGGTGTTGGCCCTTCGAACCGGATAAACATTTTTTTGTTTGGTTCCTTGTCTGTCGTTTTTCTTTTTTTTTCTTTCACCCCGACGTCTTTATTTTGCTAGCGGGGAATTTGTAACGGGCATTTTTATAGTTTTAACATTTTACGCTTTTATACTCAATTCGTAAGTACCTTTTTGCAATTACTAGTTCTATATTTTATATTTATTAACTCGTGTGTAGTAATTTAAAGATAGATAAATTGAAAATTATAAACCGCTTGTAATTGATTATAAATTGCATCGTCCTTGTCTTGCCGTTCGTATAAATTTTGTTGCTTATGTGAATATACAAGTCTAGATAAGAAACGATAAGAAGTTATAATAGAACGAGTTGAATAAACAGATGAGCAGTCGTAGTTCGTTCTTGGTTGCTATATATTAATTACGTGGTAAAGACTGCTTCTTTTTGCTTTGACAAGAGTGTAAATTAATGCGGGATCAATTTCGAATTGTTCCTGAACAAGCGCGGCACGATTTTAGTTGTCTTTCTTGTGAAATAAAAGTCGTATATTAACTGTAGCAGTGTGTAGTTCTAATTCCTTTTTGAAGGAAGTATGCTATATATGTAACGTGTTTGGTTGACCACAGGTGTTGTGGTAAGGTCATTGATGGGCGGTTTTTAGTGATACGCGTTGCTTTACTAATTGTGTTTTTTTAGTTGATTTGTCTTTTTATATTTGAACTGTGTGTGCGATCCAGTTTTCGTGGTCCTTTTGTTATCAGAGTAGTGCATACTTTGGATTATCCAAATAAAGTTTTAAGCTTGAGTGCTTCAAAAACAAATGATGATGCAGTTGTAGCAGGTTTAGTAGAAAAAGGTTGCTTCTGATAAACAGGTATCTCATTCATTTGTAAAGACAGTTGATACTCTAGTTTCTGAATTTTCTAACCCTAACGAATCTAAAATAGATCGTTGTTTGCGCAAATTTTCGTTATTCAAAAGCATTAGATTTTTCTTTGTTACCATAGGTAGCAAATAAAACACCTCGCGTTACTGTTAATTTAATGCATTACATCGTGCCTTGAAAGCGCGATTCTAAATTGTTATTACCATTTTCTTTTTACGATTTGTGTTACAAAAGATTTCGAAATTATTGTCTCAGGAAATAGAGTTAACAAGAATTTATCAATGCTACATAGTTCCATCAGCATGATAATGTCTGCTGCTAACGCCAGTGAAATACATAGGTGTGATTAGTGTAAAGTGTAAGAAATTCCATCAACACCCTCACAGTCAAGGGTGAAGTGCTTCGTTAGTGCAGAACATCGTGAATCTCACACTTCCGTTGCAAGGAAGCGTTGCTGAAGGACTTTTGTAAGTTGAACTATTTCCTACTTGTTATTACTTTAAATATCTATCCGTTGCTTTACCATATCTTTGTCGTTCTGATACCTTTTAAAATAGACTTGCCTGCTATTAAAAAAAAAAAAGAAATCAATTCTACTGAATTACTCATATCTATTGTGTCTTACCTATTTATCTTTTGTTAACATTTTGTCTGATTTATGTTTAATTGGTGTGTGAGGAAACGTTTCTGCTACTCCCCAATATTACCTCACTTTGTAATAAAAAATTTTTATAATGCTGTTACTGTTGTTATATCATATGGATTATCCAAACAGTTTTTTTTCTTACATTCTACAAAGTACTGAATAATTTAGACTTATCATTGCTGCTATGCTTATTCTTTTCTTTATTTCAGGTTTGCTTAACTATTTTTTTTCTTGCAGGTATTATCACTAACTCCTTACAGCCGCGTACATTGTATGTTAGTCTGCTTTCTACAACCCCCCCTAATCTCCGATTGAGCCCGGTCATTTCTTTGATTTTCTTTGTGTTACGCACGAATTACGTAACGTAGCATTTTTGGCGCCCAACGTGGTGCCACGAAAAAAAAAGTATAATACTAAAACGTATAATACTATAAACCCCTGTAACCTTCCTATCTTTGCAATACTATAAAACTGTGACCAATAATCTGTAGTTAATAATGAGGCCGCTAGGGAAGGGTAGGATCAATTTTCTATTGTGTCTTGTGGCGTATTAGTATTGTAATCGCATTTTTATGAAATTGTGAGGTCTAATTAGACTAAGATCATCATATTTGGTACTTTATAGTTGTGATAGTCAATAGTGTGTAAAACTTACGGGCTATAACGTATTTTTGTTTTATGCTATATTCAAAACCAGTTTATTTTTCAAATTCTCACAAATTAAGATTCCAAACATTTAAATAATTTTAAAAAGTCTTAAAATTTCTAATTTTTATAGTATAAGACTTAACTAAATAAATTAACAATAACTTTAAATTGATCTTCTGAAAACTAGTGTTACCAGAGATAAAACATTCTCTATCCTCATGAACGACATCCCACATTGTTTTATAGCCGCTTGTATTTGTATCATAAAATGCTTTAAAACTGGTTTAAATAAATATTATTTATGTATGGTTACACTGCCCAGCATGCTATTTTGATTTTTTAATAATTTGAAATTCTTATAGGAATACGGGAGTATTAAATTAGTAATTGTTAAGATTTTGTCTATATTTCTTTCAACTTCCAATGACTGGAATTTTGAATAAAGTCCGAATTTATAATTATTTATGAGAAAAATAACGGATGCTCCATAAGACTGATGTAAAAATCGCCCTACATTTCCCTAGCGGTAAGTCGCGAACTCAGAATACAGCTCTAAAATATGCACAGGTTTCTGGCCGAGATTAATGTCGTAAGTAGAGAGGTTCATATATAATTCGTACTGATTGTTGCAATAATGGAAAAATTATACCGTACACACGAAGTCACCAAAACTAAATTAACGATTTTTACAATGCATGTAAATAATATTGTACGAAATATTGAAAGCGATACACAAGTTTTGCCGAATGATATACAAATGATGCAATTAGGGGAAGGATTAAATCGCGCGGAAATGTTGATTAGTCAATTCAATGAAATTCTGAATTTACTAGCAAGCGCAACCGCACAGGATGATCTGAATGTTCAGTACAATTAAAAGGATGAATTTGAATCCGATTATTATCTGCAAATATCCACCGCTAAGAAAATTATTGGGATTATTTATAAATAAAAGCAAGATCTATGTATGAAATATGCTTCATTATATGTTTCAAAACATTCATCAGGCGAGTTGGTTAATAAGGAATTTAGTGTAAGCTAAACTCATCCCATTACCGCGTTTTGATGGATGTCATTGATCATTTCATGGCTGAAATTCAGGAATTTATTCTAATCGCTTTTACACAATAACAACAATCTAAAGGACAAAAATTCTATTACTTGCGCAGTGTTCTGGATCAGTAATTCTCAACCTTTTTTTTGTTGCGGTACTCTTTTAACAATTTCAAAATTTGGCAGCACACTAACAATAGAATAAGTTTAAAAGAATTTTACTTACCTATAATACACTATATAAAAGCGGTAAGTTTGATGCGGTTCGACATAATAATGATGCTGACGACGCGCTATAATGATTGTGGCATAACTCATTAGACATCTTTTTCCCGTCGCGTTCCAGTATCAATAAATTACTGTAAAAGTACTTACAAAATAAGTTTTATTGTTTGCATTTCTAAAATTTGGCGACATACCTTAAGAATTTGACGGCACACAAAAGTGTCGCGGCACAGTGGTTGAGAATCGCTGCTCTAGATGATAGAGCTGCGCTACCTGCTTTACCTCTTCTGGCTTAATATTTTACAAGCGGTCTGTTTCGGAAATTAAAACAGGAACTTGGAATCAGCAATTGTACGCGAACCTATCTGGTCTACAGAGCCGTCTCGACTATTGTACCGTTACATTTGACTTCCAATGCTCCACCCGAAGGTACTACATTGGCCAGGAAGCGAGTTTTCTTTATCTGGATTTTGTGCGAACCCTTCTTATTCCACGGAAGAGACGAATCTTTTACCTAAGTGAGAGCACTCGCACACGGGACTCATTTTATCGCTTATCTGAACATAAACTATTTTTTGTGAAAAAGGCTCATCTAACATTTCTCAAAAGCTCCGTGTTGAGAATCGAACCCAGGACCTAGGAATCAGCAGCAAACCTGTATAATCCACGGAGCCACTTGTCCATTGTACCCATATACTTAACTTTCCAATGTGCCACCTGAAGGTACAACATTCGCCTGAAAGCGAGTTTTATTTATATAGAAATTTTGAATGATGCCGAACCCTTGTTATTCCAAGCAAGGTAGGAACCTTTAACGTGCGGTACAACACACACACACACACACACACACACACTCGCACACATATACACACACACTCGCACACACACACACACACAACACACACACACACACACACACACACACACACACACACACACACACACACACACAGGACCAGATTTTACCTCATCCGAACGAGCGCGTATTTTTTGTGAAAAATGCTCGCGCAATATTTTCAAGCAGTTGTTGTCGGGAATCAAACTCGAAACCTTGGGATCAGCAGTCATACGAAAACCTATCTGATCCACAAAGTCGCCGCGTCCAATGTACTCCCTACATTTGACTTTTCAATGCTCCATCTGAAGGTACTACATTGGCCAGGAAGCGAGTTTTCTTACCTGAAAATTTTAAATTTTGCAGAAACCTTGCTATTCCACGCCAGGTAAGAGTGCTTAGCGTGATTGAGAGAGGACGCAACACGGAAGCTCATTTTGTCTCTCATCCGAACGATGTCGTATTTTTGTAAAAAATGTTTGTCTAACATTTTTCAGGCGCTCCGAGTCGGAAATCGGAAACAAGACCTTGGGATCAGCAATTGTACTTGAACTTATCTGATATACAGAGCCGCCCGTGACTTTGGGGTCAGCAGCTCTATGTTAACATGTCTGATCCACAGAGACGCCTCGTCCATTGTACCGCTACGTTTGACTTCCGAATTCTCCACGCGAAGGTACTACTACAGCTAAAAAGCGAGCTCTTTTTACCTAGGGATTTTTCACCAAAGCCTTGAAGGTAGCGATCTTTAACGTAAGCGAGAACACGCACGGGTTTCATTTTATCTCTCATTCGAACGATGCGTATTTTTGTGAAAAATGCTTGCCTGATATTTTTAAAGCGGTCCGTGTCGGGTATCGAACCCGGGACCTTGGGATCAGCAGTCATACGCGAACCTGTTTGATCCACGGCGTCGCCTCGTTCATTGTACCGCTACGTTTGATTTTCCAACAATCCACTCGAAGGTACTACATTTGCCAAAAAATAGATTTTTCTTACCCGAAAATTTTGAAATTTTCCAAAGGCTTGCTATTCCAAGCAAGGTAAGGTTCTTTAACGTGCGTGACAACACACACACACACACGCACACACATACACACACACCACACACCACACACCACACACACGCACACACACCACACACGCACAAACGCGCACGCACGCACGCACACACGGACGTACGCACACATGTACGCTCGCACACACGCACACGCCTAGACACACACGCGCACACACGCACGCACAGACAGACACGCACAAACATACGTACACGCACACGCGCGCGCACACATACACACAAACACACACACTCACACAATTTTGAATTTTGCCAAACCCTTGTTGTTCCAAGCGGGACAACACACACACACACACACACACACACACACACACACACACACACACACACACACACGGGACCTATATTTCACCTATCATCCGAGAGAGGGTGTATTTTTGTGAAAAATGCTGACAACATTTTTTTAAGCAGCTGTTATTCGCGAACCTGTCTTTGTTTTACAAACTTTCTTACACAATTCAATACATGCCTAGAACTACATCTCCTCGCTGGATAAAGCTGCATAAACTTTGTAAAAATATCAACGACAACTAAAATATGCTGATATCCGTTCCCACTCGATATCAAATTACTCAAGTAATCCATCGTCACAATTTTAAATGGACCTTCCGCTCTTATATACCTTACTTAATTCTGCAACACCACATTCTTATCCTTTCCTAACAAACACGTCTCACACAAATTTATGCAATTTTTCACCAATTTTCTATCGTTTCGTACATAAAAAGCTTCCCTAAATATCAAGAACGTCTTACGAATTCCTATATCACCAAACGTAGTATACATTTCTTAAACGGCTACCCGTGTTGTTAACACTAATAATTCATCATCCCTTAACCTTTTCACCAAAATCCCTCGACCATATAAAAACCTCGGTCTTGCTCTAAATTCTCTCTGAATAATTTTTCTCTGATTACCCTTATTCCGTCGTGTGCTTGCATCCGATGAAATCTGGCATTCGACCATCTTCCCACATCTTCAAATACTTGCAATGCAACCAAAAATCCATTCTTACTGTCTATTACCAACCCTTCATCCTTTTTACTAAAAAAATCAGCCGTAACATTTTCTTTACCGGGTTTATGTCTAATCTCAAAATCATATTCTTGCAATACTAACGCTCATCTATATATTTTCGACTGTTCAAAAACTCTTTCTTCTTCAGAAACGTGACCACTGTGTTTTCCGATTCAACCAGAAATTTATTACCTAATAAATAAAATCTTAACGGTTGCCAGCATCTTTTTTTCTGCCGCCGAATACCTAGACTGGTTTCAGTAACCGTGCTTGGGGTTTCATTTAAGAAAGATTCGACCTTAGACAGATTGTCCTCCCATGATCGATGATCTTTGTATGATGCCAGACGTAAAAATTTTACAGTTTCCTGTATGTATCTCTCAGCTGGGTTCGCCTGAGGATGCCTTATACTGCAGAAAACTACCTTAACATTTTGTTGATCCCAATAATTCACAAATCTTTGGTTATTAAAGTACGTGGCATTATCTGCCAGCACACGTTTAAATTTTCCAACCTCTCTACAATATAACTCTAATTTTCTGTTAGTCTCCACCCTACTACACTCTTTAGTTGGGTATAATTTAGTGAATTTAGAAAAAACGTCTATGATTATTAGTATATGTTGATGCCTTTTCCTACTTCTCACTAAGTTACTCAAGTAATCAATTGCAATTAAGTCCAATGGGTTTTCTACATGTATGCTCTGTATCACATCCTGGCTCGTGTGATTTTTATATTTCCCCAATGTACATAGATGACACAATTTGATCACTGATTTCACAATACTAATATCTTTCACGGAGAAAAAGTTTTCCCTAAATATGAGCCAAACTTTCCTAACACCTATGTGTCCATATTTAACATGAAGGTCCTTCACAATCAACTCCGCTTGCACCCTATCTACTACATATAGCTTCAGATCTTGCACCCTCTTGCACAGAAATCCCTTCATCATCCTATAATTTTTAAATCCCGGTTCAGTTTCTAACCGTCTTTTGATACGTAGTAGCTCTTCACTCTGCTCCTGATTCCTCAGTACCTCTTCATGTCCGTATATGGATTCATCTTGTCTCAAAATATTTATGGCAATCATAATGTCACAAGGCCTTTTATTCACATTATCTTTGCTTCGACTGAACGCATCCGCTATAAAATTATTTTCTCCCTTTATATATTTTATCTCAAAATCAAATTCCTGTAGCAATAAACTCCACCGATATACTCTATTATTGGAGAATCGAGTATCCATCAGGGCACACAACGCTGAATGGTCCGTCTCAATGACAAAATGCCGACCTATGAAATAAAACTTGAGTTTACTCATGCCAAAAACCACTGCTGCCATCTCCTTTTCACTAATTGTGTAATTCAGCTCATGCGGCTTCAGTGTCCGTGAAACAAACGATATAGGGACTTCCTCACCATCCTGAACCTGGTAAAGCTCTGCCGCTAAGGCACTATCCGATGCATCCGTCCTTAAGATAAACCCTACGTCAAATCTGGGATGCCTCAAAATAAGTTGTTCGTGGAACTGCTCCAACAGGGTTAAGTACGCTGCCTCTTGGCTCTCCGACCACTTCCATTTGACTTCCTTTTTCAAAGAGTTTGAACAGCGGCCCTGCCTTTTCTGAAAATGCTGGTACAAACTTCTTATAAAAATTGAGAACTCCCAAAAATTCTCTTAATTTCCGGATATTATTTGGTCTTGGATAGTTCAAAATCTTAGACAATCGTTCTTTGTCTATACACATACCCTCATGATTCACTACATATCCCAAAAATTTCACAGTTTTCGAAAAAAACTCACACTTGTCAATATTCAATCTTAAACCTGCTAACTTCCGCTTTAATAAAACTGTCTCTAAATGAGTGTAATGTTCCTTTTCAGTTTCGCTAAAAATTAAAATATCGTCCACATAGTGTATGCAAAACTGCTCATACGCTCCTAAAACTGCCTGCATGGCTTTAATTAATGCTGCACTCGATGTCGACAAACCATACGGTACTACTTTAAAGTTGTACACTTTCCCTTCTACGGAAAACCCCGTACACCTTCTAGACCCTTTGTGTAATGGAATTAGCCAGAAAGAATTCCTTAAATTTAACTTGCTGAATATAAATTTGCCACTTAATCTAGTCAAAAGTGTGTCCATGGACGGTGGACAATGGAATTGTGGTTTCGTCTTCTGATTAATCTTCTTCGCATCCAAACATAAACGAATACTGTTATCTTTTTTCTTAACCACAACTAATGGATTTATAAATTGCGTATTTGAAAACTCGATTATGCCATCATTCAACATTTTAGTCAACTCCTGAATCACTTGCTCCCTATATGCTGCCGGTATTGGATATACTTCCTCATCTACCTCCATAACATTAACACATAACCCCATGTCATCCACTGTGACATCATAACTTGCCTTCCAGGGCAATATCCTATCCCCAATCCTAACTATTTTCCTCTCCATATCTATTATAACACCTAACTTCATCATACAGTCGACTCCTAATATCCCTTTAAACTTTAACCCAGGTACGATTATAAATTCTTGTTCACAGCTAACTGAACTTAACTTTACCTTTAAAATAACTACGCTATTCACAACAGCAAATCGCTTTCTATTCGGCGCAACCAGGTCACTTCTTTTTATTGGCATTATCCTGTCACACACTTTATCCTTAATTTCATTGACGAATTCTTCCGATACTAAACTCGCCTCAGCTCCTGAATCTAATAACGCTCCTAAATTTTTCTCAAAAACTTTAATATCGATTATGGGCAAACAAAATTTTTCTATTATTTCTGGCTCAATTTCTTTCTCTATTTTTAAAAATTCCCTTGTATGTTCATACTTGTACACAGTGATGTTTAGTGGTTTGTCCTTGTTTAAAAATCCTATCCAGGTCTAGTCCCCTTACTCGGTCCTGGTCTCGCTACTACCTCCGCATATGTCCGTGGTGTGTCTACCTGGTTAGTATTCTGATTTCCCTTTGTGTTTGTCGTTGTCCCTCTCATGTCTGGTGAACTGTTTTGTCTAGTCAGGTTCGGTCTTGGTGCAGGTCCCCTACCTACACTGTTGCTCCTGAAAAACGTCCGTCGAGGTTCCCAATTTTGTCTGTTGTATGTAAAATTGGTCCCCCGTCTTGCGTAATTGTCCCGTCTTGCGTAATTGTCCCGTCTTTGATCAAATCTCACGGTATTTACCTGTCGTTCCCTATTTTCACGAGGTCGTCTACTATTCACGTCATCATACCTTTGCAGGTACTCCAAAAACATCTCCCTGTCCACAATATTTTGCAACGCTACATGTTGCTTCACCTCAACCTCAAAATGTCGCGATAAATACTTAATTATCTGTCTGTCGGTCATTGGTGGATTTAGTTGCTTGGCTATGCTATACTTCCGTATAGCATATTGCTCCCTACTTTCTGCAAACTCCCCATTAAATTTACCTGTGATAAGATCGTCTTGTACTTGGTCCTGTCTGTGGTCACTCCAGTAATGTTTAAGAAATCTGTCGTCAAAGTCATTGTACGTGTCAATTTCCTGTCCGATTAAATTGTATCAAGCTTCAGCATGGTCTTTCAGTAAAGCTTTCACCACATTCAGTTTCGCCTGTTCGTCATATAAATTATTTACCAAACCTCTAATGTTATTAATGAATATTTGAGGGTTTACTCTACTATCCCCATCAAATTTCATTTGTTGATCCAGCGACATATTACCTGTTACAAATCTTGGACCATCCCCCATCAAAGTTGATACATTTTGTTTAATTCCGGTCACTTCTCTCTCGACCCTACCCAACTGATCCTTACACGAGTCCGTTACCTCAGTCATTTTAGCATTAATCTCGTCCTCACAGAAAATCCTTACTTCTGTACGTAATTGTCCTATTTCCTGATTTAAACCTCTAATGCCAGACTTATTTTTCTCTACCCTATTTTCTACTTCCCCAATTTTTACAGTCAAGCTATTTTTGAATTCGGAAAATTCTTTCGTCGAATTATCAATTTTCTGACTAATTTGCTTAAACTTCCGATTTGATTCGGCACTCATCTGTTCTAATTTCCGGTTTGATTCAGCACTCATTAGTTTAAGTTTTCTGTTTGATTCTTCCCTACCTAATCTCATTTCCTCTAACATTCTCATCATTAATTCATTTCCTTGTTCCCCTGATTCCGTCCTCGACTGATCCCTACTACCTCCAGCTTCCTCCATTTTTCCTGCTTTATCAAATAAGGCACTATCGTCACTACCAATTTTTAACTCCTTGACTTCTTAACCACTCCTTTCTCTGCATACGTTCAAATCACTCCCACACACACTCAAAATTTATTTTTAAATTTATCTCAGACAGACTCTGTCTCTCAGATCGCCAGTTTCCTGGAACAAAATTGCTTAAATTTTATTTGGAGCTCGTGCCGTACGTTCGGGTCGCCATAAGATTGCTGTGGATCGTGGGGTCAGTCTCTGGAACTCCCTAAAAATCATTCAAGTTCTAACGTAGGGCCGTCAAAAGATTGCTGTGATCGGACTTATGGGTTTGACATCGCCCGTGTCAACACTGATTTTCAAATTAATAATAAAAAATCTTTATAAAAATATTCTTACCAGTTTATTCTGCTGCAACAATCTTCAGCAGCTTCCCTGGCTAGCTCAGCTGTGCCTCTTCTCTAATACCTAAATTTACAATCATTCTTCCTTTCCACTCACACATCATTTAATAAAATCACGAAATAATACAACAATCATACAATCTTTATTTACTGCTATTTACAAATAATTATTCACAGATATATACAGTTTGGTACACCAATTACAACTCAATAAGTGATATTTTTGGAAAGTTCGTGTTTTAAATTTTTAATTGCTTTTATACCCGTCTCTATCTGTAGCATATTATTGATCGTGCATCCCTTCTGCTCTTTAAGAAACTTTGTTACTTTGTTATTTGAAGGCACTGACGGTTGGAAATATATTGTATGAAGCCCGCTTTAATATGTTGATAAATTCGAAGAAGGTAACCTTTTAAATATGCAGGGGTTCTTAATTATTGACCGTTTAAAACAACAATTCTTGGAGTCTATATTTTACGGTATTCGATACAACTGACGTCCTTGTTTGCTACAACGAACATTTTGCCTTGGGATTATTGATTTTCTATACCCTGGTGCGTTTTCTAATGTTATTACACGTTGAATTAAAATAAATTAAATTAATTATGCGTTTATATTTGTGTTTAAAACTGGTTTTTATTATAAACCTATTACTTTTCAATTATTAATTATAAAAATACGTCAATATTTGTTCGTTTAAATTAAATAAATGAAAAAGTAAATGAAATAAATTTTGCGCGTAAATAAATTGTTCCTTTCTCTATACAGGGTGTTTGAAATTGCATTGCTTACCCCAAATTTAACCCTTTGAATTCATAACAATATATATATATATATATATATATATATATATATATATATATATAATACGTAGCTTTTATATGTCATGCGTTAGTATGCTTGGAAAATAAGGGTTTAAAAATTAACTTATGATGTCTTTCTGATAAATATTCTAGAAAACAGCCATGTTTACGTGAATAATTCAATTAAGATTATTTCGTTTTTTTTAGAAGCCCTTTATGCTTTGGCCTTAGGTGCACTACACCGCCTATCCCTATGATAGGTATCTGCGTATAAAGAAGAATTTTTAAGATTTGGCCTCAATTATTAACGAGCGGATCAGCAGAATTACGTTACATAAATCGACATTTTCATCGTAATAAATTTGCATATTAAGTTGTAGATTTACATCCACTCTCCTTGAATGAAAAATCTAAGCTACGGCAATTATAAAATAATTAAAAGTTCCATTGCAGTTACTAACGGTGGTATTTATCTTGAGCAATACACGACAAGATTAGAGCCGTCGTCCCTGAAGCAACTTGATTCTGTGTAGTACTGGGAATTTGTAATTCGTCTTGTTGTTAAAGGAAGTCGATATTTGCTCCAAAACAAATACCAATTATAAGCAAACGGTGTTGCATATTGGTGTTTGATTTTTAAATATGGACACCGTAAATGTATTTCACTCTTAAACCGACTTGAAAGTGAAAGTAACATCAAGTAACTGTTACATGCGTTGTATTGTATAGAACGCACATAATGAATAGATCCGTAAAACTGTTTACATGTATATTCAGTATGGTTAGGTTGTTAAGGACTGGCAGTACATTTTCTAAGAAATATTTTAAATATGCAGATTACTTTACACGCCTTATAAGATATTCGTTTGCGAAACACGTTAATCACTTCATGTTAACAATAAAGCGGTAACGTGACTGTGCATAGCAAGCACTAATTAGAATGTACAATTTATTACCGGCACACCGGCACAGTCATAAACAAAACCTTTTCAATGTGAAGGTGTGTTAGAATTAATTACGTATTCCCAGATTACAAAACTAAACCAATTCAGAATATGAAGGTATATATTTATTTATAAAATCATGAATGAAATACTTTAGATGCGTACAAGTATTGTGATTAGGTCTGCTTTCCGTCTTTATAGCGTCTACAACCCTTAATATCCAAAGCGCCGACGTCGTAACCCCTACACCCCTACTAGTAAAAACTTGAAAGATGTCGCAGACGGATGTACATTTGTGTGTTTAGAATTGCATAATGTAGTCGATTTTAGTTATGTAGACACGTTCTGTTTCTTCGTGAAATGTTAGAGAACGTAAAATGCGCTTCAATTGATTAATTTTCTATTTCGAGGGCGTTAAACTCGTGTTCGTTGTTTTATACTTCTAAAACTTGTACTTACTTCCGTGTGACCTACATAACTGAAATCTATCTTCATTTTCACAGTTGATTAAAAATAGTTTGGCTATTTTTAATATGTCACTTACGAATGTATTTATGGATATTATTTTCTATTTTTAACGTAATATTGCAAATCCGTTTAAAAATAAATGGCACGATGTTTAGTTGTCTGTGGAATTTATGGGATTGGTAATGTTTATAAAAAATTATTACTCGGAGCTAATTCTTTTTTCTGTTTCAGGTTTGATCCAACAAGTATGGAAAATAAGAAGAAGGCGTACACAAATACAGGAAGTTCATCAAATAGCGATTCGCAAGTAAATGAGACTGTATTAAACTATGTACACCAACATAATACTGTTCCACAACGTTTACGCGTGGTACAGTATGGACTGAAAATACCTAATCATCAGCATTCTCAATTGAATCAAGCATCTCATCAACACCAGCTTACTAACTTAATACCACAGCATCAACATCATTTACATTCACCATATCAGCATTCATCTAACTCATCTAATGTGTATCACAACCAGTTAGTGGTGCAACAATATCCACATCAACATCAACAAAAATATCAAAATCTTCATAACGAGCCATTTAAGAATCACGATTATTTACATTATCCTCCTCAAGCCACAAATGCTCATATACATAATTTAAACCAACTAAACGAACCAAGTACAAATATATGGGTGCCACATCGTGCACCAGAACATTATCATCCACAGTTGCGTCAATCTTACAAATCTGAACAACCTGTAAAATCATCTGTGACTTCGTCTCATTTACCGAAATCAAAAGAAATTGATCGAAAGAAGACGCCTGGAAATCAACAATTACGTTCTCCTCCTGCAAAAAGGCCTTTAGAGGCACCAGTTAGGCTACAAGGCTGGTTACACAAACAAGGTTCTGATGGATTAATGCTGTGGAAACGACGATGGTTTGTTTTATCCGAATACTGCTTATTTTACTATAAAGGTGAGTTTTACCTTTTAAGTACATAACAAAGTTCACTTAGTATAAGACAATTTTTGCCATCCATGAACAAATGATTATGAACGTTGTCTTTGATAACACAAAATGGTACAATACTACAATAGTTTGATTTTTCATTTCGTTCAATTACAAGTAAGATGTGCGAAGTTCGATCACAACATTATTAAAACAGTCGTATTTTTATAGCTCTTGAACATGCCACTTAATCCGTCAAAATAAAAATAAACTACTTAAATTTACAAAAATATGATTAGAGTAATTAAACATTATATGAGCCCACTTATTTAATGCGCGTGGGGTCTTATAATTTTATATATGGACTTACCTCCGCGTTGTTTTATTGTTCTAAGGTGTAGTTCCTACTCTTCAACTAAGTGTATGCGAATTATAGTACGTGTTACATTTGCACTTTCACTGTGTTTTTTAGGGGTTTATCGATAAATTCACATTCGGCGGCACTATTGACTAACTCACGTTACCGAACGAACAACCGTTTCCCTTCGATGTCGATGAGAGAGTGTTTTTGTTACTACCCTTTTTTTAACTTAATTTCCACATGCACAAAGGAGGTTTTATAAACGGATATAACAGGACGAGGATGACAGCTTTACTATTTGATTTACAACTATGAATTTAAAATAACTTAAAATTAACCACGGAAACGTGCGACAAAGAGACCGAACATCCCGCCCACCAAAATAAGTACGAACTAACTTATTTTATATTTAAAAATAATTATAGCTATTAACTAAGAAATCTAAACAGACAAACTTATATAAGTGAATATATGTATACATACTATTAACTATTATGTAATTAGCAGTAAACATAGTTTCACTAGAGGACGTTTAACTAGCCCTTGGGCTATCTTGACGGTAGCTACCCGAACGATACTGTCCCTACCAGGATGAACATCTACTACTCTTCCTAAACGCCACTGTAAAGAGAGGTTATTTTCTTCCTTTAAAAGGACAATCGAATCAATAGGCAGGGTAGCGGAATTCCTCGACCACTTACCTTTCTGTTGCAAGGTGTGCAGGTATTCAGCACTTCATTTTTTTCCAAAACCTTTGTTGCATTTGCTGCAACAGTTGCCAGCGATTCAAACGAGAGGGGTTTATGGACAACAAATCCGGAGCTGGCAACACCGAGACTGGTGCAACATTAAGAAAATGACCCGGGGTCAAATATGAAAAGTCATGCGGTTCGCAACTCAGTGCGCATAGTGGGTGTGAGTTGATAATCACTTCGACTTGAATCAACACCGTCGAGAATTCTTCAAACGACAAAATTTGTTCACCGATAATTCTTTTCAAATGAGATTTTACTAATTTAATCCCGACCTCCCACAACGCAGCAAAATGAGGAGCAGCAGGATGATTAAACACAAATTCGATTACCTCAACGCCTGCCGAATGACGCATCAATTGAGAGATTTCACAAGAGGCCTCAACAAAATTAGTGCCATTATCACAATGGATTTGAATACATTTGCTTCTTCGAGCAATAAATCGACGTAAAGTACCCAAGAAAGCGTCTGTCGACAAGTTAGACACTAGTTCCAAATGGATGGCTTTAGTGCTGAAACAAATAAATAAACAAATGTATGCTTTCAATGATTTTGCGCTACGACACCGATTCATTGTGACAGAGAAAGGTCCACCAAAGTCGACTCCCGAATGTAAAAACGCCTTACCTGGAGTTAACCTAGAAGCTGGTAAATCCCCCATAGGGGAGCATAAAGCCACAGGGTTTAACGAAAACAACGAATGCAGGTTTTTAAACATTGCCGAATAGCCATCTTTACCGACAAGATCCAATAATTTTGAGTTAATAAAAATTGAGTTGTTCGATTTCCAAGATGTAGATGTCTTTCATGACAATCTAATATAATAATTTCAGTCAACCGATGCGACCGAGGAAGCAAAATTGGAAATTTTGCATCATGCGATAACTCTGAATTACGCAGGCGACCGCCCACCCTCAACAAATCACGATTATCTAGAAACGGACTAAGGCTACGAAGTTGTTTACTAACAAGTTTTCCAGTTTTAATATTTGTAATGTTTTGGGTAAAAACATTTGTTTGAACTCTTTTAATCAATATATGTATAGCCTCTTGCTGCTAAGCTAGAGACAAACCATCAGAATATTTTGAACGCAAATCTGCCGGACATTGAACATTACGAATGAAATGACGAATACATGTAATAATCCTACAAATTTTCTGCAGTTTTGAAAATTTATCCAACAACAAATTTAAGAAATTCTCAGACAGAGTACGATATTCGACGTCCATCTGAAACGACTCGATAAGTTTTGGCAGCGACGTTACTGGCCATTCTTCGCTACGACGCACTAACAGGAAGGCCCTGTCCACCATAATGGATGATGAACTCTGAAGCCAAAAGTCCACGTGAGGCACAATCCTCAGGGTTATCCTGGGACTAAACATGAAACCACGAAGATGGAGAAATACGTTCTTGAATATGCGAAATGCGATTGAAAACGAATGTCCTCCGCTTATCCGAGAAGGACCGAATCCAAGATAAAACAACAGTAGAGTCTTTCCACGCGAAAGTATTACTAAATGATAAACTATCTGTATAAGTATTTTTGACAAAATCTACTAAATCTGCCAAGAGTACGGCAGCACACAATTTGAGACGGGACAACGAAACGCGATTAGTAGGAGCAACCTTCGTTTTTGCGCATACTAATGACTTGGTAATATTACCTTCTAAACGAACGAACGAAAATAGACGACAGCTGCATACCCGGCTTTAGAAGCATCACAGAATCCATGCAACTCCACCCTTTTAAAATTATTACATACGATGCGACGCGAAATCTCAATATTCGAAACCGTTGGCAATTCACCCAAAAAATGTTTCCATTTTTGTACGACTTTCAATGGCGGCTCTTGGTCTCAACCGAGACCTAAAAGTCAAAGATCTTGAACTAAACGTTTAGCGAAAAGTGCTAAAGGGGCTATCAAACCGAGAGGATCAAAAATTTTTGCGATAACAGACAAAATATTACGCTTAGTGCAAGTGTCGCTCTTCAGCGTTTAAGTTGTATAAAAATACATCTGTAAGAGCGCGCCACGAAAGGCCTAAAATTTTTATTTAACCACTATTTTTATCTTGAAATGTAATTGCTTCCGAAATGGACAGGGACTCCTTCAAGTTGGACATCACTTCCGGCAATTACTATTCCATTTTCTTAAACTGAAAACCACCACTAGTGCAAATACTATTTAACTCGCCAATTAATTGATTAGCAGCTTCAATCGAATTGTATCCAGTGACTAAGTCATCAATTTAGGTATCGCTCGCCAATACCGATGACGCGAAAGGAAAATTAATCGATTCTAACCTTGTCAATTCTTGAACAGTACGCAAGGCCAAAAAAGACGACGACGAAACTCGATAAGTCACAGTATTTAATTTAAAGTCCGTAATAGGATCTGACGGAGATCCAGACGATATGTCGATAGTCACGATGAGTATCTTTAACCAAAATCTGCCGATACATTTGTTTAACATCAGCTGTAATTACAATAGGATGTACACGAAAGTGCAATAACAAAACTGAAATGTTTTTTTGCAAAGCAGGGCCAATAGCCAAGCTATCATTTAACGTATTTCCAGATTGATCCTGACACGACGCATCGAAAACCACACACAGTTTAGTGGTAGTGCTATCACGCTTCTGTACAGCATGATGGGGTATGTAATACATTTTCTCACGAAGCGACGAATTTTCAGGCGATTCCACTTGAATCATCTCACCGCTTTTCAAATAATCCTCCATAAATTTTTTATAATCCGAATACAATTCAGGATTTTTTAGCAAACGACGTTTTGATGACAAAAATCTTTTAATAGAAATTGATCTCGTAGCTACGAATGAAGGTTCAGAGATTTTAAAGGGCAAGGACACTACAAAACCACCGTCCTTGTTACGTCTATAATTTTCCACAAATTCCTTTTCACACTTTTCTTCTTCAGGAGAAATGTGTTTTTTGAAGGGAATATTTTCTATTTCCCAAAATCGACAAATGTCGCTGTCTAAGGGCTCAACGAAAACACACAACGACGTGATGAAGTTATTCGGGGAAACGACCTTTCCCGTTAAAACCTAACTTAAGGTCGTTCAACAAAACCTGAGCAAAGATTTCCGCTCCGAGTAGCATGTCAATTTTACCAGGAATATTAAAATTAGGATCAGCTAAGGCCACACCTCGAGTATGCGACCATTCCTGGACCCCTATTGACTACGAAGGTAATTGATTACAAATGCTAGGTAAAATATAACAATCAATTTCATATGCTGGAGACCTTCCTCCCGAGGGGCTGACTACACACGATAGTGCACCAGACACCAACGACGAATTCAAGCCAAGTCCTTAAACAGTGACATTGGCTCTCAGTTTCTTTAAACCTAATTTCTGACGGCACCTTTCAGTCATAAAACATTCCATGGATCCGTTATCTAAAATTACACAAGGTCCCAGATTCGAATCCCGACACGGTCCGCTTGAAAAATGTTAGGCGGGAATTTTTCACAAAAATACACCCTTGTTCGGATGAAAGGCAAAATGGAGGTCCCGTATGTGAGTGTTGTTACGCACGTTAAAGAGCCCTACCTTGCACGGAACAGCAAGGGTTCGGCAAAATTCCAAATTTTGCAGATAAAAAAAACTCGCTTCCTGGCAAATGTAGTACCTTCGGGTGCAGCATTGGAAAATCACATGTAATATCTAAAATTACACGAACAGGCTGCAATTTTTCCTTATAATCTAGCACCGACACCACTGCCGTAGCTAACAGCGTGGTTGTATGTTCTAATGACGTCGAAATTAACAAGCTGGTGGCAGGTTGTTCATGCACAACCGCCGACGACAGATTGTCTTTACTAGGTCTACTAGTAGAAGTAAGTCTAGGCGCCGCACTCCGAGGAGACGCTGACCTTTGACGATGAGTTTGTTTGCGTGGAGACATCGATTTTTCTCGTTTATCAATTGTGTGACTGTTGACATTTTCTACACGACCAATCTAACTTACAATTTTTCACCGAATGTGAAGTATTTAAACATTTGATACAAAGGTTTTTAGTCTTGACCACCTCAAATCTTTCTTTAGGGGTTTTATCAAGAAACTGCTTACATCTATAAATAGGATGCACAGCTTGACACAAGTTACAATTTTTACAATCATTGGTCGTACCAACTAAAGAAGTTTTAGCCGAAGTGCTAACGAACTTTCTTTTTTCCCTTTGTTTCACGGAATCTCGAGATTTTAAGCATGTTCCTGAAGCAATGTCATTTATTTCCAACACTTTACATTGTTTTTCAATGTACGACCTTAAATCTTTGAACGAGGGAATCTCGTCACTATTTCCTAATTCGAAACGCTTTAAAATGTTTGTATCTAATTTTTTCGATAACAGATTAAACAACATGAAATCTAATAAATCTATTTCCATTTGCTTTAACGCGAATATATTTTCATCAAAACAACCAATTAATTGCCGGAGTCTGAGTAACTTACCTTAGGGCATTTTTCGAGAGCATTAAAATATGTCGAAAGTAATAACCTCTTGGACTGAAAACGAATAGTAATTATTTTATTTGCTTCATCGTATGCACAATCGTTTAATGGCAAATGTGTTATTAACGTACGCGACGACTTATCTAGTGTATCAACGAGATAGCAAAATTTTTTAACGGGTGACAAACTGACATTATCATGTATCAATCGCTTATACATTGCATAATAATTTTCAACGTCCGAAATACGTCCTGAAAAGCGCGGAACTGAAAGATGTTTCAAGCGAATACCATTATTTATCGACACAGGATTATTCAAGTTTTCCACCAGTGGCTTATTTTCTTCGCGATCTAATTTACATTGTTCAGCGATAGTACGAATATCTAATAGATAATCATCGATTTTCATCCTAAGAGCCGAGAATTCATCCAATTGTTCACTCTCTTCATCAAAGAAAATATCCTTGCAAAAAAAGTTGAAATGAGTTTCAATTTGCTTGACACTTTTAATTGATACTCTAATTACAGCAATCGATACATTTTCCGCTTGATTAATCTTACTGTGTATATGATCCAACTTTTTAACTACAAATCTAGCTTCAAAGATAGCTTTATTAATTGATATAACCATAACTGATTAATGATTAATAAACGACAATAAAAATTAATGTAAAAACAAAGCGTACGCAAATACCCTACGACAGCTAATTAATCTACGTAATTAAATTATTAATGGACAAATGCAACTAATTACAGGACTCACCCGACAAAAAGTTTAACGTTTCAAATAAATACCAACCCCTTTTGTTATACTAAGTTGGATGAATCCTAGTGGTTCCTCAAACTTGACGACGAAAAATAAGGTAGGGATTTAAAACACAATAACCCTCATGAATTTAATTTACATAAAGTAAACCAACCGACCACTAATCTTTGCGACAAAGGACAAGGGATATATTGTAAAATCCATCGTTACGACCAAATGTTTCTATACAATTAAATGTGCAAGCACGATGTTAGTATCGATGCTTTGGAACCGTACAGTTGGTAGACAAAGATGCCGGCATATGGAAGACGTCTTTGGTTGATAGAAATTGAAACGAGTTGTTTCCAATCCTGGCACACTTGTTGGCGTCACATGTTCTAGTAGGTGATCCTGATAGCTTTGGAAGTGGAGCGGATTCAAACTGTGTTATAGCAAACTTCTGCGTCTGTAGTGTGGTTTAAGAGAACGGGCGGCTCCGTTGCGTAGTGGCATGTGGGTGACTACTACACCCAAGGTCCCGGGTTCGAATCCCGACACGGTCCGCTTGAAAAATATTAGGCGAGCATTTTTCACAAAAATACACCCTCGTTCCGATGAGAGATAAAATGGAGGTCCCGTGTGTGAGTGTTGTTACGTATGTTAAAGATCCCTACATTGCTTGGAACAACAAGGGTTTGGCAAAATTACAAATTTTCCAGGTAAAAAATAACTCGCTTCCTGGCCAATGTAGTATCTTGTGGTGAAGCATTGAAAAATCACATGTAAGTTTAAAGAGCACGAGGAGCTTGGTAACTTCTGGCTTGCACTATTCTTAAGTTCTCTTCAAGAGGTTTGGTGACTACCTTTAGAAGAGAACAATTAAGAAGTAATATCCTGGGTTTGTGTGTATTGTACGTTCGGACTGTTCTATTTTATATTTCGAGGTGTTCGACGGACAAGCCCATTATTGTTTGAGGAATGTTCTAGGCGTGAATACTATTTATTTGCATTCTGCGTGAGGTTCTTAAAAGTATGGTTGGTTGTATACTCTTACATACCACATTACTAGTGACTGCGATAAACAGTGATATATTTTTTGGGGAAATGTACCCTTCTACCGCTTCTTGTAATTGTCGTTGGGGAGTACAAGTTTGTTCTTCTGGACTGACTGTGTCTGAGGGTTAGTTCTCCATGTATGCAGGTTTGAGCCTGTCGATTGAAACAGTTGTTTTCTTGCCCTGTTTGTCGATGGTGACCGTTTTGTCGTCCATGTGGATTACTTAGTATGGTTCATCGCATGTACACTGTAAACTATTTTTGTCGCCTTCGGAGTGCAAAAATGTGGTTATAGTTTGGCAACTATATGAATGTTTGTCTGCTGTTATGTTTGGTGCCTTGGATTGGTTATAGTCGTTGAAAGTGGTAACGTAGTGGGTTCGCAAGTATCTCAGGATGTTTGTTTTCCGTTGGCTTGCTCAAACTTGTGAGGAATTTTTTGATAGGTGTAGGATTTCACCAAATGTAAGCTCTGCAGCTGTGGCGTTTAGCTTTTCTTCCAAGCATTTCTGATTCCGAGTAGGACTAAAGGCAATGCTTTTGTTCATTTTTCCTTCTCGTGGCAGGTCAATGCAGTTATCAGTTGTCGGTTGACTGCGGATGCTATGCAGTTGTACAGATTCTTATGAATTCGATTAGGGTTTTTAATTGTTTGAATGGTTGTGATTCAAACTGACGACCTTGATCTGTTGTGACTCCGAGTGGTACGCCAAAGTGCACGATCTATTGTTCTATGAATGCTTGGGCTATGGTTTCAGCTTTAATGTTTTGCAGAGGTATTGCCTCTGGCCATCTTGTAAAGCGGTCGATACATGTGAATATGCATCGGTGCCCCTCTGATACGGGTAATGGTCAGGCAACGTCTATGTGGACATGTTTGAATCTTGAAGATGGTGGCTTGAAATTTTGCGCATTTGTGACCACATGTCTTGTGACTTTTGCTCTTTGGCATTGAATACAACTTTGGGTCCAGGTGCGGCAGGCTGATTTGATGCCAGGCCAAACGAATTTTTAGGTTACCAGTTTCCTGGTTGCCTTTATTCCTGGATGTGTTAAGTTGTAAATGCTTGTGAAAGCTTCTTTACATAATTCTTTTGTTATGCATGGGCCAACTATCTTTGTTGAAATGTCACAGAAAATTGTTTGGTCAGAGTTTGGAATTTGTATCGGTCTGTAGGTCAAATTTAAGTTGTTGTGTTCTCTGAGACTGTTGAACTCTTCGATTTGCTGCAAACTGAATAACTGTCTGAAGTCGATCCTATCCATTCTCGAGAATGTGTCTGCGACAATGCTTCCTTTCCCCCAAGTGTGTTTGATGTGTGTCAAATATTGGCTTATGTAATCCAGATATCTAAATTACCTGGGCTTACATTTTTCTAGTTTTTGTTGAAAAGCGAAGGTTACAGATTTGTGGTCTGTGTTAAGTGTGAAGTATCTACCATCTATCTTAAACTGTTTGACAGTTAGGTAAATTGCAAGAGGTTCTCGAGCGTATGCAGAATATTTTGTTTGGGCACTAGTTTATTTTTTGGAATAAAAGACCAAAACTTGCTCTTGTTGGATTACTTCGCCGAAAGCAAAGTCTGAAGCATCTGCTGCTATAGTTGTTTTTTGTCGAAGCATGCATGTTTGAGTAGCACGGCTTGTGATAGCTGTACTTTGCGGTTCTCATAAGCTGTTTGCTTCCCTAGTCTAATTGATAGGTCCGTTGTTTTTATTTTGCCTTTTAGTAGATCGTTCAGTGTAGCATTCAACATGCCTAGCTATCGTCTGAGGTTTATGGCAGTCTCAGGTTTTGTGTAATTTTATATAATGCTGACTTTTTCCGGTAGTGGTTTGGTGCTATCTTTGGTGATAAGGTAGCCAAGAAAATTCACTTTATCTTGCCTAAAGATACATTTAGCAGGGTTTATGACCACGTCATAATCTTTTAATCTTTTGAAGACAATTTCCAAATGTTTGTCGTATTCTTCTTCAGACCGAGATGCTACCAGAAAGTCGTCGATGTAGCCGTAACAGAATTCTAGTTTGCCTAAAACTTCGTTTATGAATTGTAGAAAAGTTTGTGCGGCGTTTTATAATCCGAAGATCATGTATAGAAATTCGAATAAACCAAAAGGCGTTGTTATAGCTGTTTTTTATGTGTGTATCAGCTACGGGGATTTGGTGATAAGCTCTAGCAGGATCGATTGTAAAAAAGTGTATGCCTTGCTGTTTGTGGGCAAAATCTTCCACGAACGGGATATGATACTTCTCGGGAATTGGGCGAGCGTTTAAAGCCATGTAGTCTTTGCAGGGTTGCTGTTGTTTGTTGTGTTTGGCCACGAAATATAGGGGCGAAGCCCATGGTGATTTAGATGGTCTTGCTGTTCGTAACTGAACGATTGTAATGGATTCGTCTTTGGCGATTTTGAATTTGTCTAGCGATAATCTGCGTGGACGACTATATACTGGCGGTCTTTGGGTCGTTAGGTTGTGATGTTCGGTACTATGCTTTATTAGCGTGGGAAGGTGTTTTGGACGGGATATGTCCAGTTATTTGGTTAGAATTTTGTAGTATTTTGAACTGGATACCGTGGTTGATATCGCGCTATATTTATTACTGACGGTTGATCTTTGGTTGAAAGTTTTGTCTCTGAGTCGACAACTTTCTTGTTTTTTGCGTCAACCAGTAATTCATGGTGTACGAGGATATCCATGCCAATAATGGGTTTTTTGAGATCGACGATGACGAATTGCGAACTCAATGATCGCCTTAGTAGTTCGTTGGTTTTAGTATTTGACAAACTTGTGTCTTGGGTAGGCATAGATGTCTGCACCGGTGTCGATTAAAACTTCCACCGATGTGGTGCGATCTTTTATGTACAAGCGGCGTGAAATGGAATGCAGGGAATTATCCGCCTTTAATTCCTGCGTTCGGCGTTTTCCTGGGCTGTAAAATTGCAAGACCGTATACACTTGCCTGCTGTGGCTTCGAATTTGTAGTGTAACCAGCATAAATCTTTGGGTTCTTGTTGAGGTCGTGGCCTTTGGTTACATCGCCATGTTCGGAGCAATGGTTTAGAAAAGCTTTGACTGCGCTGTATAGTTATAGCGCTTTGTGCTTGCTGGAGTTGGACTTTGAGTGTGGCTACTGTTATTGTAAGCCTTTTCAAGAGTGTAGAGCTTGTATCTGCAACTATTAGGGATGGACTCGGGCCGGGCCGGGCCGGGCTTTAATAAGCCCGGCCCGGCCCGACACAGAAAGGTAACCGGCCGGGCCCGAGGCCCGGCCCGAAATGAAAATTGACGGCCCGAAATTTCGGGCCGGCCCGACTTTTATTCAGCGAATGAGAAGATATTTTTTTCTTTTGTGTTCAACAGGTAACTATCACTCTTTTGTTTAATTTAAGAGTATAATGATTTCGAATTACAATCAAGATACTTGTGGAACATATTGTAGTATATCATTTGATTTTTGATTCTGTTACGTACCTAGACGTAGCCGGAAGAAAAGTAAGTACCAGGCTAACTACTAAACGCGAAGAGTGAGGGAATTCGCCTACATACCAAAAAGAAACAAAAAACACATCGCCCACGATGATCTATTAACAAATAAAAATAAATAACTGATTCTGTACAAACAAGCAAGAGCAATAAATTAAGCGTTACTATTTGAAAGCAAACAGTTAGGTGATATGAACAATTTAATACATTAGATACGAAGTGCGCATCTCGTATTTACACAAAATAAAATTAATCAGTAGTAAATAAACCTGTGAGAGCTTTTATCAAGCATTTTTAAAGTTTCACGTAATACTTTTTGTAAAATAATTAATTAGTAGGAAAGAATTAACGTGCGGGAGCTTTTGTCAGATATCTTTTAAATCGTACATAGTACCTCTTGTAAAATAAACTAATCAGTACAAAGGAATAAGAGTGTGTCTGTCCAATACTTTTAACACAGGTACATCACACATGTAGAGCTATAATATCGATTAGCAGCAACGAACAATAGTTCTACAATGTGACGTTTCTTGTCACATAACTACACCAAATGTTGATACGGAATATCCCATTGACACACACAAAAAAAAACGAGTTGCATACCTGTAGGTGTCCGGATACTTAGCTTGAAAACCGTCGGGAATGAGTCAACACAGAAACGCCGCGGTATTCAGGATCCATTCACCCTGACATCGTAACTACAGCTACGACCTACGCACAAAAGCAGAAAGGAAGAACCCATTTGGCCTCCAGTTAAAAAAAGCAATCCACGCAAGACACCTCCTAGTTGTCGAACAGAAAATAAACAGACGTGCATTGCTTTTGAAATACGGTGACGAATACGAAGAAAATATGTCGATGCACAATCTGTAGAAGCAAATTTAACGATCATTCAAATAATACAAATTCCACTGCAAATCTTTGCTTATCGAAGCGCGATTAAAACTGGAAAACCCGGGTTTTATCAGATAGTGTGCGATCTTATTTCAACAAGTTTTTACATTGAAATAATAGAGAGAATCATTATAGGCGGTCTTAATGCATACCAAGATAACGGGTACCTGAAACAGGATATAACTATTTAGTTGTTGCATTAACTTGTCGTTTCAAAGCAACTAGATTTAAGTTGAGGAATTTATTCGTGAGCGTGTTTATTATTAATTATGTTAAAGGATTTAACAGTAGAAACAGAATTTATTCCAGCGGGTATTGAATAAATAAGGGAGAAAAATAGGGTAATTAATTTATGCTGAAAATAAACGTAACAATTCTTTAAAAAATCTAGAAATAGGTAACAAAGGTACAAAATGTTTAGCAATTTTCAATGCTTATGAAATTGTACGCTTAACGCACCTTATAAACTTTATAATAAATTTGCGCCCGCTTTATTTTGTCGTTCCTACTGCAAAGAATTTTACTAAAATTACCTACTTGAAATTAGATAGTTTTTACAAACTCATTCCAAGCAGACTTTATTAAAAGAATCTTCAAATAAAGATTCCTTATTTTAAAGTTTACATCCAATCTAAAGGAGTGTTAGTGGAAGTGTTTTTTCCCTTACTCTTTATTCTGACATATATGTTTAGTATTCTATATCTATAGGTTATGTTTTAAAAATGAATAAAGAATTAATCTCCTTTGTGATAAGGTGACCTATAATACATGTTTAACTATATTGGAAAAAATCAAAGAAATTGTATTCACACAAAGATAAACCTTTTTTTATTATTTGAGTCTTTTAATTCCTACTGATTCGATAACATTTGTATGTGTTGTCAAAGTGTTTTCACGGAATACTTTTTGAGTTTACTTCAAGACACTGTTTTTACTCCTTTCCAAGCATATAGCATTTCTGTTTTCAAAAGGATTTTTACAGTTTACTTCTAGGAAAAGCATTACAAAAGAGCATCCTCGTATTTAGAGCGTTGACGTTTTATATCTTTTTCGTGTTATACACTTGGACATTATATTTCTAAATTTAATTACGGAAACAACACTACAAAAAACCATTTATTTCGTTATATTTATACACAAAGCAGACAATTAAATGTAAGTTTGTACGTTAAGCATTTGGCATATGTCAAAATTAAATAAAAGCATTTCCTGCCTGTATTTAAATTAAATAAAGGTGTCCTGTATTTTAATAAAGTACAAACATTAAAGGTGTAATTGCGCATGTGTAAATGTCAAATAAGGGAAAACTTTTTAAAAAATTGGTAAAATGAACTTTGCAATAACTCTCTAGTGTTTTAGGCGGTAGACATAAATTATACACGCGATTGCTAATATCGACGTTCGCCGCATGATTGAGATTTGGAGTATATACATATACATAATATAAATCGTGCAAACTTTTGAATTATGAATAAATCACCTAGTTTGATGTTCCTGGCCACATTTATCTTGCCTAAAGTACAACATGAGGAACATTAAATAGGACTAGAAAAAATATTCGGCATAAGAAGTGAGTTATAATATCACGTCTTCTTTACACTAAACAAGACGAAAAACTGATTATTAATGGGTTCATGAAGACACTACGTGAAAATATAATTAAGAACGTTTACTTATTCAATGTGAGATAGAAGTGAAAGGACAGTGGAGTATTATCTACTCATGGGTTTTTCGGCCCGAAAAGTTCGGGCCGGCCCGAGTCGTTTGGCCCGGCCCGGCCCGAAAAAAGATAGGCCCGGCCCGGGCCCGGCCCGAATAAAGTAGTCATCGGCCCGACCCGGATTCGAGTCCGAAATCGGGCCGGGCTCGGGCCGGGCCGGCCCGAAAGCCCGAGCCCGAGTCCATCCCTAGCAACTATATTAGCGTGATTTGCAAATTACGCTTAGTAGGCAGCATCTGCTAAACGTGCTGTGCCCTTCAGGGATGCTTATGATCGAGTAGCTAAGATTGCTTGCATTTGTATTGGTAAGCGGCTTAACCAGATAGATTTTAATAGTGTTTGTAGTACGATTGTTCCACTCAGTTGTTGTAGGCCCTCGAGAAATATAAGGGTTTTCTGTCGCCTAACGTTTCATGCTCCAACGGTTTTCTAGTTTGTTGTTCTTGCAATGAGCTTAGCCGTTTAATTAATTTGGTTTTGATTTTTGTATATTTGTCGGTCTCGGGCGATTTAATTAGGATATACCGGACGTCTTCTGCGAATTTAGCTCAAGGTTGGATATTATGTAATCACATTTTGTGTAATACCGCTTAATTAGATGCTGTGCTGTACTTGGGAAAACCATAATTCTGGAAGCGCTGACCAGAAAGATGGAATTCCTAAGGCAGCCATAACTTGCTTGATCATTTTAAATGGTTTGAATGGTCTTTAAGCACTTAAATTAACCGGTGTTAACGCTGTCGCATTAGCCTTTTGGATGATCACGAAGGGGTCACCCAAGTGGCGTTTCGGTTTGTCTGGGGGTCACCTTGTTAATGCTTCGTAGCAACAAAGATAGCATTTATTTACACGTTAAAAAAAAAGAATTAATTATACATTAGAAGCATGACGCACAAAAATATTTACAAAAGTTTTCGTGTGCGTATCTATTGCAAATGTCTTTCAACACTGAAAGCACGTTAGTTTATAAAGTCGCTGGATCTATTTTCATGTTGAAGAATCGAATGTTGCGGCTTCATGGCGATGTCTTACTTCTGTGTTGTGTAGGGGATGATGTTCATCGTTAAGTTGAATGCAATGCGCATCCAGCGTCATTGACTGGGATAGGATTGCCATGCTTCGGTCTCTGCTGGTTGGCGGAGATGCTGGCATACGAACGTCATCCTTGGTTGGTAGAAATTGAAACGAGCTCTTGGCGGAATGTTTCCATTCCTAGAGTGTGTGTTAGCGTCACGTGCTCTAGTAGGTGGCCGTGATGGCTTTAGAAGTGGAGTGGATCTAAGCTGTGTTATGACGAGTTCTTGCGTCCGTAGTGTGGTTAATGAGTTTACTTCGTAGTGCACGAGAAGCTTAGTGACTTTTTTGCACTATTCTCTCCAAGAAGTTTGGTGAATGTCCTAAGGGCGGCTCCGTGGCGTAGTTGGTATGTGTGTGACTACTATGCCCAAGGTTTCGGGTTCAAATCCTGACATGGTCCGCTTGAAAAATGTTAAGCGAGCATTTTTCACAAAAATACACTCTCGTCCGGATGAGAGGTAAAATGGAGGTTCCGTGTGTGAGTGTTGTCATGCACGTTAAAGATTTCTACCTTGCTTGGAACAGCAAGGGTTTGGCAAAATTCCAAATTTTTCCAGGTAAAAAAACTCGCTTCCTGGCCACCATCTTCGGGTGGAGCATTGGAAAATCAAATGTAATGAATACCCTAAGAAGAGAACAATTAAGAAGTACTGTGCTTTAACATTTGGAGCTTCTTTTATAACCTGAGTTTGTTTGTATTGTCTGTTCGGACGATTCTTTGAGGGGTGTGGGACGAGTCCATTATTGTTTGAGGAATGTTTTAAACGTGTATGCTATATTTATGTGTGTGCTGCATACTTATCGGTCAGTTAGTTAAGAGTTTTACTAATGGTGGGAAACAGGTTAAGTAAAGGAGAATTACTTAAATTAATTTTTTATTCATTTAACAATGAAAATTAGGTATCTACATATACTTATTTCTATATTTTCTAAAAGGGATAATTTGTATCCTTTTTGTAAGTTATGTAATATTTTTTAATTTGCCTGCGCATTTGTGATTATTGTCTAATAACTGTGGCATACGTGTAATAAGTTTTATTTAAACTAATACTTCTTAAATGTTCCTTAAACCTAATTCTAAAGTTTTTTCCTATTTTCCAATTGTGTGCTATTGTATGAATTGCAATCTAACTTGTAAACATCACTTTGTTCAATGACTCAATGCGAATTTTATTGTTTTTGATAGATTTTCCAAATTATAGTCAATTTTAAATGCAACGTCCATACCTATTTTACTTTAAACTTTTTAAATTTTGTGACATATTGGGCTTAAAACTGTAAAAGCGTTAAAGTTTCACGTGTCGAATTTAACTACAGGGTAAATTATTTTTAGTGTTTTATTCTAGTTTTAGAGTGAGTATTTTATGAATAGTATTCCCTTTAAAACTATATCTTTAGCTGTAAAATGAAAGGGTGTTAGTTTTGTCTTACTGGGTGAAAGGAATTCTTATTGATTGACATATCTGTGTATGTAGGTTACTGAAATATGCTGCATTCATATTTATTTTCAATTTAGAGATGGTTAGATCTGAAAAATTAATTTTATAATTTTTTTTTCTAAAGTGAATTTAAAGTTTAAGTGTAATCTATAAATCTCGTTAAAAATTAAACTGTGCAAAAGTGATTCTCCTTTCAAAGAAGTAAAACGTCATCGACATATCTGTAACAATATATGACCTGCGTGAATAAAGCATACCTAAAAGTTTTCGTTCTAGGCTAGTTATAAATATTTCAACTAATAGTGGACTTATAGAAGACCCCTAATGGGGAGACCGGTTTTCTGTTGTTAAAATTTACTATTGAATTGGAGATCATTCTGGTTTATACATATTTCAAGCATTTATGCTATTAACAGATTACCTTTTTTTTTCTCAAAGTAGGGTTACAACTATTGTTAATACTTCTTGACAGGTACAGTTGGAGAAACAGGTAAATGATATCCAAATAAGCTAATGTACATTCATACTTTACAACAAGGTCTTAGATTATATCTCCTAATTCTAAAGAATACTTTGTAAGGGTTGAAAGTTTGTGTATTTTAGAATGATGGGTATTAAAGCTATTGCTGGTTATCTGCAGGGAGCTTGAATATAGCATATTGACATGACTGATTGGTAGTTGATTTTTATGTTAATTCATAAGCTCGTATTTGAGGGGTAGCTTGAATATTCATTTCAATTAAACGTAACTTTTCAAATGCTTTAAAGAACATAAACATGTATGTTAATTGTTTTTTAGTATCTTTGTGAAATTTGTGAATTGTGTCTTTCTTAAAGTTGTATAGGTTGTGGCGTACTTTTTTTCCACCATCTACAATTTATTTAAAGCTATTTTTTTTCCCTATAGTAGGGGATAAAGAATACTACTATAGTAAGCCTGCTTATCGTAAAAGGCGATTAAAAGGCGCAGCAAGGGGCAGCAGCCTTGCTGGCTAAAAGATATTGGAGGAGGGTCGATTGGTCTCGGGCGATCCTCAATAATTTACAAGCTTGTTGGGGGTTGGCCGTGACGGATACGGCTTTATGCTAAAATCTTTAAAAACTGCGTTGTGGAAAGATGTGGGAGCCTACCACAATATTTCCCAGGTGTGCGTGGCCTAAAACACGAAATACATATGATGGAGAGCTCACAAGTAAAATTCTTGTCCGAGGTAAAATACTCCCTCATTCGGATCTCCGGGAGGGTACTTGGGGCTCGTTATCATAAGAATATAAAACAACAATTCGATTTAGTGATAGGGACTTGGAATGTTAGGTCATTACTTAGAGTAGATAAGTTAACGAATTTATTAGTCGAAATGAGAAAGGAAAAGCTGGACATTTTAGGTATTAGTGAGGTAAGATGGCCAGATAGTAATGACTTTTGGAAAGATAATTATAGAATAATTACAACTTCTTCAACTAATGGACAGGCAGGCGTAGGAATAGTGTTAGGTAAAAGATTAGGGCATAAAGTTAAAGAGTACTTACAATTTAGTGATAGAATAATTATGGTTAGATTGAGTACAAAACCCACAGACACTGTTTTAGTACAGGTTTACATGCCAACAACTCAGTACGAGGATAAGGAAGTAGAAAAGGTATACGAGGATATAAATAGCATAGTGAGAAAAGTAAAAGGAGATGAGAATTTAATAGTTATGGGCGATTTTAATGCGTCAGTGGGAGAAGGTAGTGAGGGAAAAATGGTAGGAAAATTTGGGTATGGCAGACGAAATGATAGAGGAGAAAGATTAGTTGAGTTTTGCCAGGAACATAGATTAGTAACTGTAAACACCCTATTCGAACAATATGTTAAGAGAAGATATACCTGGAAAGCGCCAGGTGATAGGGCTAGATACCAAATAGATTATATTTTAGTTAAACAAAGATTTAGAAACCAAGTTAAAAACTGTCTTAGTTATCCAGGGGCTGACATAGATAGCGATCATAACTTAGTTAAAATGAAGTGTAAACTAAAATTCAAAAATTGAGAAAAGTTAAAAGAGGGATGGAATCTAGGTAAGCTTAATGATAGTAGGGTAAAGAGGAATATAAACAAGTATTAGATAATAAGAGTAAAGAGATAGCTGTAGGAGGAATGTAGAAAATAGATGGAAAGAAATAAAACTGACTGTACATGATACAGCAACACAGACTATAGGTAAGAAAAAATAGAAGCGAGAAAACCCTGGGTAACAAAGGAGATATTAGATTTAATAGAGAATAGAAGAAAGCTTAAACCTTTCAGAGAAGTGGATAGTGAGAGTAAGCAAAATATAATACAGTTAGAAATAAGATAGTACATGAGTGTAGAAAAGCTAGAAATAAATGGATGGAGGAGAATTGTAAGGAATACAAGATGATTTGAGAGTAGGTAAGACAGACAGGGCTTACAGGGCAGTTAAAAAGTTTTTGGGGATGATAGGAAAAATATAATGGTATTAGAGACGAGAATAATGAGCTTCTAATAAATAAAGTTGAGGTAGCAGATAGATGGAAAAGATATTTAGAAGATTTATATAAGGGAGACGATATAGATGAGTTAGAGAACGACCAAGAAGAGGATGTAGAAATAGGGTTCTCAATATTAAGAGAGGAATTTGATAGAGCTGTTCGGAATCTTAAACTAAATAAAGCGCCAGGGATAGACGATATTCCCGCAGAATTAATAAAATATGCTAGTCAGAAAACTTTAGATAGATTATATGAACTAATAAAAGTAATATATGACACAGGTGAGGTTCCAATAGATTTCGAAAAAAATATTATTATCCCAATCCCAAAAAAGTCAGGAGCTGATAGGTGTGAGAATTTTAGAACGGTTAGTTTAACTTCTCATGCTTCCAAAATACTAACAACAATAATTAAAAATAGAGTAGAAGCTTTGACTGAGAATTATTTAGGCGAAGACCAATATGGTTTTCGTAAAGACAGAGGGACTAGAGAACCGATACTAATGATTAGGGTAATTATCGAAAAAAGGTTACAAAAAAATAAAAAGATTCATTTTGCGTTTGTAGATTTAGAAAAAGCTTTTGATAGGGTTAATTGGATTGTTATGTTCAGGGTTTTGCAAAAAATAGGAATCTCTCATAGGGATAGAAAAATTATTTACAGTCTATATAAAAACCAAAGCGTAGTAATTAGGTTGGATGAAATAAAAAAGGAAGCTAAGATTAGAAATGGTGTTAGACAGGGTTGTATACTGTCTCCCTTGATTTTTAATGTTTATATTGAGGAAGCTTTAAACTTAGCTAGAGAGAGAAAAGAGATAGGTATTAGTGTACAGGGACAGAAAGTAGACATGTTACGTTTTGCAGATGATATAGCCATTATAGCCGAGTCTAGAAAAGAGTTAGGAGAGTTTTTAAATATTTTAGATGAGATACTACGGAGTAACTATAGTATGAGAATTAACTCAGTAAAGACAAAGATAATGACAAGTGAGTTACAGCCTAGTTGTAAACCAAAATTAAAAATAGGTAATACCGAGTTAGAGGAGTTAGATGAATTTTGCTATTTAGGTAGTATAATTACAAAGGATGGACGTAGCAGAAGGGATATAGTAGCTAGAATAGCTCAAGCTAGAAAAATGTTTTTAAGAAAGAAAAACTTACTAATAGCTAATAGTATTAGTTTAGATAATAGAAAAAGTTTCTTAAAGTCGTACGTATGGAGCGTTCTACTATATGGTAGTGAGACTTGGCCAATTAAAGAAGTAGATAAGAAAAAGATAGAAGCTTTTGAAACTTGGTGTTATAAGAGAATGTTAAAGATTAGTTGGACAGATAGAGTAACAAATGAGGAAGTTTATAGAAGGATAGGTGAGGAACCCTGTATGTGGAAACAATTGAAGGTCAGGAGAGATAGAATGATAGGGCAGTTAAGACATGAGGGACTATTTAGTAAAGTCTTAGATTATAGACTACCAAATAAAAATAGAGTAGGAAGGCCTAGACAAAGCTATATTAGTCAAATTATTAGAGATCTAGGTTGTGAAGGGTATGCAGACCTTTTTAGACTAGCTCAGAATAGAAAAGAATTTAGAGCTGCGTCAAACCGACTTTAAGTAAGTTCGAAAACAAAACAAAAAAAAAATAAAAATCAGGTAACTAAATGTCACCATGACATAACTCACAATTAGTTAGCAGTCTGGCATGTTGGTAGCGTTTCGTTGCTTAAGCCTTACCATAACATATAATTTAACACTTTTCCTTTTTGAAGCGGATAACCAGGTTATATTTCATTTCCTTATAAATGGTAATTATGTAACCATGTTAGAGTTCTTTAACAAACATCAGGTTGCTAATATCTATGTAGAGCCAGGTGGATAGGAAAAAGATAGAAGGTTATAGGAAGACCTAGACCAAACTATACTAGTCAAATTATTAGAAATTTAGGTTGTGAAGGGTATGTAGAGCTTTTTAGATTAGCACAGAATAGAAAAGAAGTTAGAGCTGCGTCAAACCGACCTTGAGTAAGGTCGAAAACAAAATGATGATGACAATTTATTTGAAAGTGCAATATTTGTAAAGCCCTTGAGTTCATTTGTCGAAATCAATTGAAATTAGTTTTAATTTTCTTAATTTATAACCCGTAATTTTTTTATTGTATAGTGGGGTGATGTTGTTTGAGTGTTGGTTCGTGATCTCAAAAACAGGTGAAGCAAATTTAGGTAAAAACTTGTCTTCCAATTTTTCAAAGTAATGCAACAAATATGCCATTTTTAACCCTTAATAAAATTTAAACATGATACATACCTTAAATTAGAAAAACACAAGAACGTAGGTAAATATTAAGCAAAAAATAGTAGTAGAACTCACTCACCGATTAATTTTTTTACTTCTTAAAAATAAGATCAATTATTCTATCCTTGCAAACTTCTCGATTTTGTCATAATAAAATGGCTGTGTATTTATTAATTCATTTAAAAGTTCATTTTCAATTGAAATTTTTTCCCAATTTGATAGTTTGTTTTCTGTTATTGTATTTCGTAAATACGTTTTAATTCTTTTCAAACAAGAAAAATTTTTTTCATTGGAACGCTGGTTGATGGAATGGTAATATTAAGCACAATAGCTTGTAAGCAAGCATCTTTAAATTTTTTTCTGTTTTCTGTTAAAAATTCATTTATATTTTTGGAGTTCGTTATTTTTATGTTGTTCATCTGCATAAATTAATTGCAGTTTAATTTTCAAACGCTGTGTGTCATTGAATAAGTTTGCATAACATAATTTTAAATTACTTACAGCTTCTGCGGAAAAATTTTTGTTATGGCAATCAAACTGTGTAATCATTAGTGTCAAAGAATTAAGCTTTTTCGTATCTTGGAAATGAGTGTTAGTTTGAAAAGAAACAGTGTCCGCGATTTCGTAATACAAAATTTTATATTTTTCAAAACTTCGTTCGCGCGAAATTTATTCTTTTCTGCCGCTCGCGATATTGTGTCAGACTGCAGTTTTTGAAACAGCTAGATCAATAATATTTTTAAATGTTCCTCACTTCTTTGTTTGCTTATTAACATTTACGTATTTTTAATGTTTGATATGCAATAGCAAATGTATAATGACTTTTTCTGTAGCACATCAAAAAGTACATCAGTCAGATCAAAAATATTGCTAAAAACAACTGCAAAAAACGCAAATTCAAAATCATTAAATTTGTTCAGAAAAAAGGTGTTAGCACCCACTTTTTTCTTCCTATATAAGATCCTACAAATTTGGGAGCCAGTTTGGTCAAACCAGTTGGCCAGGGGCATTAGGTCACTTCATGCCTACGCAGATTGTACGTATGGCGGTATCGCTCTTTAGCTAAGCGAAGGCATTCTTGTACTTTAGCAAAAAATTTAGAAAAACCGCTTTCACGTTTCTCTACAATTGCCTCGAGATCATCTTTAGCGTTTTCAACAGTTAGATTATAATCGGTTTTATTTGAGACATGTTGTTCAACCCTCTATATATTCATTTGGTTTCTTTATATTATTACTATAAAATTTAAGTTTATTTGTTAATGGTAATATCTGCTCTTTTATTTAAATTTTATAAACCCGGTCGCGTTTCACCTTCAATGTTCTATTTTGTTTGCCATAGGTTTGGTGACTGCGGGGCCTAAAACAGTCTATTGTCACCGCTTGGACAATAAGTTTCTGTTTCAGAGGTCAGTCCCCGTATAGGACTACCTCACCGCTTTATATTATTTTCCGAGTGTAGTAATACGTATTCTGGATCGAAGAATCTTCACCACTCTAACAGGACATCAGGTAAGAATATTGAAGACCGTATTTGTTTAATATCTGTTTGGTTATACTCCCGATTTTCTCTCCTGAGTATCTTTTTCTATACTCAACATTCAATTTTGATCTTTGTCGAGTCGGAAATTACCAGTAGCAGATATTAGTACTATAATTTAAAACATAATTATTAATCATTTACCTGAGGTCAAGTTTGTGTTATCAAACATATTGTCTTGATAATACAAATGTTATATTACTTAATTGCATTCATTCCCATTAGTTATCGTGTTTGATACAAAGTTCATTACTTTGTTTGTATTTACATCTATTTACATTTACCTGCGATTATTTAATTTGTTCCTAAATTGATAAAGCTTAAAAGCATTTTGCAGTACTAATTTTCTATAAAATTTTTAAGAAAATGTGTGCTTTAGTTATTATTTAAAATGGCAGAGAAACTTAAAAAGTTTTCACGATACACACAGATTCAAAGTTTACAAGAGATACAAGAAATCGCCCAATAGGCCGTTTCTAATGCGAATATCATAATTAATTTAAATCACACCTTGAGCATAGGGTTAAATTAGAAGCGTTCTGTCAAAATCACAATAACATTATCTCTTTTAGTTTCTTTAGTTTCTCAAAGTCAAAGTGCCTTTTTCTATTCCCTTTTTCCAAATTTTTAAATTTAAAAGCGGCATTCATAATTACGATGTTGTGGTCAATGTCTATATCTGCTTCTGGGTGGCTTCTACAGTTTTTTACTTGATTCCTAAACCGTCGGCTAACAAGAATGTAATCTATTTGAAATTTTCCTATATCTCCTGGCATCTTCCACGTGTATCGTCTTCTAACATGATGCTGAGATGATGTGTTTGTTTTTGGCGCAAAATTCTACCTGTCTATTTTCCCTGTCGTTTCTCGTGCCTAAACCAAATAAACCTACTACCGCTCCTTCCCTACCCTCACTTACCACTGCATTAAAATCCCCCGTAATTATTAAATTTTCATGTCCTTTTACGTATCTTACTATGTCTTCGATATCGTTGTAAATCGCCTCTACCTCTTCCTCACTGTAGCTAGAGGTGGGTATGTATACTTGTATTATTACTGTGTTTACCGGTTTGGATTCTAATCTTCTTTTGTAAGTAGTTTTCTACACGTTGTCTTTTTTTTTTTGCATAACTATCCCCACATCCGAATATCCTTCCTCTGATCCTGTTTGAATTACCCTAGAATCTCCAGTTTAAAAATTTCGCTGATCCCTACTACGCCTGATGTAAACCTATGCATTTCAATTTTTAAGTTCTCTAGCTTACCTACTTGCTTCATACTTTTGACATTCCACGCTCGGAGTCGCAAAAAGCTTTCTGCTCTTCCTTTAATATTTTCGATCACATCCTCCGAAGTAATCTCCTCCCGGAGATCCGAATGGGGGACTATTTTAACTCCAGAATCTTTTACCTCAGAGGATGCCATCATGTTACTTACAATTTAAGTACACTGTGTACTTGCGAGGTAATGTGGTGGTTTTCCGTTGCCTTCCATCCACATCGCAGCAGCGTGTCTTAAAATTCCATACCGACTCATATGGTCTCTGCCACTCTAAATATCGAAAAAGCTGCTGCTTTTTTTCGGGGAACTTTCTAGTTACCGCTTGAAGCGAGCGGACGTATTTTTTAGTGCTCCCGCTTCTGCAGTAAACAAGTAAGTTTTTTGCTATTTATTATTGTTTTATTATAGTTTAAGCTTTGCTTTTTATTGTATTTTATTTTTTATTATTGTGTGCCGTTAATTTTAATATACAGGGCATTAAATAAAACCAAAATAATAATTTAATCCGTTAAATACTAAATAAACCGCGTTTTAACTTAAATTTTAACTAAAATTCGCGTTTTAAAATAAACTAAATCAAATTTCGGGCTAATAAACCAAAAACTTCAAGTAATTTCAAAATAATTTTAAAAGGCGTTTTTAATAAATTTATTGGGAAATCTAGTAAATCGGGTTAAAAAACCGCGTAAAACAAGTAAATAAATTTGTGAAAATTATATAACGTGCGTGTAATAAAATAACAATTTAAAAACCAAAATCTAGCTCCTTTTGAATCAAACAAATAACTAAAAACCGCAAATTTTAAAATAATTTGTATTAAAATTTTCCATTTTTTAAGTACACGTGTACTTGAAGATTCCTTAAAGTCGATCTTTGGGTGTAATTAGTGGTGTAACATTTCAAGGTCGAGTAAACAAGCGGTAAGTGCTTCCGGTACCGCATTCCAATAACGCGTGTTTCAATTAGTTTGTTTCTAAATTTAAAGTCCGGTATTTTATAGATTTGTTTCTGAAGTAACTAGCTAGTTTGAATTTTAAATAAATAAATACAGTTTTGTTTACAGTACATTTTTAATCGAGGTATATTTATTGGGTTTGTGATACTATCTTGTCTTCGTTGTTATTTTGACTTTAGTGTTTGTTTTATCTTTGATAAATTTAAAACTTCATTTGCTGGTTTGAAAATTTGAATAAATAAATAAATTTAAATAAATAAATACCGGGAAGTTTACGGTTCATTTTAAATCTAGGTATTTTATTGAAGCAGCGCTTTGTTTTGTACTTGCTGTTGTTTTGTTGTATAGCTGATCGTCTTAACTTTGAGTACTTAGCTTCGAAACGGTCAGGGCGTTTTTGATCTGGGTTTTTGTTTCTGGTTGTGTTTGTTTGTTTAATTTTTCAGCATGGTTGTCCACCGAGATGAGGAGCCGCTGCCGAGGAAGAAGAGGGTTGATTGGTCGGAGTCGGTCAGAGGTGAGCAGTCTGAAGCAGGGTCGGTTGCGAAGGTCGCAGTGAAGGAGCTCGCTGTAGTCCTTGAGAAGCTGGTTGTGCAGCCCGACGGGGAGGTAGTCGTGTCGCAGGTAGAGCCTGGGTCTGCGGTGGTGGAGTTGGAGTGGCCGGCGCCCCTTGTGGGTGAGGTCGGGCCTGAGTCGCCCGCAACATCGAGAGGCCAGCGTCGTGGATCGACTAGTAGCAACGTAAGCGTTGCGGCTAGCGATCTAGACGAGCTGGATTTCCTTATGTTCAGGGCGAGACAGGCGCACGACCTCATCCGGAAGCGGGTCCCTGCAACTTCGGCGACGATCACCGTCGATGACAGGAGGGTGGTTTGCAACGCCGAGGACGAGCTCCGAGACGTTTCGAACCAGCTTTTGGGGATGGTTAGGGGTCTGAGGATGGTGCGAAGCGAGGTGAAGGAGGCTGTTGCGGAGGTTGTAGTTGCAGCGGCATGGACGGAGCAGGTCGTTGTAGGGCGGGGGGCAACAGCAGGTCGTTTAGTCCCAGGGGTGGTTTCGTACGCCGGAGCAGTGGTTAAGAAGGCAGCGTCGACGGTCGCGGTCCGTGTCGATGCCAATCCAGGGGTCAAAGAAGACGTCATGGTGGCGTTAAAGAAGAGGGTTGATCCTGCCAAGGATCGTTTTGTTGTTGTCGGAGCACGTCGGACGCGTAGGGGTGGCGTTGTCGTCGAGTGTGCAGGTCGAGAGGACGCTCGTAGGTTGGAGTCGACGGTAGGTGGGGCTTGTCAGGGTCTGACGGCAAGGACCATCGAGAAGAGGAGGCCCCGCATCGTGCTCCCTGGCGTAGAGAGGGAGATGAAGACGGAAGAACTCCAGCAGAGGTTGCTTGCTCAGAACCCCCGCTCCACGGGGCTTAGGTTTGAGGACGAGGTTAGGGAGAAGTTTAGGTTTGGCGGCAGAGGACCCAGGGATCCGTTGGCCAGCGTTGTGTTCGAGGTGTCGCCGGAGGCTAGGAGGTGTTTCTTGGCGGATTCGGTCAGTCTAGGTTGGCGTAGGGTTTGGGCTCGGGATCATTTCTCAATGATCCAGTGCTACGAGTTCGGCCACAGGTCAGCGGAGTGCAAGGAGCGCATGCAGTTTTGCGGTAACTGCGCCGAGATTGGGCATGAGTTCAAGAACTGTAGGCGGGCAGTTTCTTGTTGTGTGGTCTGTGCGAGGTCGAACGACAGGGTTGGGAGTGTTAGGGTCAATACTCGTCACGACGCCAAGTCCAGCCAGTGCCCCACAATGCAGCGTTTGAAGGCAGTCATCACCAGGAACATCGACTATGGATCCTAGGCCATTAGATGATGTTCAGAGGAGGTCGTTAATTAAATGTGCGCAAATTAATTTAGGTAGAGGCAAAGGGGCTACAAATACTTTCATTAAAATAATGAACGAAAATAAAATCGACATCGAGCTCATACAGGAACCGCACCTGTATGGCCACAAAATAACAGGTTTTGGGAGGGGGTTACCGTTTTAAATACGAATAGCGAGCGACCGCGTAGCGGAATAATAATAAATAATGGGACGTGCGCCGAAATAATCCTAAACAATCTGTCGAATGAGTTCATAACCACCGCAGAAATAAAAACGGGATTGCATACGTTTTACATGATAAGCACTTACCTTCCGCCGGTCGATTCCCGGCGGGAGAATTCTCAAACAGAGGACTTAATAAATCAAATTGAAGGAATCCTTCGTAAAATCGGTAGAAATAGAAATCTAATTATCGCGGGAGACTTTAATGCTAAGTCGCCATTATGGGGCAGCCCTATCGAAGACGATAGAGGCTCGCAGGTTGCTGATCTTTTTACGGAATGGGACCTTAGTGTGATAAACATTAATGATTCACCTACGTTTGACGGGCATAGAGGCAGCAGTTTTATAGATACTACTGCAGTCTCGCACGAAATGTTAGAAACGATTTGTAATTGGAAATTAAGGTCGGACGAGGAAACGCTCTCTGACCATAAATTAATAACATGGGACGTTGAAACCAAAACAAGCGCAAACGAGCAGCTAACTATATTTCCACGGTTCTGTAATAAAAAAGCAAATTGGGAGCGGTTTAAAGAAAAATTTGGCGAAAGTATCCCTGCGCTCGAAAATGAGCTATTTAACTGCCGAGAGGCAGACGAAGTAGAAACACTCGCGAAAAAATTAAACGACGCGGTGGTAGACGCGTCGTCGTATTCCATGCCGCAAAAGAAAACATTTAAAGACAGCGTACCCTGGTGGACCCGGGAACTAACCACCAAGCGGGCAGAAACGCGTAACCTAAGGCGCCGCTATCAACGTGCCTCGGGAGATATAAGAGAATAACGGAGAATAGAATATAATCAAAGTTACCGCAAATATAAAATATTAATAGAAGAAACGCGAACAAATAAATTTAAAGAATTCTGCACGCGAAACTCAGAGAAAGAACCCCGGGGAACCGCATACCGCGTAATTAGAGGAAAACAACAAAAAATCGCGCTCAGTAATATAAAGAAAACAAATGGCGAATATACGGAAGGTTTTAAAACCACAGCGGAATATTTACTAGAGAAATTTTTCCCATCGGATAATCCCGAGGAGGATGAAGGGTCGCACAATTTAGTACGTCGGGAAGCTGCAGAGGCGCAAGGAACAGGTGCCGATAAAGCAATCCTAGTTCACGAGGTCATCAGGGCTTTTAGGAGGATGAACCCTAAGAAGGCACCGGGGCATGAAGGAATTACTTCAGACGCAGCTCTGGAGGCGTGCCTGTTAGCCCCGTGTGTCTTTGTCGGGTTGTTTAATCTCTGTTTAGAAAGGGGCGTTTTTCCGCGTTGCTGGAAAATCCAGAACGTGAAATTTATACCCAAACCTAAAAAGGCGGATGCGTCAGATCCGGGCAGCTATCGTCCAATTAGCTTGGTACCCGTGCTGGCAAAAGTTTAGATCGCGTTATGACTACGCGTGTTGAGCACCTAGTGCGAGACAGCGGCGGTTTTAATAACCGACAGTTTGGTTTCGTGGAGGGCAAGTCGACTATCGACGCATTAGAGTTTGTTGTCGGGGAAATTAAACAGGCGAGAGATGCTAAAGAGTACTGTGTCGTTGTTGCTTTGGACATTTCGGGAGCATTTGATGCTGCCTGGTGGCCATTAATCGTTTGCGAGTTAGATCGTAGGGGTTGTCCGCGAAACTTGATGTCTTTGGTCAAGAGTTATTTCTCGGGGCGATTGGCACAGGTTGAAATTCCAGGTGAAGTTCTGTCGCGTGAGGTGGAAAGGGGATGCCCACAGGGGTCATGTTCTGGTCTCACATTTTGGATGTTGTTGTATGAGAGCATCTTTAGGGTCAAGTTGCCCGCAGGATGCTCAATCGTTGGGTTTGCGGATGACACGCTTTTAATTGTAAAATCGAAATTGTTAATGGATATGCGCACAAAACCGCACCAGGCGCTTAATAAATTACACGAATGGTCGCAGGCGGTAAAATTAAAATTTAACACGGCGAAGTCAGAGGCGCTTTATTTCGGCACGAAACCAGGACAGAGACCTCCTAGGCTAGAGCTAGGAGGGGAGAAAATCCTGTTTAAAGATTGTATTACCTACCTCGGCGTCAAGATCGACGATAAATTAAATTGGAAAGCGCACGTACAATACGTAAAAAGTAAGGGCGGAGGAATATCAAATAAAATGATGGCGGTGGCTAAAATAAAGTGGGGTTTCAGGGGCGAATTGCTGAGGACGGTTTATGCCGGAGCAATTGACCCGACAATGCTGTACGCAGCTTCTGTATGGGCAGAAGGTTGTAAAGTCAGGGAGGTGCGTCAATTGACGAGCGTACAACGCATAACCGCGGTAAAAGCGGCGAGGGCGTACAGGACCACCTCCACGGAGGCGGTCCTGGTGATCAGTAGGACTCTCCGTATCGAATATGTCGTTAGGGAGATTAGAGATAGGCGATTAATAAATATAGGAAAAGGGCGCGAAATTATCGAAGATCTTAATATTGGTAATAGGGAAATTGCAAGAAAGCTCGTTGTATCTGAGTTGGGGCACCCGGATGATATTAGAGGAATCGAGTTTGTCGAAGGTGATGAGGACGCGATGGGCATCAGAATTTATACGGACGGTTCACGTATGGACAATGGGCAAGCAGGCGCGGCGTTTGTCGTGTATAAGCAGGAAAGGGAGGTGTTTCGGTTTCAAACTAAACTCGCGAACTGGAGCACAATTTTTCAGTGCGAATTGGTAGCCATGCGAGAGGCTATCGATTATGTAATAAACGGGCAGAGACGAGTATTATATAATCAGTGATAGTAAATCGGCGCTGACGGCTTTAACAAACATGAACACCTCGACAGACCTCTCTCAACAGAACTTTAAACGTCGAAACTCGAGCGCCGTACGCGCTATCCTCCAGACGTCCGCTTGGAGGTCTGTCGAGGTGTTCATGTTTGTTAAAGCCATCAGCGCCGATTTACTATCACTAATTATATAATACTCGTCTCTGCCCGTATGGTTTATTACATAATCGATAGCCTCTCGCATGGCTACCAATTCGCATTGGAAGATAGTGCACCAGTTCGCGAGTTTGGTTTGAAACCGAAACACCTCTCTTTCCTGCTTATACACGACAAACGCCGCGCCTGCTTGCCCATCGTCCATACGTGAACCGTCTGTATAAATTCTGATACCCATCGCGTCCTCATCACCTTCGACAAACTCGATTCCTCTAATATCAGCCGGGTGCCCCAACTCAGATACAACGATCTTTCTTGCAATTTCCCTATTACCAAGATTAAAATCTTCGATAATTTCGCGCCCTTTTCCTATATTTATTAATCGCCTATCTCTAATCTCCCTAACGACATATTCGATAGGGAGAGTCCTACTGATCACCAGGACAGCCTCCGTGGAGGTGGTCCTGTACGCCCTCGCCGCTTTTACCGCGGTTATGCGTTGTACGTTCGTTAATTGACGCATCTCCCGGACTTTACAACCTTCTGCACATACAGAAGCTGCGTACAGTATTGCCGGCTCAATTGCTCCGGTATAAACCGTCCTCAGCGATTCGCCCCTGAAACCCCACTTTATTTTAGCCGCCGCCATCATTTTATTTGATATTTCGCCGCCCTTACTTTTTACGTATTGTACGTGCGCTTTCCAATTTAATTTATTGTCGATCTTGACGCCGAGGTAGGTAATACAATCTTTAAACGGGATTTTCTCCCCTCCTAGCTCTAACCTAGGAGGTCTCTGTCCTGGTTTCGTGCCGAAATAAAGCGCCTCTGACTTCGCCGTGTTAAATTTTAATTTTACCGCCTGCGAACATTCGTGTAATTCATTAAGCGCCTCGTTCGGTTTTGTGCGCATATCCATTAGCAATCTCGATCTTACAATTAAAAGCGTGTCATCTGCAAACCCAACGATTGAGCATCCTGCGGGCAACTTGACCCTAAAGATGCTCTCATACAACAACTTCCAAAATGTGGGACCAGAACATGACCCTTGCGGGCATCCCCTTTCCACCTCACGCGACAGAACTTCACCCGGAATTTCGACCTGTGCCAATCGCCTCGAGAAATAGCTCTTGACCAAAGACATCAAGTTTCGCGGACAACCCCTACGATCTAACTCGCAAACGATTAATGGCCACCAGGCAGAATCAAATGCTCCTGAAATGTCCAAAGCAACAACGACACTCTTTAGCATCTCTTGCCTGCTTAATTTCCCCGACAACGAACTCTAACTCGTCGATAGTCGACTTGCCCTCCACGAAACCAAACTGTCGGTTATTAAAACCGCCGCTGTCTCGCACTAGGTAGGTGCTCAACACGCGTAGTCATAACGCGATCTAAAACTTTCCCCAGCACCGGTAGCAAGCTAATTGGACGATAGCTGCCCGGATCTGACGTATCCGTCTTTTTAGGTTTGGGTATAAATTTCACATTCTGGATTTTCCAGCAACGCGGAAAAACGCCCCTTTCTAAACAAAGATTAAACAACCCAACAAAGATACACGGGGCTAACAAGCACGCCTGCAGAGCTGCGTCTGAGGTGATTCCATCATGCCCCGGTGCCTTCTTAGGGTTCATCCTCCTAAGAGCCCTGACCACCTCGTGAACTAGGATTGCCTTATCGGCACCTGTTCCTTGCGCCTCTGCAGCTTCCCGACGTACTAAATCGTGCGACCCTTCATCCCCCTCGGGATTATCCGATGGGAAAAATTTCTCTAGTAAATATTCCGCTGTGGTTTTAAAACTTTCCGTGTATTCGCCATTTGTTTTCTTTATATTACTGAGCGCGATTTTTTGTTGTTTTCCTCTAATTACGCGGTATGCGGTTACCCAGGGTTCTTTCTGTGAGTTTTGCGTGCAGAATTCTTTAAATTTATTCGTTCGCGTTTCTTCTATTAATATTTTATATTCGCGCTAACTTTGATTATATTCTATTCTCCGTTGTTCTCTTATTTCTCCCGAGGCGCGTTGATAGCGGCGCCTTAGGTTACGCGTTTCTGCCCGCTTGGTGGTTAGTTCCCGGGTCCACCAGGGTACGCTGTCTTTAAATGTTTTCTTTTGGGGCATGGAATACGACGACACGTCTACCACCGCGTCGTTCAATTTTTTTGCGAGTGTTTCTACTTCGTCTGCCTCTCGGCAGTTAAATAGCTCATTTTCGAGCGCAGGGATACTTTCGCCAAATTTTTCTTTAAACCGCTCCCAATTTGCTTTTTTATTACAGAACCGCGGAAATATAGTTAGCTGCTCGTTTGCGCTTGTTTTGGTCTCAACGTCCCATGTTATTAATTTATGGTCAGAGAGCGTTTCCTCGTCCGACCTTATTTCCAATTACAAATCGTTTCTAACATTTCGTGCGAGACTGCAGTAGTATCTATAAAACTGCTGCCTCTATGCCAGTCAAACGTAGGTGAATCATTAGTGTTTATCACACTAAGGTCCCATTCCGTAAAAAGATCAGCAACCTGCGAGCTTCTATCGTCTTCGATAGGGCTGCCCCACAATGGCGACTTAGCATTAAAGTCTCCCGCGATAATTAAATTTCTATTTCTTCCGATTTTACGAAGAATTCCTTCAATTTGATTTATTAAATCCTCTGTTTGAGGATTCTCCCGCCGGGAATCGATCGGCGGAAGGTAAGTGCTTATCACGTAAAACGTATGCAATCCCGTTTTTATTTCTGCGGTGGTTATGAACTCATTCGACAGATTGTTTAGAATTATTCCGGCGCACGTCCCGTTATTTATTATTATCCCGCTACGCGGTCTTTCGCTGTTTGCGTTTAAAACGGTAACCCCGTTCCCAAAACCTGTTATTTTGTGGCTATACAGGTGCGGTTCCTGTATAAGCCCGATGTCGATATTATTTTCGCTGAATAACTTTACGAAGTTATTTGTAGCCCCTTTTCCTTTCCCGAGATTTAATTGCGCGAATTTTATCTTCTTGCTTCTTTCAAATCTTTCTTTTTCTTCACGGTCCATAATCGATGTTCCGTGTGATTGCGTTCTTCAATCTCAGCATCGTGGGGCATCTACTCGACTTGACGTCGTGGCGCGTATCGACCTTCGCACCACCGCCAGTTCTGTCGTTTGCCCTAGCGCAAACCACACAGCAGGGGATTGCCCTCCGGCAATTCTTGAACTCGTGTCCGACTTCGGCACAGTTACCGCACCACTGTACCTTCTCCCTGCACTCCATCGATGTATGGCCGTACTCGTAGCACCTGTAGCACTGGGTCATCGAGAAGTAATCCCGGGCCCAGACTCTTCGCCACCTGAGGTTTATAGCGTCAGCTAATATGCGTCTCCGAAATGTGGGTCTTCTCAGGTGGTCTTCGATCTTCAAATCGCCGAAGCGGGGATTCTGGCTCGCGATCAACCGCACCAGTTCTTCCGCCTTCATCCCCGCTTCGACCCCCGGAAGAACGACCCGTGGACGCTTCTTCTCGATGGTCTTCGCCACGAGCTCTTTGCAGTGACCGACAACCTTCGACTGCTATTTCTTCGCATCTTCTCGTTCCGCACATTCTACTACTACACCGCCCCTGCGAGTCCTACGAGCTCCGACCACTACAAAACCATCACGAGCGGGATCGACCTTCTTCTTCAGGGTCGACATGACGTCATCCTTCTCCCCTGGTCTGGCGTCGACCCTAACTGCAAAGGTGGGCGTCGCACCTGCAGCAGCTGCAGCATACGACGCCTTCCGCGGCATCGGCACCTCCTGTCTCCTGAAACACTGCTGCCCTGAAACAGAAGCAACCACCGCTGGACTTCCCCCGATAACATCAGCTCTCCCAGAATCACTAGCCACAAGCCGCAGCGCCCTAACCATACCTATAAGTTGATTCGCCGCGTCGAGAAAATTATCCACGGCGTAGCGAATCCTCTTTCTGTCTTCCACGACGATAGTGGCGGAGGTCGTCGGCACCCTCCCGGAGATGACCGAATGCGCCTTACTCACCCTCAATCTCAGGAGGTCCAGCTCAACGAGGTCGCTAGCAGCAACGCTAACGTCGCTGCTAGTCGACATCTTTCGCTGGGTTCCCGAAGTTGAGGGCGATTCAGGCGCCGCAGCCACCCCAGGGGGCCCCGACTCCCCCGACACGACCGCCGCAGACACAGGCTCCTCTACCTCCTGTACCTCCTCCTGTGTCCCTAACATAACGTCCTTTAATATCACCTTCAGCTGTTTCCCCCCAACAGCGCCCTCAGTCTCCGACCTATCAGACTCCGACCGATTTCCCCTCTTCTTCCTGGGCAACGGCTCCTCGTCGCGGTGGACCACCATGCTGACAAAACAAACGACAAAAAATGACACCTAAAACGCAGCTCAAAACCACTTGACCGTTACGACGCTAAAAGAACGACGCTAGAAGAACGCAAAACGTTGGTTCAATAAAAATGTTTTGTTTAAAGGTGAACCGTAAGCAACCTTGTATTTATTTAAACTTCGAACCGCCCAATTAAATATTAAATTTTTAACAAAAATACAACAAGCACTAAGCGTCAAAATAACAACTAGAATCAAATAAATTCCCTAACGCAATTCGATTCAAAATGTACCGCGAAGAACACTATTTATTTATTTTAAATTTTTAAAATAAGGTCGAGCGCAATCGGAATGCGGTTACCGGAAACAACCTTTCACTTAATCGCTTGGTAACTAGCACAACTTGTAACTATTACACCGCTTAATTACACCAAAATCGATTTTAAAGGAACTTATAAGTACGCGTGTACTTAAATTACGAAAAATTTATATTAAAATTGTTTTAAAATTTACAGTTTTTGAGAGATTTATTTGATTTAAAAAGGCTTAGATTTTTGTTTTTTTGGTTATTATTTGATTATACGCGCACTATAAAAATTTCACACACTTTTGGTTGTTTTACCCGGTTTTTTACTCGATTTACGCGGTTTTTATTATTTTAAATTTATTATTAAAAATGCCTTTTTAAGTTATTTCGAAATTATTTTTGAATATTAGTTTAGTAGACCTTTGTTTTATTAACCCGAAATTTATTTATTTTATTTTAAAACGCGGATTTGGTTTAAATTACGAAGAGAACACGATTTATTTAGTTTAAATTCTGTTTTAAAATTTTAATTTACTGCCCTGTATTTAAAATTTGATGGCACACAATTATAAAAATAAAACACAATAAAAAGCAAAGCTTTAAATAAAATAATTCAACAATAAATAATAAAACCCTAGATAAAAACTTACTGTTATTGCTGAAGCGGGAGCTCGGCAAAAACACGTCCGCTCGCTTTAAGCGGCAACTAGAAAGTCGGCCGCAAATACATTATAATTTGAATTAGGGCCGCTATACTTGCGGCCACGTCCCCAATGCTCCACCCGGAGGTACTACATTGGGTTTAAACGTGAAAAATAGTCGTGCTCCTAATTTATTCTTACTTCATAGTTGATTCACCCTAAATAAAAACTAAATAAAAATCTAACAAACCTAAAAATCTAACAAACCTAACAAACCTAACAAACTCTAACAATCTAACAAACCTAAAAATCTGACAAAAACTGGAACAAAAACAAAACAAAAACTAAAAACAGTGTTGTAAATAATGGTATCCCTAGCGCTGACTTTCGAGTGTACCCGATCAACAAGCAAAAATGAGAGGGGGAGGGATCCGTAATACCGGATAGCAGACGCCGGTTCTGCTTACCAGTGCGACCTGAAGGGTCGTCTTAAAACTATCTAAATCTAGCTAACTAATTTAAATCCATCCCTAGCTTTCCCTATCGTTCCCTAACTGATTTACATTATGATTACAATCTTCGCAATTCTGCTCGTCTTTCCCAAATATATACTGCAACCAAAATGGCGACAGAACGTCAAACAAAACGAAAGCCACATAATACATGCTATATATAAATAAATATAAAGTGTAAATATAAAATATAAATAAATATAATTATGTAAATATATAAATAAATGTTTAATAAGCGTTAAGCATATAGCAGTGCAGAAAATAGCGAAGCATCACCCTATTTATCAGGTGCACTCGCATAAGCATTATGTCGGCTAGCGCCTTTACACACCAAACGTGCTTCTTAAATTATTTCAAAAACTACTAATTAATGTAAATCAATGCTTGTGCGAGTACAGCCGCCACAATTTAAGTCTTACCTCGATAATAAAATTCTCCAGCATCCGAAGATCTGGTCGTCTGTAACTTACTTCTAAAGGTGGGACGGGGTGCACTGCTAAAGTCCTGGTGGGTATGCACTAAATGTTCTTGGGGATCACAATCACTATCACTATCACTTCACTTTCAAGTCCTGGGGGATGCGCGGTTGCGCTCTGTTTTATTATCCTTGTTTACTCTATTGATTTAATTTAATGAGGGTTTATGATTTATTTGTTATTGTTTATTTGGTATTATTTATTCCCGATTTTCCGCACATAATTATGAAGATAGGCAGTGATTGTATTAATGGAGTGGGGTTTTCTCGTGCATATTGGACATTTTGGTATAATTATCTTTTTTTTTTTTTTAAAATTTAATATCAGGTTTTGGTTATGCTCGTATCCTTACTCACGCCAAGTCAATCTAAAATTTGTCAATCCTCCCACCAACCCCACCGAATTTTTACACGCGGTCGTCATTGATTGTCTAATTTCGCGACCCTTCCCGCGAATTCTTTTAAGGCTGTCCAGAACGCCTTCTGGTTAACCACTTCCCGACTTCCTCTAGGCTCTTTGGCCATGCCAGACCTAGGATAGCTAGTTTGCTATCAGCCAACCCTCGATTTCCCGCCTCAAGCGGGCAGTCGAAGAGCACGTGCTCTGCGCTTTCCGCGCCCTCACCGCATTCGCAGCGGTCGCTGTTGGTTAGACCGAACCTTTGTAAATACGCCTTCAGGGCGCCGTGCCCTGTTATCAACTGCACCATTTTGTGATCGAGCTTAACCTCGATCTTACCTCTGGCTTCTATGCTCGGTATGAATTTGTGGGTCAACCTGCCCGTGGCAGCGTTGTTCCACCTCTCTTCCCATTGTCGAATTGATTTTTCGCGCAGCTTTCTTTTGATTAAAGACCTCGGTATCGACGAATGTGATATTCGAAAGTCGCCCGTCGCGGCCTCTTTAGCTAATTCGTCAGCCCTATCGTTTCCTACGTTACCATTGTGCGACCTGACCCAACAGAACTTTAAACGTCGAAACTCTAGCGCCGTACGCGCTATCCTCCAGACGTCCGCTTGGAGATCTGTCGAGGTGTTCATGTTTGTTAAAGCCGTTAGCGCCGATTTACTATCAGTGATTATATAATACTCGTCTCTGCCCGTATGGTTTATTACGTAATCGATAGCCTCTCGTATGGCTACCAATTCGCACTGGAAGATAGTGCACCAGTTCGCGAGTTTGGTTTGAAACCGAAACACCTCCCTTTCCTGCTTATACACGACAAACGCCGCGCCTGCTTGCCCATCGTCCATACGTGAACCGTCAGTATAAATTCTGATACCCATCGCGTCCTCATCACCTTCGACAAACTCGATTCCTCTAATATCAGCCGGGTGCCCTAACTCAGATACAACAATCTTTCTTGCAATTTCCCTATTACCAAGATTAAGATCTTCGATAATTTCGCGCCCTTTTCCTATATTTATTAATCGTCTATCTCTAATCTCCCTAACGACATATTCGATAGGGAGAGTCCTACTGATCACCAGGACAGCCTCCGTGGAGGTGGTCCTGTACGCCCTCGCCGCTTTTACCGCGGTTATGCGTTGTACGCTCGTCAATTGACGCATCTCCCGGACTTTACAACCTTCTGCCCATACAGAAGCTGCGTACAGTATTGCCGGCTCAATTGCTCCGGCATAAACCGCCCTCAGCGATTCGCTCCTGAAACCCCACTTTATTTTAGCCGCCGCCATCATTTTATTTGATATTTCGCCGCCCTTACTTTTTACGTATTGTACGTGCGCTTTCCAATTTAATTTATTGTCGATCTTGACGCCGAGGTAGGTAATACAATCTTTAAACGGGATTTTCTCCCTTCCTAGCTCTAACCTAGGAGGTCTCTGTCCTGGTTTCGTGCCGAAATAAAGCGCCTCTGACTTCGCCGTGTTAAATTTTAATTTTACCGCCTGCGACCATTCGTGTAATTTATTAAGCGCCTCGTTCGGTTTTGTGCGCATATCCATTAACAATCTCGATCTTACAATTAAAAGTGTGTCATCTGCAAACACAACGATTGAGCATCCTGCGGGCAACTTGACCCTAAAGATGCTCTCATACAACAACTTCAAAATGTGGGACCAGAACATGACCCTTGCGGGTATCCCTTTCCACCTCACGCGACAGAACTTCACCCGGAATTTCAACCTGTGCTAATCGCCCCGAGAAATAGCTCTTGACCAAAGACATCAAGTTTCGCGGACAACCCCTACGATCTAACTCGCAAACGATTAATGGCCACCAGGCAGCATCAAATGCTCCTGAAATGTCCAAAGCAACAACGACACAGTACTCTTTGGCATCTCTTGCCTGCTTAATTTCCCCGACAACGAACTCTAACGCGTCGATAGTCGACTTGCCCTCCACGAAACCAAACTGTCGGTTATTAAAACCGCCGCTGTCTCGCACTAGGTGTTCAACACGCGTAGTCATAACGCGATCTAAAACTTTCCCCAGCACCGGTAGCAAGCTAATTGGACGATAGCTGCCCGGATCTGACGCATCCGCTTTTTTAGGTTTGGGTATAAATTTCACATTCTGGATTTTCCAGCATCGCGGAAAAACGCCCCTTTCTAAACAAAGATTAAACAACCCAACAAAGACACACGGGGCTAACAGGCACGCCTGCAGAGCTGCGTCTGAAGTGATTCCATCATGCCCCGGTGCCTTCTTAGGGTTCATCCTCCTAAGAGCCCTGACGACCTCGTGAACTAGGATTGCCTTATCGGCACCTGTTCCTTGCGCCTTTGCAGCTTCCCGACGTATTAAATCGTGCGACCCTTCATCCCCGCGGATTATCCGATGGGAAAAATTTCTAGTAAATATTCCGCTGTGGTTTTAAAACCTTCCGTGTATTCGCCATTTGTTTTCTTTATATTACTGAGCGCGATTTTTTGTTGTTTTCCTCTAATTACGCGGTATGCGGTTCCCCAGGGTTCTTTCTCTGAGTTTTGCGTGCAGAATTCTTTAAATTTATTCGTTCGCGTTTCTTCTATTAATATTTTATATTCGCGGTAACTTTGATTATATTCTATTCTCCGTTGTTCTCTTATATCTCCCGAGGCGCGTTGATAGCGGCGCCTTAGGTTACGCGTTTGTGCCCGCTTGGTGGTTAGTTCCCGGGTCCACCAGGGTACGCTGTCTTTAAATGTTTTCTTTTGCGGGCCGCAAATACATTACATGTGATTTTCCAATGCTTCACCCGAAGGTACTACATTGGCCAGGAAACGAGTTTTTTTTACCTGGAAAATTTTGAATTTTGCCGAATCCTTGCTGTTCCAAGCAAGGTAGGGATCTTTAACGTGCGTGACAACACTCACACACGGGACCTCCATTTTACCTCTCATCCGAACGAGGGTGTATTTTTGCGAAAAATGCTCGCCTAACATTTTTCAAGCGGACCGTGTCGGGATTCGAACCCAGGACCTAGGGCGTAGTAGTCACACACATACTACTACGCCACGGAGCCGCCTGGGGGCCGCAAATACATTACATTTGATTTTCCAATGCTCCACCCGAAGGTACTACATTGGCCAGGAAGCGAGTTTTTTTTTACCTGGAAAATTTGGAATTTTGCCGAACCCTTGATGTTCCAAGCAAGGTAGGGATCTTTAACGTGCGTGACAACACTCACACACGGGACCTCCATTTTACCTCTCATCCGAACGAGGGTGTATTTTTGTGAAAAATGCTCGCCTAACATTTTTCAAGCGGACCGTGTCGGGCGTAGTAGTCACACACATACCACTACGCCACGGAGCCGCCGGCCGCAAATACAGCGGCCCTAATTCAAATTATAATGCCTTTTTTCGGGGACCTACCTTAGACTGATTCCTCACTAAAGACCTTACTACTTCGGTTGGACCTGTAGTGTGGCTTTTTAGATCACTGGAACTTGGAAACCATTCCACCCGTTCTAGTAATCTAGACCTTTTTCAAGTTGCAGGTTCATTTCGAACGGGTATTTGCAATACGCTTATATTACATAGAATGGAACAATGAATCTTAGGAAGTTTCTATTTTTTTGGTTTCTTTCGTTTTTGGTGGGTTTTATTTGTAGGCTTTGGGTTTCAATGACCTCTCGTGACCCCTTATCACGTATATATATATATATATATATATATATATATATATATATAAACCGGTGTGATACTTTCTTTATTATATTTAGCCCCTACGATGGGCATACCATAAAATGCTGTGTTATCCCCTTTATATTAATTAAGCACTTATGATGTGAAATGTTAAGTTATGGATTCTTTTTTTGCCTCAACTAGCTGATTCAATTAAGTAAAGCAATTCTACAATACACCATATAATGATTAAATATTTACAACCTTTTTGAATTTCTCCCCTTTTTAGAATATTTACATATATCAGATTTAAGAAATTGAAGCCAGCAAAACGAGACTTTTGTTATATTTAGAGACCTTTCAAAACGTTTCAAGGTGCCTATTACCTTTTATAAATTGATCAATGAAACTAATGTTTTGTTGACTTTTACATGTACCAAAAATATTGAATTAAAACAGTTTTCAGTAATAAATTATATAATATGGCTAACCTGGAATGGTCCCATAGTTCCTCTGCATCCCCCAAGAGTTTTCGTGCCCAGTCTGAGTATTTAGAGTCGAATTTGGAAGTCGACACCAAACCAAAATACTATCCAAATCGTTATTCAAAATCCCATAAGTTAATTCAATTTAATATTTAATTTGTATATCAGTAAATAAAAGGTTTTCTATCTCCGTAATTAACAAGACAGTAATGAAACATTTACCATGTAAGTAATTACGAAAGGAATTTAACGGAAGTGATTAACCAGAGAATTCACCAGTGTAATCACCAGAGAATTCACCAGAGTACTCTACAGAGCCCTGTTTTATTTATGTTAGAAATTGTAATTTTTACTAAAGTGTTGTTTACTTACGTCTATAATATATCGGCTCACTTGCACAATTTTTACACTTTTTAAAATGATTTTCATTTACTTTCGTATGATTGGTTACGTAAATATTTTAGCACTTTTGACTATCGTGGTAGCCCAGTTTAAAATGTATACTAAACTCGTCGCTCAATTGTTATCGTATTTATAGACCGTACCTCTTGTTTTCTATTCGTTTATTCACGTGTTGGGGCGACATCTTTTGCATTTATCTTTTGTGTACTCCGGGAATTTTACCAATTCTATAGTTCAAATATTTGGATGAATGCTTAATTTGTCACGTATTCATTTACATACCATGATATTTAATTGAGAAATCCCACGAATTTCTGTTTATTAAGTCACGTATTCATTGTTATTTGCTTATTCTAATCTAAAACAAAATAAATTTGGTGTTTGTTTATTTCGTAGTTAAATTGGATTTTTGAATAAATGTAATACTTTATGTCACGTACGATTTATTCAAATAATGCATAATTTTAGCCTGCGTATACGATGATATATTTAACGCACTTGTTAAATATTTATTAAGCCAATTCATATAGGTTTTCCGTTGATTTAATTTTGATGCATTTCGTTACGTTTTTAAATCTTATCTTTGCGCGTAACTACTCTTGGATATTTCTATTTCTTATGCGTTTAATCTCTTGTACTTTTATATACAGTGTGCTCTCAACTAACAATATGTATAGTGACCTATTTACTCCTATAATATCTGTAATTATGTGCTTTTGTTAACTGGAAGTTTCTTTTATTTATTCTGCGACTCCTGTGACTTAACCTACCCCTAAACTACTCTATAATTATAGCAATATGTGTATATATATATATATATATATATATATATATATATTGCTGTGCTACGGGGATTAATCTCTGGAACTCGCTAAAAATCATTCGAGCCCCAACGTTGGGCCGTCATAAGATTGCTGTGTTACTGGGGTTAAGAAGCGAACCCCTCTAATTATCAATTTTATAACAAATCGAAAATTTGCACACAATAGAAAATTTTCAAAAAAACATTAATTTCTTACCCAGATTACTGCTTCCTCGGTTGAATTGCTTTCTTCTACTGCTTCCCTGGCTAGCTCAGTTGGGCCTCCTCTTGTATACCTAGATTCGCTCTCATACTTTCTATCGTTCATGCACACTCTCAATAAAACCACAAAATAATACAACAATCATACAATATCTATTTTCCACTATTTACAAATAAAACTTCAAAATTATTTACATCTCAGTGGTCAAGTTACACCTCAATAAATTCTATTTCGTAAAGTCCAGAATTTTAACTAGCAATATCAAACACATTGAATGTAACCTGAGTAAATGGGCCCTGAATAATATCTTATCTTTCTTTCTGTATTTATAATTAATTTCAATTAGGAAACTTTGGAGTATGGTGAGCTCATGATAACCCAGATAATTATGATTAATGTATGCTCTTTACTTGGCATATTCTTATTACAAACACAACAAAAACTCATTTACTCATAACAAAAAAATATTTAAATTCCTGATGAACATTAATCAGCTTTATATACACCTTTAGCTTTATAGTTAAATACCACAATAAAAGTTAGTTATACGTATTATTTTCAAAACTCCAAATAATGTAAAATACCATCATAGTTCACTCTCACCCATCACAATAACCTTCCTAGTTTATCACAACAACAAATTCTAAAGCGTTACCTGGAATTTCTTGAAGATCCCTGCGCTGTTGATGATGCCGTATAGTTGTTTCGCTTTGCTCTGCTCCCGCCTCTAGCTATTTGTAGTTGCACACCCTCTAAGCTGTGCTGCAAGGCTGTTCATACACGCTACCTCCAACTCCAAATTCAATTATTACTCTTCTTTGATAATTGTTTATTTTAATTCACGTTACATAACGTTACTACACGAGCTTGTTAAAAAAAATATATGTGGCACAATCCGCGTACAAATTATGAGGCTAACACCGTGCTATTTAATTTAAAATAATTTTCTTCATACTTACAAGCTCGTGGTAACTTTCGTACGTAGTCTGAAGCGATCAAAATACTAAGGGACTTTTATTCATTTTCGAAAAGTATTTATACAATTTACGATGCCACCTCTCGGCCGCATTTCACCCGAAGTCCTTCATTTACAATAATATTTCTTAAAATTTTGGGTTTAACCGTTTTCTAAATCCTCGAAATTCAGCGCGTCGTTAGGATATTTTCTGAAAAATTAACATTCAATATTCCCGTGTTTGTCTGATGTACACTAACGATATCGACCAATAGTCTATGCATTGACGTCTTACAAATCCCGCCTATACTAACGCTGTCCCTTGCTTATGCATATTCTACGTCTCTTTCTAACCTTGTTTGAGTGGTAGAAATCGATATTCCTGTTTATCTGCTATCTAACTACACGTGGACTTGCCTACGTGCTTTAAATAACCCCTTATTAGCGTTTAATGCGAAAACATCCGACCGTTTGTACAATATACCTAAAATCTTGAGCTTTATCTACACAAAATAAGTGGAACTTGACATTTACGAAACCTGCAGGTGTTCAATTTTAACGAACGTTTTAACTAACATTTCTAGGAGCTTCTTTTCAACGTATTTTATATACAACGGCTGTTTATGTGTTAGCAACGCGTTTCACCTTGGTATTATTGATTTTTCATGCTTTTATGCATATTATACGTAAATAACCGTTTAATTAAACTCAATTAAATTAATAAATTAATGGCATTGGCTTCTACAATTTATTTCCTTTGCAAACCTACTAAATTTTAATCATTATTTGTAAAATTTTGTTAATACCTGTTACTTAAAAATGAACTAACTGGAATAAATTTTGCACGTAAATTCTGGTTGTTTCCTTTATACAGGGTGTTTTGAAATTGCTTTGTTTATATTTACTTTTAACCCTTTAAAACCACTACATAATCCCTTTATTTCAATTCTAAGAAAAACTATTCCCGGTTTTTCTGAATTTAAATACCTACACTATAATTTAATCTTACCTGCTATTTCTATACACCTATCTACTCACCTAATACTACCTATACCTATTTATTCAACCTATCACTACTTGTCTACCTATTCCTATCTATTTCTACACCTATCTCTACTTATTTCTACCTATCTACACCTATCTTTATTTATAATTAACTATTCACCCCTATCACTATCTTTTACCTAACTATTTCTATCTATTATTAACTCTTCACCCTTTTATTTCATTGTATTTTCTCTTTTCATTTTCACTTTTAGTCCTTTATTGACTCTTTACGTACCTCTTTTGTACATTTCTCTTTATCTTCAGTCTTCATAACTTTTAACCTCACCTATTATCACTATCTATTCTTATCCTAACTATACATACCTAATTCTATACCTATATCTAACTATCTCCCATATTTATCCTATTTCTAATCTTATTTTCTATAAACCCTTACCTCTACTCTTCTATATCCTCTTATTCCATCCCTATTTATTTAAATTTTACTCTATTATACACCTATCTTTACTTTTCTATATACACCTATCCATATTTATGTTATTTCTACTTCTAACTATTCACCTTCTACACTAAACTTCACCTATCTCTATATTTTGTTCATCAAGTTTCCTTTTCTTGCCCATTCTGTCCTACCTCTGGCGAATAGGGAAACAATAAACTCACGTGGAATTTCCCCCTTTTCACCTGTGTTTCCATATCTTTCAGGACATAAGTACACTTTCCTACGACCTCCCCAATCCTAAATGGTCCTTCGTAGGGCAAGTGTAGCTTAGCACACGTCATCAGCTCTCGCCTGCCTACCCTTAAACTTCTGACTATAACCAAATCTCCAATTTTGAATTTTACCCTCTTCTTAATTTTCTCATTCATATGCCGCGTGTATTTGTCTGACCTTCTTCTTAGTTTTTCTCTGGCATTACACAACAATTGCTGGAATTCAGCCTCTCTAGGCACAATCTGCCAAGATCTCTCAGGGTATTGCTGTTTCATCAGCATTATGGGACTGGTTTCAGTAACCGTACTCGGGGTTTCATTTAAAAAGGATTCAACCCTAGACAGATTGTCCTCCCAAGATCGATGATCGTTGTATGATGCCAGACGTAAAAATTTTACAGTTTCCTGTATGTATCTCTCAGCTGGGTTTGCCTGAGGATGCCTGATACTACAGAAAATAACCTTAACCTCTTGTTGCTCCCAATAAGTCACAAATCTTTGGTTATTAAAGTATATGGCATTATCTGCTAGCACACGTTTAAATTTTTCAACCTCTCTACAATATAATTCTAGTTTTTTATTCGTCTCCACCGAACTACACTCTTTTGTTGGGTATAATTTAGTAAATTTTGAAAAAATATCTATGACTATTAATATGTGTTGATGTCCCTTCCTACTTCTCATTAAGTTGCTCAAGTAATCAATGGCAATTAAATGCAATGGGTTTTCTATACGTATACTTTGTATCACATCTTGACTCGTGTGGTTTTTATATTTCCCCAATGTACATAGATGACACAATTTGATTACTGATTTTACAATGCTAATGTCTTTCACGGAGAAAAAGTTTTCCCTAAATATAAGCCAAAGTTTCCTAACCCCGATGTGTCCATATTTTACATGAAGGTCCTTCACAATCAACTCTGCTTGCACCCTATCTACTACATAAAGCTCCAGATCCAGCACTCTCTTACACAGAAACCCCTCTATCATGCTATAATTTTTAAAACCCGGTTCAGTTTCTAACCGTTTTTTGACACGTAGTAGCTCTTCACTACTCTGCTCCTGATTCCTTATTACCTCTTCATGTCCGTATATGGATCCATCCTGTCTCAAAATGTTGATGGCAATCATAATGTCACAAGGCCTCTTATTCACATTATCCTTACTTCTGCTGAACGCGTCCGCTATAAAATTATTCTCCCCTTTTATATATTTTATTTCAAAGTCGAATTCTTGTAACAATAAACCACACCGATATACTCTATTGTTGGAGAATCTGGTATTCATCAGGGCACACAACGCTGAATGATCCGTCTAAATGACAAAATGTCGACCTATGAGGTAAAATTTAAGTTTACTTAAGCCCAAAACCACCGCTGCCATCTCTTTCTTACTAATAGTGTAGTTCAGCTCATGCGGCTTCAGCGTCCGTGAAACAAATGATATAGAAACCTCCTCACCATCTTGAACTTGATAAAGCTCTGCAGCTAAGGCACTATCCCATGCATCCGTTCTTAAAATAAACCCTATGTCAAATCTGGGATGCCTTAAAATGAGTTGCTTATGGAACTGCTCCAACAGGGTTAAGTATGCTGCTTCTTGGCTCTCCGACCATTTCCATTTGACTCCTTTTTTCAAAAGTTTGAACAGCGGCCCTGCCTTCTCTGAAAATGCCGGTGCAAACTTTTTATAAAAATTGAGAACTCCCAAAAATGCTTTTAATTTCCGGATATTATTCGGTTTTGGGTAGTTTAATATCTCGGATAGTCTCTCCTTGTCTATACACATACCCTCATGATTCACTACATATTCCAAAAATTTTACCGTTTTTGAAAAAAACTCACACTTGTCAATATTCAATCTCAGACCTGCTAATTTCAATTCTAATAAAACTCTCTCTAAATGAGTGTAATGCTCCTTTTCAGTTTCGCTAAAAATTAATATATCGTCTACATAGTGTATGCAAAACTGCTCATACGCTCCTAAAATTGCCTGCATGGCTTTAATTAATGCTGCACTCGATGTCGACAAACCATACGGTACTACTTTAAAGTTGTACACTCTCCCGTCTACGGAAAACCCCGTATACCTTCTAGACTCTTTGTGTAATGGAATTAGCCAGAACGAATTCCTTAAATCTAACTTACTAAATATAAATTTGCCACTTAATCTCGTCAAAAGTGTGTCCATGGACGGTGGACAATGGAATTGTGGTTTCGTCCTCTGATTTATCTTCCCAGCATCCAGACATAAACGAATACTATTATCTTTTTTCTTAACCACAACTAATGGATTTATAAAATGCGTATTTGAAAACTCAATTATGCCATCATTTAACATTCTAGTCAACTCCTGATTCACTTGCTCCCTATATGCTGCCGGTATTGGATATACTTTTGCATGAAATGGTTCAGAATTGTCTACCTCTAAAACATGTTCATAATTTAACGCTGTGCTTGCCTCTACCCCTACTAACTCTGAATGTTTCTGTATTAAATTTTGTACCTCTCCTAACTTCTCTTCCGGGCATTTAATGGTGTCGATCTCTCTCACTTCTTCTTCATCTCTCTCTATACTATTTATACATAACCCCATGTCATCTTCTGTGACCTCATAACTTGCCTTCCAGGGCAATATCCTATCTCCAATCCTAACTATTTTCCTCTCCATATCTATTATAACCCCTAACTTCATCATACAATCGACCCCTAATATCCCTTTAAACTTTAACCCAGGTACAATTATAAATTCTTGTTCACAGCTTACTGAACCTAACTCTACTTTCAAAATAACTACACTATTTACAACAGCAAATCGTTTTTTATTCGGCGCAACCAGGTGACTTCTTTTTATTGGCATTATTCTGTCACACACTTTATTTTTAATTTCATTGACGAATTCCTCCGATACCAAACTCGCCTCAGCTCCTGAATCTAATAATGCTCCTAAATTTTTCTCAAAAATTTTAATCTCAATTATGGGCAAACAAAATTTTCTACAATTTCTGGCTCAATTTCTTCTTCTATTTTCCAAAATTCTCTGCGATGTTCATATTTGTACACAGTGATGTCTAGTGGTTTGTCCTTCTTTAAAAATCCTGTCCAGTTCTGTTCTTCCTACTCGGTCCTGGTCTAGCTGTTACTTCAGCGTATGTCTCCCTCATGTCCGGTGAACTGTTTTGTCTTGTTGGTCCCGGTCTCGGTTAAGGTCCCCTACCTACACTGTTGCTCCTATAAAATGGCCGTCGCGGTTCCCAATTCTGTCGCTGATACGTAAAATTATTCCCTCGTCTTGCATAATTGTCCCGTCTGCTGTCGAACCTAACCGTGTTTACCTGTCTTTCCTTAGGTTCCCGAGGTCCTCCACTGCTTACGTCATCGTACCTCTGCAGGTACTCCAGAAACATCTCCCTGTCCACAATGTTTTGTAGTGCTACGTGCTGTCTCACTTCAATCTCGAAATGTCTCGACAAGTATTTTATGATCTGTCGGTCCGTCAGTGGTGGGTTCAGTTGTTTCGCTATGCTATACTTTCGTATAGCATATTGCTCCCTACTTCCTAACAATTCTCCTTTAAATTTCCCCGTGATTAAATCGTCTCGTACCTGGTCTTGTCTGTGGTCACTCCAATAATGTTTTAAAAATCTGTCCTCAAAGTCATTGTAGGTGTCAATTTCCTGCCCTATTAAATTATACCAAGCTTCAGCATGATCTTTTAGTAAAGCTTTTACAACATTTAACTTCGCCTGTTCATCGTATAAGTTATTTATTAAACCTCTAACGTTATTAATAAATATCTGAGGGTTAACTCTACTATCCCCATAAAATTTCATCTGCTGCTCTAAAGACACATTACCTGTAACAAACCTTGGACCATCCCCCATTAAAGTTGCTACATTGTGCTTAATCCCGGTCACTTCTCTCTCTACCTGACCTAACTGATCCTTACACGAGTCCGTTACCTCAGTCATTTTTGCATTAATCTCGTCCTCACAGAAAATGCTTACATCAGTCCTTAATTGTCCCATTTCCTGATTTAAACTTCTAATATCCCACTCATTTTTATCAATCCTATTTTTAACTTCCCCCATTTTTACCGTCAAACTATTCTTAAATTCTGAAAATTCTTTCGTCGAATTGTCAATTTTCTGACTAATTTGCTCCAATTTCTTATTCGACTCTGCACTCATCTGATCAAATTTCCTGTTTGATTCTTCCCTACTTAATCTCATTTCCTCTAATATTGTCAAAATTAATTCATTTCCAGCTTCTCCCGATTCCGTCTTCGACTGATCCCTACTACCTCCAGCTTCCTCCATTTTCAAATTTTTATCACACAAGGCACTATCGTCACTTCCAATTTCCACTCCTTGGGTCCTTAACCACTCCTTTCTCTGCATACGTTCAAATCACTCTCTCACACACTAAAATACGCTTAAATTTATAAAAAAAAACAGACTCTCTCTCTCAGATCGCCAGTTTCCTGGAATAAAATTTTTTAAATTTTATCTGAAATTCGAGCCTCACTTTTGGGTCGCCATAGGATTGCTGTGCTACGGGATTAATCTCTGGAACTCGCTAAAAATCATTCGAGCCCCAACGTTGGGCCGTCATAAAATTACTGTGTTACTGGGGTTAAGAATTGAACCCTTCTAATTATCAATTTTATAACAAATCGAAAATTTGCACCCAATAGAAAAATTTCAAAAAACATTAATTTCTTACTCAGATTCCTGCTTCCTCGGTTGAATTGCTTTCTTCTACTGCTGCCCTGGCTAGCTCAGTTGGGCCTCCTCTTGTATACCTAGATTCGCTCTCATACTTTCTATTGTTCACGCACACTCTCAATAAAACCACAAAATAATACAACAATCATACAATATCTATTTTCCACTATTTACAAATAAAACTTCAAAATTATTTACATCTCAGTGGTCAAGTTACACCTCAATAAATTCTATTTTGTAAAATCCAGAATTTTAACTAGAAAAGTCAAACACAATGAATGTAACCTGAGTAAATTGGCCCTGAATAATACCTTATCTTTCTTTCTGTATTTATAATTAATTTCAATTAGGAAACTTTGGAGTATGGTGAGCTCATGATAACCCAGTTAATTATGATTAATGTATGCTCTTTACTTGGCATATTCTTATTACAAACACAACAAAAACCCATGTACTCATAACAAAAAAATATTTAAATTCTTGAGGAACATTAATCAGCTTTATATACACCTTTAGCTTTATAGTTAAATACCACAATAAAAGTTAGTTATACGTATTACTTTCAAAACTCCAAATAATGTAAAATACCATCATAGTTCACTTTCACTCATCACAATAACCTTCCTAGTTTATCACAACAACAAATTCTAAAGCGTTACCTGGAATTTCTTGAAGATCCCTGCTCCGTTGATGATGCCGTATAGTTGTTTCGCTTTGCTCTGCTCCCACCTCTAGCTATTTGTAGTTGCACACCCTCTAAGCTGTGCTGCAAGGCTGTTCATACACGCTACCTCCAACTCCAAATCCAATTATTACTTTTTTTTGATAATTGTTTAATTTAATTCACGTTACATAACGTCACTACACGAGCTTGTTAATTAATATATGTGGCACCTCAAAAAAATGTAAACCCGGCACAATCCGCGTACAACTTATGAGGCTAACACCGTGCTATTTAATTTAAAATAATTTTCTTCATACTTACAAGCTCGTGGTAACTTTCGTACGTAGTCTGAAATATCAAAATACTAAGGGACTTTTATTCATTTTCAAAAAGTATTTATACAATTTACGATGCCACCTCTCGGCCGCATTTCACCCGAAGTCCTATACTATATATATATACACACATATATATATATATATATATATATGTATATATATATATATATATATGTATATATATATAATTCATCATTATGGAAAAGCAATTACAAGTCATCCTGTATAAAATCGATTACAAGCTGCACTTAATTAAAGGAAGCTTATTTCGTAATAATTTCACAACATTTTATTAAAATAAATAATTGCTGAAGCAATTCAATCAGTTTAAAACATTTAAGGACATTTTTAAGCTCAAAACACATACAAATTCAACATATTTGAACAAAAATAACCCGTGAAATGAAATTTCTTTCAATCTAAGCATATTTGCGTAAAGAAATTAATAGATGCGCGTAATTTATACCAGTTTGTAACATTCAAACATTTAAGAACAAGCATATTTGAATAAAGTATGGATATTTGAGACGCCAGTAAATCATCATAATACGTGCAATATAGAACGTACATAAAATACTATATACGTACATATTTAATACCATTTGTTAATCAAGTCCCTTTAGAAACTTCCAATATTAGATCATCCAAAATCCAACACCTTGCAGATATAACTATAATTGAAACGCCCTTTCCACGTATGAACAACTGATAGCGTTCTTTCAACCAATGAGAAAGCGTGGAATATTCGAGAAGGAACTTAATTCTATAAAACTAACGAAGCAGTTAAAGGAGGATCATTTTATAATCAACTGTGCTATTTTGAAAGAAGATTTTTACGTGATTTCAATTTTTAGTGAAAGTTTATTATTTTTAAAAGTTGAACTTAATAAAATTTCAACGTAAAGTGACATAAACAGTAGAGTGCGTGTTGTAATAAATTTATATATGATTTTTGCCGTTGATGTAAACGGCACTAAGTTAATGAATAAACGACACTAAGTTATTGGTCAACACACTAAGTCATTGGTTAACACTCTAAGATATTGAATAAACGACTTTAAACAGAATTGTCGGAAGTTCCAGAAGAAATAGGAATTTGAGCCATGAAACTCCAGGAAGAAAAGTTCAGGAGCACTATAAGGTCAGAACTATTTATTCAATTTATAGCACGTAGCATTTGCAATTTTGCATAATATGTGCATTCGAAAGCGAGCTTAAATTAGGATTGATTAAAATATAGTGTGTAAAAAGTCAACAAAAGTTTAGTTGCTACGTAGATTTATGTTAAAAAGGGGGATATTTCTTTGAACTTTCAACAAAACTATTCGTGGTAAGATACATTTTTTACTGGCTTTAATTGCTTTAAAAGGTGTAAAAATTTATAATCTTCATAAAGAACTAATTCGATAGGAACATTTATTTTAATTTTGATTTATAATTTCTATAAAAGGTAAATGATATGAAAAAGGGCGTAGATTTGTAAATTGTAATTTGATAAAAAAAATTTATTTAGTTCATTATACAATTTTTGGTGAATTTCTCTTGCCTTGTTCAGGTGAATTGAATCTTGGAGAGGAGTGAGTAAAAACTTTTTGTTATCATACCGTAGCTTCACTCTGCGTAGTATCACTGAGCTAGTCGAGGCAAAATTTTGATTGTGCTAATATTAAATTATTTTGGAGGCACAGAGGTGGCGATCCGCGGGTAATAAACGTTGGGAGCCACAAATTAATGCCGTGACTTGGGCATGGCCGAATTGTTTTAATGAGGATGCAATAGAAAATATGAAATTTCCAACTTACCGTGTTTTTTAACGTGCCTGACTAGCTCAGCAGAAAATATCCGGTGGATTTTACGAAAATGACATGAAACAGAAATCTCAAGAAACATATATGAGCAATCTTCTATACATTCAAAAACATCTTTTTTTATGTATATTATCGAAATGATCTCTTATATGCACGAATATAAATAACGCATATAAATACAATTTACAGCTAAGTTCAGACAGAAAATTTACCTAATGGCTACTTACGTATTAAAATAACCTCACCCAATCCTTGTTAACAATTACAGAACATCAATACATGTTAGTCACAACATTTTTTTTGAAATCCGATGGATAATTTACCTATCCTTGTATTATGCTGTTTATAAAGGTCAAAATGCTTCGAGCTCTAACTCAAAAGTTGCTGGAATAAATTATCCCTTCACAAATAATTTTTTATAAAAGTAAGAACTTATTCCAGCCTAATTTACTGATACTCAATATCCTTATAAGTTACAAAAAAAAAATTATATTTGCAGTTGGTATTGTCAAATAGCGTGTATAAAAATATCATTTCCTTTGTAATTGACGGCATTGAATACTTCCTGCTTCCTGTTCCAATTCCCATTTATAATCAATTTTGATGCATAAATATCAGTTTGCAAAGTACATTTATTTTTAATAGATTAAAATTAGCAGTTGCTTTTGAATCAAGATTATTTATATCGACGATCGTTTAATTTTGGTAGTATTCTTAAAAATATTTATGCTTCATAATTATTCAAAGTTCTATGTTACATATTGCATTTCGTAGAATAAATTATAAATTATTCGAAACTTACATGTTCGATGTCGTAAAATGAACGACCTTTTTCCCATTAAATCTGGTTCTTATTTAATAAAGCAAGCTCACTACGTCATCTTCTCGATTCTTTTAGCTTCTATTTGAAAGCATTAGTCACTGGATGATGTAACAATTACACTGATTTCGCGTTTTAATGAGATATCTGTATAAAGTTATTGCGGGAGTAAAATTCTTCCATTCTTATTAATCAACGAAACGGACCGCTGCTATCTCTCTCTCACGACTCCTGTAATCTAATTTGAGCTATAACGTGTTCTTATCTATTTTTATAACTCTCCCGGTAATACTACTTCTTTGAATCGGACCGTTTATTCATTCATACAAAATAATCGGCTTATTGACGTACATAATTTATAACCTTTTCAAACTCTCTCGAAGGAAATGCCGTAAACATAATTTATTCTAGAATTAATTCAAACTAACTTCTTTGAAAGAAAGCTACTCTTTATTACAAACTTATAAAAATGGCATTTTTAACATAAATTAATACTTTATGCCTTTTATCTTTCAGAAAAGTACTAATATTCATTACACAATTAATATATGCTCTTGTTTTCACTTTGAAATTTATTTTGTATTTCAAAAGTGCATGAAACTCGTTTTGCAATAAAAATTTGATTTAGAGGATATCTTAAAGAAGTTTGAAAGCGAATTTATTTAATGTCCTTAAATCTTATAGATGTAAATTAACGTCAATCTGGTATAACTGTTTCCTTATATACTGACGAATACCCGTACTGTATGCTTGCCCACCCTTCGAATTAAATTATTGACTTTTACACACTCTACCTTAAATTCAAAAGACTTGCACATAGAAGAATCTCATCATACAACTTAATTAATCAATAGATATGTGCTTTTAGAAATTCAATCAAAATATAATTATTTTACCGTTACAGGTTTGCTTGTTGTTGCCTTTTTTTCGGATAATAATCATTCCATGCTCCAAAAATTGTTGAAATCGTTTTACAAATTAAACCTTTTTATACAGATTGCTCTATATACAATTTAACAAACCATTCTCGTCATATATGCTTTATTCCATTTAAGAGAACTTTCTTACGGTAACTTTGATTATTTATTTAATTAAATATTTTCCATTCTTAAAACCATTTCAAGTACGTCAAATAATATATTCACGTTTGTGTATCAATTAATACTTTTACTACCAAATATAGTACACATTAGAAAAAAATTTAACTATGTAACGTGTTATCTGGTTAGCATGGTGACGTTTGAATCAGGACTATCCCTCTATTCCACATTTATTGACTTTATTAAGCGAGCCTCTCTTATGGCGTCGGTAGCTAGTAATTTATACACACAGTTTTTATAATAAAATGTGAGTGAAACTTTTAGATTATTAAATTAAAACTGAAATTTCTTTTAATGTACTCGTTTTAAGTGTCGAACTATCTAACACACAATCCTCTCGTTATTAATTATCTGATAATTGCGGTTTTTTATGCACTTTTAGCTTTGTATTAACTGAAGACTCATTAAACTTACTTATGTTTAATATTTTAACCTTTAGCAGCTAAGTCGGATCTTCTCTGTGCCGACTGTTGCTAAAACCTGCGATGTCATGTAAAAGAACAGACACAAACTGTGAGTTGTTAGGTGATGCTGTATTTCCCATAGTGTATCTGCTTTAAATATTACAACTTGGCTAACCATGTCCTATTGACCCCCAATTAGGCCGAAACGCGTCGACAGCATGCCTATGTGGCTAAATTTGACTTCATTTGCCATTAAATTTTTTTACTTTGTATTAATTGAAGACTAATTAAACTTACTTATCTTTTAAATTATAACTTTTGGCTATGGAAAAAGGCAGTTGGGTCGGATTTCCACGGTGCCGACTGTTGCTAAAAACCTGCGATGTCAAATGAAACGACATGAAGACATAAACTGTGAGTTAGGTGATGCTGCACTTCCCATAATATGTCTGTATTGAATAGTGAAACTTTGCTAATCCTGTCCTGATTAGCCTCAATTAGGGCGAAACGTGTCGACATGCCTTTGTGGTTGAATTTGAGTCACTTGCCATTAAATTTTTTTACTTCCTATGTGTGTGTGTGTGTGTGCGTGTGCGATTGTGTGTGTGTGTCTGTGTGTATGTCTGTGGGGGTGTGTGTGTCTGTGTGTGTGTCTGTGTGTGTGTGTGTGTGTGTCTGTGTGTGTGTGTGTGTGCGCGTATATGTGTGTGTGCACGTGTGTGTGTGTGTGTGTATAATATCGCTCGACTGCTGATGACTCATCACAGTACACCATTGTAAGCAAATGTTGTTCTTGAAAAACCAGCATCTATAAAATCCTTTGTCAAAATAAAACTCCGTGTGTATATTTTACTCCTTTATAAAATTGTATGCTCAGAAGTTTTAATAAAGTACACAAATTGTAAAGAAGACAATTCTGTGAATTTATCAAACGGACAGACTCGAAAATGAAATATAAAATCTATCGTAGAACCATTGAATTCAAACACTTCACATGCTATAATTTATAAGCTTGAAGAACTAATACACCCCTAACATTATATTTTAAAAATTTAAGAAATTAATTAATTTAATAGCTCATATGTTAGAGATTTGACAGGCATGTGTAAATTATTTCAATGAAAGGTTCAATATTCTATTGCTAACAATCTACAGCTCAATTGAAATTCTCAGATTTTTATAACACAGTTGACTGATTATAATTAGCAATTCTAAGTAATATTTGGAATACAACAAATGTCGACGTCAGATCTTTTTAGATTTAAATAAATGAAAATTTGCATATTGCTCTTTTTTTGTTTTTGGCCGTTGGAATCGTTTGTTTCAAGTCTAAGATTTGAATACCTTATAATACTGAAAAAGTAAGTTTCTTTAGCAGCACTTGTAGCAAATTTTTTATTCAACTTCACGTTGTTGGGCCGATAGCAATTTTATTCTTATGGGATTCCACGATGCTGTACGAACGTAACAGTTTGTATTTTTAAATAAATCGTGTGATCTTGCCCCTAGGGAGAAGATAGAACAATTCCGAATTTATAGGGACTCGAACTTCTTACGTATGCTGGGTGGATCTATAAAACTTGATGCGCCGGCGGCTAGCTTGGCTATTATCTCATGGAAGATCACAAAAAGGAGAGGTTTGAAATACTGTTCGTAAAACGGAGAACAAAATAAAGTGAAGTTGGACACCACTGTATCTAACAAAAGGATAAGATTTTAGGGTAGATACAGAAACCCTATCTAAGTGGATTGTTTAAAATTTTTACTTTACCCTTTTTAGAAAATGGAGCATATTAAAATCATAAGGTATCTATTATATGACAAATAACTTTTATTCAACAATTAAACAAATTCATATGTGATAGTGATATAAAAAAATTATTAGTTAAACAACATTTTGCCTCATGATTTATATGAGCATCAGATCTGATAATCACATACAAACTTAAGCAACACTGTAAATAAAATTATTTTATAATTGTTATTATTGAAAATTTCAAACATACTAGAATTATAGCAAATATTAGTTTCAAGAAAAAGTATACTTTAAGTAAAAAAATTAAATAGTCAACATAGGATTGTCATTTGTGACAGCGGGGAGCCGGGTCTTACAGACTGGAATGATTAACATTTTTCTTGGCGGCTTGAGACATATATTGCCGTTGTGGAACAGGGGTTGCAAAAACAATTAACAGATCCTTTTGGGATCCAGCAAAAATCACTCATCCTTAAATACTGTCTGCTGGCGGCTATCTTTAGACTGGCTAGGCCCAGGTTCCAGGTGGGTAACAAGAGGCGATAACCTCCGACTGGTGTAGTACGCGATGAATACGCTTGAGGAATGCTAAAAAATGTTGGTCGGCTAAACGATACATGTGGACTAGCATATGGTTTCCGTTTTTACGGCCTATTGTATGGCTATTGCATGATTGTTGTTGGCGGGTCTTTATGATTGTTGACCCTACTGGTAGTTTGCGCTGTAATAAAAATCGATTAAGACACTTAAATTTTTTGACCTTAAATCTCACCATTAACCACTTTCTAACCTGCTTGACTAGAAGTTGATGTGGAAATGTGCGAATTTAGAAAATAATTGCAAGAATAGTTCAATCGAGGGAAGTCTTGCCAGAACAAATGTTTAATGCCCACACGCCATGTGTATGAAACAAGTTGAAAACCATGAGGTATTTCTTGAACAATAAGGTGTTTACACGGACTCTTGGAAGATTAAATTGTTATTTATGACTTTACACATCAGGTTTCAAAACAGCTGAATTGTTTTCTACTTGATTGCTGGTACAGAATATTGAACTTAGCCGTGTAATTATACCAAATTAGAAAATAACAACTCGCATGTTGCTTTCCATATGAGTCCCAGGACTTATTAAAAATTGAGAATCTAGCAAATCTTGCAAATAAATATTCTTGGCGAATTTTTAAAAAAATTTTTCTTTCTCTCTTGCCTTTATACTTCTAAGTTGTTTCAACTACAAACTTTTTCTTTACAAACAAAAAATTGTTGCACACTATTTGCGACGTGTTAAAGGAATTAAATGATAAATTTAATGTTGTATGGAACACCCCATGTATAAAATTTAAAGCATTGATTGATATGGATTTAAATTGGAAACAGTAATCCAGGTCGCTGGTCACATTAAAACAATACGTAACGACTAAAGTTGTTAGAAGACCCCAGGAGCAGTCAGTATTTTGATATTTCATTGAAGGAGCATTTCTCGTTATCTAATTTTTATATAAAGGGTTTTTAACCATCTATTTTATGCAAGTAAAAGAGCACATGGTGTTTATAACCAGAAATGATGGTAGTTAAAAATGAAATAGTGACCATATGCACGATATTTTGAATATTAAATTCTAAGTAGAGGTGCTAGGAAAGTTAGGTGCTAATAAATCAGAAATTGTAAATGGGTTGAAAAGAATTTGCTGAAAATTTTAAATAAGGTAGAAAATATTAAGGTAGAAATGGTAAGAAATCAAACGAAAATAGTAAATAGAGTCGTAGGCATTAAGATGGTATTGCAAGAGAATTTTGACAGATTTGGAATTGAAATAAATTATCGGATGAACACAAAAATAGAAGTATGTAACCAGAGGGTTGAAGACAGACAATTTGAAAGAGATTTTCAGTTATTGAACATGAAATCAGGAGTTGAATACAAGATTTTAGTGTTGGATAATGGGTTTGGCATGCAAATAAGGGTCTATAAACAGGAATTTTAATGAGGTTAATGACTGCGGAGATTTAAAAAGAAGAGGTCGGAATCGCCGATGGTATTTTAAAATAAACTGAATGACATCGTAAGAAACAAGACAGAAGATACTAAAATACATATTGTAAATGTAATTCAAAAAACCTTAATATAGTTAAACAGAATAAGTATTCATTATTGATACCTACATTTTTAACAAAATCATTGTTCGATTTGTATTACTCATACATTTTTTTGTAAAATTTGGAATTAGAAATCAATTGAAATTCGTTTAATTATTATTTTTTACACATAGAGATCTGAAACCAATTTTAATATTTGTCTCTATAGTTGAATTGCGTTGATAAATATGAATTTTTTAATAACCATGCAATCATCAGGTTAAGAATGGTACTGTTCCTTCAAATACATACTAACAGTTAATTGACACATTTAATTGATGTTATTTAAATCAGCTGCTAGGGAATTAGCGATTAATTCACATTTCAAGTAGAAACTCTAAAACGATATTTAATGAATGAAAATATGATATAATTAAAATTAATTTTTTTATATTATTTTAATTTATTTGAACACCTTATCTAATATATTTTGTTTATTTACTTGATTTAATATTTGTTGTAAAATATTGTGTTTTGCAATTTTAGGTCCTGAAGAAGAAAAGGTGTTGGGTTCAATTCTGCTACCGTCCTACACAGTTTCTGTTTGTGAGCCTAATGATAAAGTAACTCGAAGATTTGCATTTAAATGTGAGCATGCGAATATGCGAACTTATGTATTAGCTAGTGATTCACACGAGTCTATGATGCAGTGGGTGAAGTTTTTGAATATGGCATGCCTTTTACAGAATAGCACGTAAGTATTAATCCTCTTAAAGAATTTATTCTATAGTAAATTTGTATGTGTCCTTTTAATAATGCTGGAAGATATATTCTTGTTGTAATGACAAATAGAGTTTTAGATTAACACTTATTTTGTTTTAAAAATAAGTCATTTTTTAAATTTAAAATGCTTTATTTTTAGAGAACATTTTCTAGTTAGAAGTAAAATTCTTTTATAGAACAGTTACATCTTATGGTTTTGTTTATGAGTTAATGTGATCTGTCGTAAAACTTCAGAAAACTTTCATATGATTGCAATAAACAGAATATATTGACAATTATTGGAATAATATCAGTCTATATGAATAACTGTGCAAGGCCTTATAACTTCAACAGGAATCACATTGAATATTTTTTGCAAAAAATAGAATACATAGACATCTATCAGAGTAAATTGAACTTCATTGCTGTTCACAAAAGATGTAAAAATTATGGATTGATTAAATCAGTAAACTCACTATAAAACTTCATTTTAAAAAAATTTGTTACGTAGAATTGAATGAGTAGAGCGATAAGACAATCATGAATTCAACTGGGAAGTTACAAAAGTGTCATATATTAGAGTGATAAGGTCGGTATAAGTTTTAAATTAGTTGGTCATAATAAGACGTTAAAAGTAAGCCTAATGCAAAAAAAAAGAAGAAAAGCCGTTTGACTATCATGTAAAAAGTGAGATCTAGCTAGATTGAAAAATAATACACAAATTATGATTTTATACTGCATATTCGGTTAAGTTAATCTATTATGCTTCTTTAGAGGCTTCATATTGTTTAATTTGTTATTTGATGCAGCACCGATTTTATAAGATTAATATGAAAACTAGAATATAGTAAAACTAATTTTAATAAAGGCTCAAAATACTTTTCTAAAAATCTAATGGCAGTAGCTTTGTATAAATCTTTCTTATAGCATCAATATGTGTTTTGAAAATATTTACTTTGATTACTATTATATAAAATCCAACTTTGTATTGATAAGGTCAATTCGAGATTTGATCATGTGTGTAACCATTTGCATTACTTTAGATACTAACAAAATAAAAAGGTATAATGTTAATTTGTGATTGATAGAAAACTGGACGTACCCTGTATAGTAAGATTGTATGAATATTAAACATTAATTAAACGCCATATTTCAATCCTTTTGTTTCTAAAAAAGTAATTTTTGTAACACCTGGCCAGTTTGATGATAGGAACATGTAGCAAATTAAGTTTGTTTTTTTTCTAAACAGAAATGTACATACTTATCAAATATTTAATTGTGATAGAGGCTAAGTTTAGGTTGACTGCAGAGTTTTATTTATAAAATCGGTCAAAGTATCAAAATTAAGAAAGGACATCCAACCACCCCCATTGATGAAACAGTAGTAGACGCTAGTAAGGGGTTCTAATGCTTAGGGAAACCTTCCATGTTAATTTTTCTAATTTGACCAAATTTAGTAAGGCAAAAGAGACTTTTTGAAATAACTGTCTTTCGTGTAGGAAAGGTTTGCTGAGACGAGCAATTTGGCATCCTATCAATTGTGACAAAACACAAAATTCGGTAAACCTCTCATGATAAGTGTAAACTTGAACTTATTTTGTAATTTGACCGTTCCTACTTTGTATTCTTTCCTTCACCAGAAACCTGCACCACTGTAGTTAGGTGATGTACCATTTAGATTGTTGCATCATCCAGTCTCCTTTAGAGAGTACTCCGAATAATTACGTAATGTTATTTCAATCTGTAAGAGTATTTTTGGCATCCATGATGTCGAGACGGATGACACGTCTGTCTCAAATATTGTTTATTTCTCCTTTACACAGTGTCTGCGTTTCTCACTTATTAATCTAAAATCTGTGTTTATTATCATATGATGCATTGCATTTAATTTAATCATATTTTTGTGAGTATTGCAAATTTAGTTTCGAATCAACTTTTGTACTTCCACGCTTAGTAGAGTTGGTGTTTCTCACTTGATGGCGATATTATTTATTCTTGCCATAGTTCAAAGGTTCCTTCTCAAAATAAATAAAAGGTTCACAACAAAAAAAATTTTTTATTCTGATTTCTGTTTCAAAATATCTTCGCAGCTTCCCTGGCTAGCTCAGCTGCGCCTCTTCTCGGATACCTAAATTTACAATCATTCTTCCTTCCCACTCACACATCATTCAATAAAAGCACAAAATAATACAACAATCATACAATTTTTATTTACCGCTATTTACAAACAATTATTCACAGATAAGTACAACTTGGTACTCTAGTTACAACTCAATAAGTGCTATTTTTGTAAAGTCCTTGTTTAAAATTTTAATTGCAAACACATTTAATACAATAGGAGTAAATGGGCCTCAAATAATACTTTATATTTATTGCACACTGGAGTATGGTGAGCTCATAATAACCCAGTTTATTAATGTATGCCTTTCACCTTGCATAAAATTACTACAAATAATTAAACCCATGTACCCTTAACAATCCAATTTAAATTCATAATGAAATTTAGTAAGCTTTACATACACCTTTTTTTTCAATATTTAAAATACCCTAATAATTGTTAAGTACACGTATCTTTTTTGATACGTTATATTAGCCATAAATAACCCCTAATGCTCACTCACACATCACAAATAATTCCACAAGTTTATCAGATAACAGAAAATACAAATGAGTTACCTGGAAAATACTTCAAGCCTTCCACCTCCTTAGGATGATGCTCTAGAACCCCTTGGCTTTGTGACTATGCGCTCTGATCCTCCAGAACCCCTTGGCTTCGTGATTATGCGCTCTGATCCTCCAGATAGATGATTACCTCAGTATACGCCGAGCTCGTTGCTACCAATTACCATACCATCACCGCATACAAATTCACGTACATTATACTTTTGTTTATTGATTTATTAGTTTGTTATGGTATTAGTTGGACCTCGGTTAATTTAATTCGCTCGACACTACACCCGTTAATAACTACAAGGCCTCGACTTTACCACTTTATACGTGCTAATACTATTTTTACTAAATTATACAATTTTTCAATACTCACAAGCGTCGGTTGATTATTATACGTAGTCTAAAGCGATGAAAATACAAAGAGAATAAAAGAATCAAAAGAAGACAAGCCCCATTCTCTCCGAGTATTTATATCCTTAAAGCACCACCACCACTAGGCCACACTTCACGCGAAATACTTAATTTAAAATAATACTTCTGCAAATTTTAATCTAACTAACTTAAAGCTTCCAGAAATTTACCTCGTGGACGCGCAATTTAATCCGGAAAATCGCATTCACCTGTCGTGTGTTCGTCCGCTGTAAAACTACTTGTTTGAACCAATCATACAGTCTTGTGTCGTTATAAAACTCCGCCTGTCATATTTTTATCCCTGTCTTATACATATTAGATGTCGCGTTCCAACCCCACTTGAGTTATATAAAATCGATATCGCTGACCGCGTCGTCTGACTCCACGTGGCTACGAACGTGCGTTTTGAAACCAATGCTTTTATACCCGTCTTTATTTGTAGCATATTATTGTTCGTGCATCCCTTCTGCTCTTGAAAAACTTTGTTAGCTTTTATTCGAAGCCACTGACGGTTGAAAATATATTCTATGAAACCCGCTTTATTATGTTTATAAATACGAAGAAGATAACCTTTGCAAACATGCAGGTGTTCTTAATTATTGACCGTTTAAAATAACAATTCTAGGAGCTTATATTTCACGGTATTTGATACAATTGACGTCCTTGTTTGTTACAACGAACCCTTTTGCCTTGGGATTATTGATGTTATATACCCTGGTGCGTTTTCTTAATGCTATTACACGAGTTAAGGTTCGTGGCTGGGAGCGGTCCTTTTTAAAAAGACATTTCCAACTTCTTAACAAATTTATTTAGTTATACAGAAATTACTATTGAATTTTGACAAACTTGAACTATTATTCTAAGTCGAAATACATTAATTAATTGTACAAAGTGAGTTATCTAACGAACTGCAATGTTAAAGCTGAACGATGGATTAACTGTCGCCGACTAAGGCTCCCGGGCCTTTTACAATATCCCTACCCCCTCACATGGCTGTGGGAACTTGCAGGCCTAATGTCTGCTTACACTTGACTCTATTCATAATACAATGTTTCTATCTTAATGCTATTCATAATTACTTTGTTGCGAGCTTACTTTCTAGGTAATCTCGGTACGTGACTGTCTGTGACCGCCTGTGACCTGACATCTGCAGTGCCGTTAGTGCCCTTTTGACATCCGTTACGACTGCACCAGTTAAGGTTCGTGGCTGGGAGCGGTCCTTTTTAAAAAGACATTTCCAACTTCTTAACAAATTTATTTGGTTATACAGAAATTAATATTGAATTTTGACAAACTTGAACTATTATTCTAAGTCGAAATACATTAATTAGTTGTACAAAGCGAGTTATCTAACGAACTGCAATGTTAAAGTTGAACGATGGATTAACTGTCGTCGACTGGGGCTCCAGGGCCTTTTATAATATCCCTACCCCCTAACATGGCTGTGGGAACTTGCAGACTTAATGTCTGCTTACACTTGACTCTATTCATAATACAATGTTGCTATCTTAATGCTATTCATAATTACTTTGTTGCGAGCTTATTTTCTAGGTAATCTCGGTACGTGACTGTCTGTGACCGCCTGTGACCTGACATCTGCAGTGTCACTTATCGTCTGTTCTACAAAGTAGCGTTTCCGTTCCCATGAACGTTAATAAACTGAATGAATTGTCTTTCATTTACATTGTTGCACATCACTTAGCGCATTTTTTAATATTTCTAATAATTTCATAATTATTAGTTTCTTTACATATATATAACAATTGAGGGATTACATAACTCCTCCCGACGTACATTAAAAATTAAGGGCTTTTACCTTTCTTAATTTTTAATTTAAAATTCAGTTAATCTCATTTCTTAAAACTCATATTTTCTAAGGATACATTTGTTTCTTGTTATGCCTTAAATCTAAAACTGTTTCCTTTATTTTTATATCTAATATACATTTTGTAAATCACATAAATGATCAATAAAATCGTCAAAATAATTAATATAATTGTCCATATACTAATATTATCGTAGTGCACTTTGGGCGTTTTGAGTTCGTTTAGGTGTTCTTTGTAGTCTTCCATGAGTTTCATGGCGTGGTTGAGGTTGTCTAATTCCAGGTGTTCCAGTTGCATGGGTTTTTGAAGTATTTCTTCGTCTTCGTCTTGAGTGCAGTATATTGTTGCGATTACTTCTGTGGGGAAAATGGCTATCCATTTATTTTCCGTTACTTTCTGGATTTTCATATTGGTGATTTGTACAGGTTTGGCTTCACAATTTTCGTAGTGATTGGTAAATTTTGGTAGTTGTACTTCGCAAGGGCTGTCTTCTTGAATTGTTGTTGTTGTCAATGATTGGCATAAGTATTGATTGGGTGTGATTTCATCACATTTTTCGTTCGTATAACCATATCTTAGTTCATTTAAGGATAGGAATTTGGTTTTTGGAATAATAACTTGGTATGTGCTAGTCATTTTCATTGGAAAAGCAAATAAGTGATAATAATTGTAACTGTTAATCTCTACTATGGGTATTTCTATTAAAAATGTTATATCGTTGTTTTTTACATAGCCTTTAACTATGGCTATTTTTTCAAATATTAAAATGTTTGATTCTATTACATCGAAAGGTAATTTACTGTTAGTTATAAAAGATTTTATTCTCAATAATTCTTTTAATAGATCTATTTGTTTTATGATACTTGAATGTAGGGTATTTAATTTTGCAAAGGTTACTGCGTTTTTTAATGTTGCTAGGATTTGTTGAATTAAAGGTAGGGTTGATATTATTTGGTTGTATATCGTGTTGAATCTGATTAAATCTCGCATGCCTAACATGGTAGTTTGCATGTTATTTTCTAGGGTTTGTATTCGATTGGCTATACTATCTTGATTTCTAACTAATTTTCTTAAGGTTTCATTAAATTTGATGATCGTTGATTGAGTTAACGATATTTGGTTACTAATTATGGTCTTGATGTCGTTTTGGTTCTCTATTAATTGTTGTATCGCGTTGTCATAGCGTTCTGCGTCTTGATTATTTAAATTGCCGGTAATTGCTTTGATTATGTTTCCTAATCCGTTGATTAGTAGTCCTCTTTTTCTTCTTGCCGTCTGTTCTGTGGGTATTAGTCGATTAAATTTATCTTTTATATTTTTCAAAATACTTTTTGTTATACTGTCGTAGTTCATCATTTCTATTGCGTATTCTTTTCCGAATTTTGTTGTGTCCATTGATTGTTTTAGTCGGTATTAATTGTTTTTGATTATTTGAAATTCTTGTTTCAGTTCCGTTAAATCAAATTTTTGTGCAAAGGTCCAATAGTTTATGGTGTTCTGCATACTGCCTAATTTTATTGGTAGTATACCGGGGTTATTTTGTATGTCTTCAATTATGATTTCGGTGTCCGTTCTACCTGGGTGGAGGTTGACGGTAAGGGTGATGATTGTCCATCTGAAAGTACAGAGGCTTAAATTTTTGAGGTGAATATATTTTGTTATTTGCCGTTGTCTACTACAGCTACGTTTTTGTCGGATATTCGTTTGATTTTAAAGAGGCCTAAATTTATCGGTGCTGTTTTATGTCTTTTGCTTTGGAAATTTTTCTCGTATACGGTTTGTCCTATGGAAAATTTATTTATGTCTGTGTTTTTATTACTGGTCGCGGTAATGCATTCTTTGTCGTTATCTAACTTATTCTTTACTTTGTCATAAGTTATTTTTAGTTTCTCTTTGTGATCCTTAACGTATTGCTGATAGATTTCCTTGTTATAATGTATATCATAAGGGTTGCGTGAATCTGAATGTCCTAATGTTAATTCTAATGGTGTAAAATTGGTTGATGAATGAATTGTGTTATTATAGGCAATTAATGCGTATGACATTAAGTTAGTTATATGTTCCTTTTTGTAATTTATTCTTAATAATCTGATCTGTTCTAATAGGGTTGAATGTAGTCTCTCAATTAGTCCGTTGGATTCAGGGTGATTCTTAGTTATAAAATGAATTTTTACTTTGTGTAATTCCAGAGTGTTTTGTATTGTCTCGTTTTAGAATTCGCTTCCGTTATCTAACGTTAGGGTTTCGGGCGTTCCATAAAATGTAAAATAATGTAAAAATCCTTGAGTTACGTCTATACTATTTTTTAGCCTATTTTTGTAAATGCGTCCACGATTGTTAAGTAACTTTGTGCTTCCACTACTAGAGTATCGGCATGTAATTTCTGAAAAGGTTTGTCTGGTGTTTTAGTTAACATTAATGGTATCTTCGGGGGTTTTCTGTCATATTTTGCTCTGTCACATAGTTCACATTGGTTGATAAAGTCTGTAGTTAATTCTTTCATTTATTCCAGGATGGTTGGTTTTTCCTTCGTGTTGGTTTCTGATCACGTCATGTATTTCGTCAGGGTCGTCTAATGTTATTAATTTTCTTGTGCATCTTATAAGTTCAGGGCCAGAATTGTTGAATAATTTAACATATATTTCCGAAAATCGTTTATATAAGTTTTCCGTGTTAAAGTAAAAGTAAAATCGTTATTTCTCGGGGGTGTGTTCTTTTAGAATTTTAAGTATTTGTGCTTCATTGTCGTCTTTGGTTATTTGAATTTGATATATCTTTTTGTTATCTACCTTCGTGTATTTTACAGGGTTGGGGTTGTTTAAAACTTCTGTGATTATAAACTAATTGGGCTTCATGTCTATAGCTTCATTTAAAATTTTAATTGCGGTTTTCGGTTCGTCATTTTGTGTCGAATGTATGGTTTCCATTTCGTCTGGGTTTTCTCTAATTTCTGTTTTGTCTACGTTTCCTATCACTGATTCTGTTTCTAGTGCGTTAAGTTGGATTCTACTTAAAGCGTCTGTATTATTATGGTAAATTCCCTTTTTGTATATGATCTCGTAGTCATATTCTTCTAATCGGATTCTCCATCGTTGTAATTTTGAGTTGGGTTCCTTGAGTTTGCATAGCCATACTAGTGGTCTATGATCGGTGTATATATAAAACTTCCGTCTGTATAGGTATGGTCTAAAATACTTTGTTGCCCAAATTATGGCTAACAATTCTCTCTCTATTGTACTGTATCGTTGCTCTGTTTCGTTGAGGGTTCTGGATGCGTAACTTATGGGTTTATCGTTGCCTACTGTTCCTTGGCTTAATACTGCGCCTAAGGCTACATTTGATGCGTCTGTTGTTAATATGAATGGTTTCGAAAAGTCGGGGTATTCTAATACGGGGTGATTTGTTAATATACTTTTAATTTTATCTATAGCTTTAATATATTCTGGGGCATGTACAATTTTGTTTTCCTTTTTTAAACAATTGGTTAGGGGCTTGGTTATTTGAGCATAACCTTTAATAAATTTTCGGTAATAACCACTAAGTCCTAAAAATCCTTTTATTTCCTTATTCGTTTTCGGTATGGGGCAATTTAATACAGCGTTTGTTTTGTCGGGGTTCGGCATCACTCCTTGGGGTGTTATTATGTGTCCTAAAAATGCTACTTCTTTCTGTAGAAATTCGCTCTTATCTAATTGTACTTTAAATTGTGCTGTTCTTAATCTTTCGAACACCTCGTAATCTTTCTATATGCTCTACTAATGATGTTGAATAAACTATTATATCATCTAGGTACACAAAACATTTTTCGTTGTGTATCTCTCGTAGTATGTTATCCATTACTCGTTGGAAAGTTGCGGGTGCGTTCTTTAGTCCAAATGGCATCCGTTTATATTCGTAATGTCCTCTAGGTGTGCTAAAGGCTGTTTTTTGTGTATCTCTTTCTTCCATTTCCACCTGATGGTATCCTGATGCTAAATCTAGCGTCGAAAAATATTGGCACTTGCCTAATTTATCTAAAATTTCAGTTATATTTGGTAACGGATATTTATCGTCTACTGTTTTTTCGTTTAATTTTCTGTAATCAATTACCTTCTGTATTTTCGTTTTCCTGATGCGTACAGTTCCTTTGGTACTATTAATACGGGGCTGCTTCATGGTGAATTGGAGTGTTGTATTAAATCTTGATCTAATAGATCGGCAACTTGTCTGTCAGCTTCTTCCTGACTTGCCTGGGGTAATCTGTATGCTTTGGTGAATATGGGTTTGTTTTCTGTTAGCTCAATGTTGTGCTTAACTGTATTTGTAAATGTTAGGGGGTATTCCTTCGCAATGGAATATGTCGCGATATTCGAAACATAATTTTTGTATTGCTCTTTGTTCCTCCTGATTTATGTCGCGGTTAAATAGGATATTACTTAAATTTTCTCTCAACATTTCGTCGTTTTCTACGGGGTTATAATTTTCGTCTATTTCTCGTCTATTTCCATCTCGTTAAAATTTAATTCTTCTACGTTAATCGGGTTTGTTAAAGATAGTTCTACGGGGTAGTCATTTGAATTTAATATTGTTGTTGTGGCATAATTAACTTTAATTTGTACTAATGCGGTTGGGGTCTCTACTCCTTGTTGAAAAATTATGTGATTTATTATTCCTAATTTATTATTTGAATTTACAGGAATTTTTATCTTTTTTTCTGTTCGGGGTTCTATCGTGTGTTTTTCGTCAACTTGGTTGTTTTGAAATTTAATGGGGATTCGTCCATATTTGGTTCTTAAAAAACGGTTTTTTATATCTATGTTGGCTCCTAATTTTCTTAGAAGGTCCATTCCTAATAGTCCGTCATATTTGTCATTGAATTCAAATATGCAAAATTTATGCTTCATTTTTACGTTAAATGTTTTTGGTAAAGGTATGTTTGCTACGAATTGGTATAGGGTTGTTTGATGGGCTGTTTTAATTTTAAACGGTTCTCTTTCTACATAGCTTAAATAATGTTTCTTTACGGTTCGCGGGCTAATTAATGTTTTTGAAGATCCGGTATCGATTAGTAGTTTAAATTCAGCGTGGGGTATCTCGATATAGGGTAGTACAAGGTGATTCATATTATTTAGGTTTATTACGTTTGGTCGTTTATAAATTGGTCTATCTGAAAATTTGAGCACGCGTTTTCTTCGTCGTCCTCTTCGTAAGTTTCGAATGCTTCTTCGCGTTCGTAATGATTTGATTGGTTTTGTTCGTTGTTTGTACACGGTCGATTGCAATTATTCTGGTCATCTTCATATTCCTCTACTTCTTGATGAAATAGCTCTTCTGAGGTGAAAGTGCGTTTTTGAGTAGGGTTTGGTTTAATGTGTGTTATTTTGGTGTTTGGTCTGGTGTTACCAGATGAGGTATCCATTGGCGTGGGTTTATAATAGTTATTGGGATTATTATTATTTGTCATTGGTGAGTTTCTGATAGGATTCGCGTTGAATACTGGTTTTTGTTGATTTACATTTTGGTTGAATATCGGTTGAAATGCGGGTTTTGAAAAGTTTGGGTTGAATGTTGGTTGAAATGCGGGTTTTGAAAAGTATGGGTTGATCGTTGGTTTTGAGAATTGTTTATATTGATTGTTAAAGTTCGAATTATTAAAATGTGGATTATTGATTCGCGTTTGGTTTGTTTGTGCATTGAACGGGGTAAATTTTTGTTGTGGACTTGTTTGTCTCGCGGGTTGTATGGTTTTTATGGGTGTGTAGCTTTTATTCGCGTTGGGGTTATATAATCTGTTTCTTGGTACATTACGTTTTTTCTTCGATTATCATGTTCATTGCTTCTTCTAAGTCTTGAGGGTGTTGAAATCTAATTTTATCTAAAAGTCGTTCGGGTAGTGCGTTTAGATAGGTGTCTAATGCCATCTCGTCGTACATTTTTGTTTTTAAAAGTCTGACATTTGAGTCAGTTTCTTCAATTTTGAGTTTTGTCAAGATTAAGCTTCTTACATCTTGGCATTTTATTCCAAATTGATATGGGGATTGGTTGTGTTCCATTCTAAGGTTTATCAAATCTCTTACTAAACATTTTAGGTTTCTTTGATCTCCAAAATAGGCTATCAATACGGGTTTGAATTCGTCCCACTGGTCTAAATCGTCTCGACTCGCGATTAAAGTTAGTGCCCTTCCGGTTAGTTTACTTATAAGGCGGATAAGCAAAATGTTCCTTTCGTTATCGCCGGGCTTATAAAATGTTTTTAGGAATATTTCGTTGGCTGAAATGAAGTTACTTAATAAACATTGATCTCCATTAAATTGGGGAATCATCTCCATGTAGAGTTTCATTTCACTACTTATTTTGGCTGGGGGAATGTTCTGGTAATTAAATTTTTAATTTGATTTTGATTATTTTTTGATTTCGTAAAAATTTGGATTTATTTTGTAGTTTGTGATGTTATTCCTTGCTTGGATTTATTACTTTTCCGTTTAGATTGCGTCGGGTTACTTGCTATTTTTAGCTTGAGTCGTTTCGGATTATTTAAAGAATTGATTTGCTTATTTTATATTTAATTGCACGGTGTTGAAATTATTTTGTGGGTTTTACGCTTGGTATTGGTTTGGTTACGTTTATTTTTAATTTGCCGATGTTAATTTTAATTTCTGAAGTTTCAATAAGACTGTGATTTTTTTGTGGTAATTTATTTTACTTGAATGCCTTGCGTCAGTTAATGCTTTTCTATTTTAGTCGCGCTGATTTTAATTATGTGTGTAATAATTATCTCTTCCCGTGGGTTTTTGTGATTTGCAAGGTGTCTGCGATGCTTACAATGTTGTAATCTGCTGCAGTATGTTGCCAGTTACTTGGTTACGTCAGTGTCTCTGCTGCAAGGTTATTTTTAAATAAACCGTAGGTGTTATTCAGTGATTACTGTGGTTTTAATACAATTTGCACTTTATTTGATCTTTAATTAAAAGCTTCTGTTTGAATAAGTTACGTCTTTCTACAATTAACTACTTTGTTAATGAAATATTTAATTATACAATATCGTGTTTGGAATAATGAAATTTGTGCGTTGTTAATTTACTGAAATATTATAATTGTCAAGTCTGAATATGCGTTTTTCAGTACTGTAATTATTTATAGCTTTCCAGAGTTGGTTTTATAGATAAACGTAATTTAAATTAATATTTTATAAAAGTTTCCGGTCGTACTTTTATTTAATTTATAATGCTTGAATTCTGAAAGGATTTCGCGATGTTTTAAATAGCTTTGTTCAGTAATTATAATTAGATATATGCGTGGTGGTTTAAGGTAGTGATTTTATTCACTTTTTAAGATGAGACGGTGTTGGTTTCGCGTTTGAAATCGCGCTTTAATTCTCGTACTAAGGATGTGGTTTTAATAATAGATTTGCAAGTTATCTATTTATGGAATACGATGAATTTTGCGTCTGGATAATTTATTTTGGTTTTGAATTTCGTGATTTTAATCTTCGCCTTTATTCTCGGAGTATTGCGTTAGTTAATGCCGGGTGATTGAATTGGAAATTCGTTTTTCTTTCTAAAAATTTCTTGCGCCAGTTAAAACGTAAACATAGTCTCAAGTGCGCTTAAATTTGCAATTTCTTTTTAATTGTCTTTAGTTTTTGTTTCAAAAATAAATTTTCTCAAGTTTCTTATATATCTCTCTCAATACAGCATAAAATAATAATAAAAATTCAATAACAGCTTGAAGATAATCTCTTGCAATGGCTAAGTAGATTATTTTCAAAAGTTGCATAAAATAATGGTAGCAATAATCAATGCACATATAGAAATCATAAACTTAGCAAATATCAAATATGTTTGTTAAAAATAAAATAAAATTCAATTGGTTTAAAAGAAAATGAACTTACACTAGTTGCTTTGTGGGTCTCATTGAGTTTTTCTCTTCTTTGGTTTTTCTTTTGGATTTGATCTATTCTCGTATCGCCTCCAATTTTTCTTTTGTTGAATTTGAACGATTTTTGTTTTTCGCCTTCAACTTCTGTTTGTTTGCTGGGATTGAACGATTCTTGTTTCGCTTCCAACTTCTGTTTTGGTTTTGCCAAATTCGGAATTGAAATTGCAGACCACCAGTTCCTCGATTTTGGATTCGCTAGTGCCCTTTTGACATCCGTTACGACTGCGCCAGTTAAGGTTCGTGGCTGGGAGCGGTCCTTTTTAAAAAGATATTTCCAACTTCTTAACAAATTTATTTGGTTATACAGAAATTAATATTGAATTTTGACAAACTTGAACTATTATTCTAAGTCGAAATACATTAATTAATTGTACAAAGTGAGTTATCTAACGAACTGCAATGTTAAAGCTAAACGATGGATTAACTGTCGTCGACTAAGGCCTCCGGGCCTTTTATAATATTCCTACCCCCTCACATGGCTGTGGCTGTGGCTATTACACGTTGAATTAAAATAAATTAAACTAATTATGCGTTTCTATTTGTTTTAAAACTGGTTTTCTTTATGAACCTATTATATTTCAATCATTAATTATAAAATTTACGTCAATACGTGTCCGTTTAAATTAAATAAATGAAATAAATTTTGCGCGTAAATAAATTGTTCCTTTCTCTATACAGGATGTTTGAAATTGCATTGCTTACCTCAAATTTAACCCTTTGAATCCATAACAATATATATATATGTATATATATTGCTGTGAATCCTCTTGAATTACCTGGTCTGTTGATTTTCTTCTGTTAATCGCCTCGGCTGCTCCTCTAGATAACTTTCATCCTCATACATAAAAAAAACAAACACATTCCTACCACAAACATCAACGTTAACTCTATTTACATCAATATTCACAATACATTAAAATTTCAAAATTAAAATTCAGCATAAATTTTAATATCAGAGAATTTCAAAATTAAATTTATTATCATTTTAAAGTGCATCCAGAATTAAAGTCCTTGTAGGATGCCTACTAATTACTATAACAATATATGCAGAGTACAAAGGGAGCATCTACCACCCCTTTACGTTAATTAACCAGGTTCGTCTAATTGAGCTCAAAGACACCCAAATTTTCATCATAATCCAGAACATCAATACTAAATACCCCTTTCTACTTAAACAAGCAAATTTCACCTTAAAATTAAAATTTTATTGCTAGTACAATTTCACTACTGTCCATTTTGAGTAAATCAATCATAAAGTTATTCAACACACACAAAAATATCAAAGTTCAAACAAAATAGTATAATTTACCTGAAGGTTACTTGCACTCGTAGCTTCAATGTACATCGTCCCTTTCGTTAATCACACCATTCCAACTGGGTTATATTTACGGCTTCTGATTCTCAACGTTTTAAAATTTGCTCCATCACCATTTATTTAAAGTTGTTTCAGGGCTTTTCCGGAACTCATCTGTGTATATCTGAACCTTGTTTAGTGGATCCAGTCATGTTTACGAACCATTTAATTATTAACACCCCCCGAAAAATAACAAAGAAATTCATACTTCTTTCACCAATATACGCCAAAACTGCCTACTTTTGTGTATTTATTTGTCGTAGTAAATTTTACCAATTGGTACAGTGATACTAAATTTTATTACCTTGTATCTAAGTGCACTAAAGTATATTCATGTTAGCACGTAACGAACAAACTATTTTGAATCACCAAAATATACGAGCAAACTATAAATTATTTTATCAAACTAAAATGCACTGTTTAACATCTTGAATCAAGTCGCGGATGTAAGAGAGCTTGTTCATATTCCCCTGGGTATATATAGAGGTTAGCCTGTCTGTCGGTCGAGTCTTCAAAACGGCCAGTTTCTAGAATTTCGCATGCTCTGTTCCCAGTCCGTAGCCCGCGCGTCGGTTTTTACGAATTTTGCTCTCGCCCCAGTTAAATCTCAGAAAATTTCCACACGGCACGCAACGTCTGAGAATACCTAATTAAATTTTATACAGAAATCGTTGTTTCTACCTCTGATATTTGCATCCTACTTTCAACCAATCGTGACCCTCGTGACGTTGCTTAAATCACGCCTTTTACTATATGTGTCTCGGTCTTGTGCATATTATCTGTCTCTATCTAACCTGTTCTTATTGATGCAAATTGATATTCCTTATTATCGATTATTTCAGTCCATGTGGACTATTTGGGTTAAATAACCCCGTATCGAACCTTCTCGTGAATATTAAGCCACGGTTTCTCCAAGATTCTTTGAAACCATTTGTTATCTACAAAATTTTCGCCGTACATGACATTTAAACTACGCAGGTGTTCAAACATAATATTAATTCTCAGAGCTTTATTTTCTGGTATTATAATCTTGGATTTTCACAGACTTTTATGCTTATTATTAATAATGGTTTAATTAACTCCAACTAAAATTGACTTCTATCCTTTCATTTTTAGCGAATACAAATTAAATGTTAATTATTATGTGTACACTTTGTTTAATACCGGTTACTTAAAATAGGGTTAATTAATATAAATCTTGCCCGTAATTTCCATTTGTTTCTTTCTTAGGAATAATTAAATTACACGCAGAGCTTTTTAATACTGTTTCTTTTGATATAAAGCGTCTTGTACATGATTTAAATCTCTGATTTTTACTGAAACGACCGAATTTATTTATGCTTCATGGTTTTAATAAAGCGTACTTTTTCCCAAAGCTTCTACACGGTGATTAAAATTATTTGATGTGATTATTTAATTTTCTACCCTGGTCTAAATATGAGTAATATATATATATTACTGTGTAGTTTAGCTGATAACAAGCAGGAAAAAGCCACACGCTTGGGAAGCCATAAAATTGCTGTGGTTCTATTGAACAATGAAGTTAACACCTACAAAATTTAAAACAAAATTTTAATTCCAATACCTCTTGAAAAGCTCCCCAACATCAGTATACCACGGCTAGCTCTGCTTCCAGCTTTTTCAGAGATACTTACCCATCCTATACATATTTTCTATCAGTTAGACTATCGATAAAAGTTACCAATCAAATAATTTAACAAAAATACAACCTTTTCATTCATACAAACCAAAATTACGTCACACCTGCTCAATATTTACAAAATGGATATAAACATCTTTATAAATTTCCACAATATCAACAATTAAATCCTTTTAAATTTCCTAAATTTAATTTATTTCAACATTTCTTTATATTCATTTCAAGTAGACGGGCCAATCTTGAAACCCTAAATTGAAATTTACCCTGGTCTATGGTGAGCTCAGTATAAACCTTCTTACTTTGAATGCATAAATAAATTGCATTTTGTTTCAAACAACTCTAAAGACCCGTTTACTCTCTACATCAAAATTATACGTCATGTATTTATACCTTCAAATAATAAATTCAAATTGTTTTGTTATATAACCTTCAAAATAAATTTTATGTTTATAAAATAGTCACCAAATACGTTAAGTCACTCTAACACAAAATACCAGCACAAATGTTCAAACAATAACAAAGAAAAGACAAATTTCTTTACCTGGTGTATGCTCTTGAACCATCACCTCTGTAGACGTCGTCCACCAAATTCTCGTCATTGCATTCCATCAAACTTCCCTCTGCTACATGTACAGCAAACTCATTTCTACTCGTTCATCCAATTCTAAATAGACGCCTTCAATACAGCTACCCATATAATCGTCTAAATGTGTTAGTCGGCTTTTGAATATACCATACAACCAGCACCCTCGTTCCGATAAATAACTTGGCTCGTTTACCTTTGTAACATCTCTTGTTCTTTATGCGTATTTAAACTTACAGCCCCGTTTATAAAATAGCACTTACTCGTGCTTTTAAACACTTGTAATTTGAAATTAAATGGACTGCACTATCACCAAATCTACAAATTTTTAACTTAGATGTTACACCATGTAGGTCTGAAGCGAAGAGAAGTAATAAGAAAGCCTGACTACGTGCACTACGTGCAGGTACGTGCCCAACCAGTTTGAGACGGAAAACCTAATGACGAAAAAATAAGTGCAGATAAATCTGATGAATATTATAAACAACAATAGGTGCTGGTTGTGAAATATCTGCAACTAATGTTGACTGTGCGAAAAGATATATTGGAAAAAATATTAAATCGGCAAATGTTCAAGTGCTGGGGGAACTTGGCAGCCACAGGCTGCTTACCTCCCTTCACAACCACTGAATGTCAAAGAAATGTAACCTGTCTTTTAGTGTTTCTAAAATGTGTAACGTGTCTTACTTCTATCATGTTCACCTATTCAATCTTTCTTAATAGATATTTACTTTGTTACTTAAATCTTCTGGGAGACCTTATCATCAGGGCTAAAACCGTGGGTTCTTTGTTTTATCTCTGCGATAGTATACACATGGAAATAATTTATCCAACAAAAACTTCACTGATTTAGTTTGAAGTAAGACAAAACAACATGTGATATAAATACGTATAATAATTGTAATTGAACTAACAAGATAATCAAGCTGCAAAATTATTTTAGTAAAACTAATAAAAATTTAATCTTTAAACAATTTTAATTCTCTTGGAACTTTAACAAAACTGTAAATTTTACTTCAGTAAATTTTCTTTCTTTTCTTTTTAATAATTACAGTGTAGCAAAAGGCTAACAAAATAAACCGTCGTGATATGAGCTCATGTCCCGGAGGTTTTTACAAAATAAAATTTAGAACGTATTAATTCAAACATAAATTAAAGCATTGCATCTTCACAGTGCAATTAGTATAGAAACATTTGCGAAACAAACAATTATTATAAGTTTTTTTTTTTTTAAATGTAAAATGGATATATACATAAATACCTGAATAAAGTATTTTCAACGTCTTTGACCTCAACACACTTCAAGGCAAAACGCGATCAATGGAAATAACAACAGATGGTGTGACCTCATGGCGGACACTCAAACACCTGATCCTCTAACCCAAAGAATCTTAATCCAAAAAAAGCAAGCTTTCCAGGAATCAATCCAAGATATAGATACAGTGTAAATTAGTTCAATATCTCTGCTGATAATTTCTAATTTATTCGTTTTATAATACTCAAACAAGTATTCAAATTCACTTAAATGGCAATCTACCCAAAACCATATTGAAGTGAACAACACGTTTTTAAATATTAAATTAATTTGCTACAACAGATAACCTTATTTAAAAATCATTGTATAATAAATATAATCAGCTTACCCCTAGTCGGCGATTTAATTTATTTTTAAGAAGAAACGCTTCTAACAAGCAAACTAACGTTTGGAAAATAGCACGCTGCTTCGTGTCGATCTTCCACCAAAAGTTGAATAAGATAGCCCGATCTTATCAAGTGCGCAGAATACTAAAATATGACTTTTGATCCCTACCTAACAGAATTTCGACTAATAAGACAAATGAACTTGCTTTTCCGTTTAACGTATAATCTAAATGGAGGTAAATAAAGTTGCCTAACGTCCAGATTCGTAGCAGTTAAATCGAACTGTTACAGAAATAGGGTGTATAATTGTAAAACAATAGAAGGAGACCGAACTGCATCTAATAAGAAAGAACAGCGCCTATGATGAAAGACAACAATAATAGAAAGAAGAAAATGGTCAAAAGCATATATGTGGAGCACAGCACAGTATGCCTATGAAGAACGAGCAGTAGGGAAAGCAGACAGAAAAACGGTAGCAGCCTTTTGGAATGTTGTGCTTCAGATGTATGAAGATGATAACATGGACAGACAAATTTAATAACAAATAGAGTATACAAATAGTAGGGGAACAAGGATATTTGTGGAAAAAGATAGGAGAAATAGAAGGGCAGAATACGTTCTAAGGCATTTTTGGGGAATAGCATGGGATATATCACAAGCAGAGATAGGAAAAAGCAGGTAGATGTAGACCTAGATCAGATAGTGATAGATGCAGACTGTGCAAATTTCAGGGAAATGTGTAGGTTAGTTCAGAATAGGAAACAATGAGGGTACGCGTTTAACCAGTTCCAGGACTGAAGACCTATTGATGATGATTTCATGGGTTGGTTCAAATAAATTAAATTTTTATACTAGGGAAGGTGTGTTAAGCTCAGTCGATAAACATGCACAAATCTAGGGCGAAATAAACAGGACACTCAGACAATCCAGGTATATGTAAGAACAAAAGTAAATTTAAGGTTAACGAGATTTCATACTATCGGAGGATGGTCCCACAGCAGTTATTCACTTAACCTGTAAATCAGTTAAAGCACACATTGTACTTGAAAATGTTATTAGGTGTTTGAAATTGAACAAAATTCTCAAAAACATTTAAAAAAACAACACAATTTAATAAACCTTAAATTTCAGATTATATAACATAAACCTTACTTTTAGCCAAGTTGATAGAATAATTCTAACTATTTATTCACCAAGTATTTTGTACTTTCAATACATAATTGCCATTCTACATTTGAAGTACTTCACATTCTTATTGTTTGCAAAGTCAAACAGCTGATGAGGGTTCCTCGCTTGATTGATTTCAATTAGCAAACTATGCATTCACCGAAGTTTGATTCTATTATCCAGGAAATTATTTGCTTAATTTTCAAACTACTAAAGCCAACTCTTCCACATTGTTAATTATTAAATAAATATTTTCATTTTACTATTAATCTTATTGAATTTCACATTACTACTGCTGCAACGCCCAAAAGCTAATTATTTTCTAAAAACTAAGGCTTAATGATTCTTGTAATAAAACCCTTCATGTAATATTACTTTATGCAAAACTAATAATTACCTGAAAGGGATGCAAGTTCATTGCCACTCTCGCTTTATTTTTACCTCGGTACCACAATACGTCCATCTCGAGTTTTCTTTTGGTTTTGTATTAAATCCAATTACCAAAGCTAACCACTATTCAGTCTATACTCCCCCGGTCGCACTTGTTATAGCGCCTTTCGCTCGTATTTATAAACTCGTAAATCCGGAAGTCTCTGCCCAACAGCGAACCAATCGCAAAAGTAAATTTAAATTATCGGGTACAATTTAAGTAATTTTGCTGATGGAAAATTCCACCTACCACATGTTTTTAGATTCTCTTAACCCATGTTTTACAGGATCGTATTCAAAATTATTTTTAATTTAAATAATTAAAGTAACGCTTTAATTTTAACAAAACTAAAAGAAATTTTTTGTTCTGACAAGGATGTAGCCATTACAAGTTGTTGGGTTTGTGTGATATTCCCTTATAATAGTAAAATAATGTACTTATTAGCTTGGTTAAATTTATTAAAAGATTTTTAAAAAATTTAATAAACTCGAGTAAATGTATATTTAGAAAATTATAGGATTGTTAAGCTAATTTTTATGATTAACAATTAGGCAGAAGTTTTACTAATAAATTAACCTGTCTGTTCGAATAGTTTTATATGAAAATTACTTTATTTAAAGTTGAAGTTAGCACCTACCTGCTAATAAATCCAAATGATTGGCAATAGCTAAATTGTCATTTTTGCAATAAAACAAATTGAAGTGTTTTAACGATAATTTGATCAACTGACAAACAAACCAATTGTTACGTTTACTTTTAGAAATAGAGCGATTCTGCATTAATTTGCAACTACCTTCATTAAAAACGCTAATAAAAGTGTTTAGATACTTTTTATGTTATTCTCAAATTATACAAGCTTAACAAGTTCAATAAATACGTATTAAACCGTCCTATAAAATTATCCTAGAAGTACGTGGAATATATCCTATAACAGTTTATAAATTCTTAGAAATGTTTGCCATCGCAAAACCACTTCTAAAAGCTAGAAGTTTGCCTTATCAATTCCCTGTAACACATTCTAACAGCCGCTTATTATTTCCAATAGTTATTCGTTGAAAGAAGCAAGCATTTGCTCCTCAAACAACTTTAATAGTTTTACGTTTCAAGAAATATGCTAGTTATTTTCAATAAGGTATTCTACGAAACATGTTCGAAAACAACTGCTTTGTATAAAAGTTTCATTATATTTGCAGGCATTCGAACTCGCTCAAGTTTTATGGATAATAAAATCGTTTCTTCCAATCAGTCGGTCCTAGTAGCTCCGTAGCGTAGATCGATAATAATACATACCTCTATCCAGTTCTAAAAGTCAGGCAACTGATTTTCCTTAGTCGTACGTTTGGGTACATACTCGCTTAGATGCTTTAAAATATATTTTGCTTTCTCATGCGAACAACGAAATTCAATGGAATTAATTATCGTATTTTGCCTTCATTTTGCTCGCATTCTAGGAATGTTTCGCCGTTGTTGTCTGGAATATAATTTTTGCTTGTTTTCGTAGAAGATTTAACATTCTATTGCTGGGAATGATTTTATGTTGCTTACCCTTGTTGTTCTGAATTTATATAAATACAAACCGAGCGTTTGAAAGGCTCTCTTACTTATTCGACTCTTCTGTACCCAATTCTAATGCTATACAACGTCCTTTCAGCATTGCAAAGGCGCGATTTTAAAATGCGCTTTGTACATAGTGTGCTAGTATAGTTAAGTTGTTGGTTCCACCACCCAGCCGTAGACAAATGTAGATTGCATTTTTAATTCTAAGATGGTACCAGTAAGAAGCTGATAGCTCAAGGTACAGTGTATTTTTCTGTTTGCTTTACTTGTGTTGCTGTTGTGGAAGATAGACACTTTTTTTTGGTTGATCTAATAAATTGCAGACTGCACGTTACTAAGTGCACGCTCACAACACAAACGATTATGTACATTATTCTTAAAGCTTGCGTAAGAGCATTTTTATTGTTTACTTTTCTGTGTACATTAATGTTAACTTCAACAACTTCCTAGTTAATATTTGATCACGCTATTTAAAATTTAATGTTATGTTCTTAAATCTTACAAGGTGCACTTCCCAAAGCAGATTTTACTGTATTATTTCTTGTACATATTTAGGGCTGAAATATGTTGTAAGTATTCTCGCATATATATATATATATATATATATATATATATATATTTATATCGAGCTAGCAATTGAAAGATGGAAAATATAAGGTTTTGGACAGGGCTTGAACCTGCATCTTGGTTTTGCCGGAACCATGCGTTTACCAATTACGCCACCGAGACGATAACGACAATTGGGAAATTTACAAATTTAAATCGTGTACACAACTATACATAAACCTAACTTTCAATTACGTTTGACATTTTTGTCAATCATATCTGACATTGTCAAGTTTTTGACTTATGTCAGTTATAGACAGGAAGCTACACTCATAATTACGGCTATAAGTCAAGTATTAAATATATAAATATTTTAGATAGTTAATTACACAAGGTAATTTGATAAATACTATCGTATTACAGTGAATAAGATGAACTAATGAATTAATTTAAACTTTAATTGCTTTTTAATACAAAAGGGGTTGCGTTTTATAGACAATATTTGTTTTCATGTTTCACAGAATTAACATTAATTTTGGGGTTTGAGGTTTAAAATACACGTTGATTGTAGTTTCTTAGTTAAATGCGTAAAGCTGTACTATTCTATGCTATTTACAGCAAATGTTATTAAAATTGTATCGATTTGCATTCGCATTTAAATGCGTTTTACGGTATATTACTCTTAATTATTTTTACATATACAACTTATGTTACTTGCTATTTATTTACAATATGCTTATATCATACAGGATGATTATTTATACACGCACAAATTGCGTTTTTGCATGGCACTTTATTGAATGTACCTATTATTTGGATAATAAGATTTTATTCTCGATATTTTCAAATGTTTAGGTTTCTACTGTATTATATGTAAATTGGCCATTTGTTTACATTACGTTAACGAACGATTATGCAAATGTGTGTTTTTGACTTTTATAAATATTTTTTTGGGACGGTATGTGTTACTTACAGGTCGTTTTCTTTTACATTTTTTTCTTTCTGAATCACTCGTCCCACTCTACGACATTTGAGCTAGCCCGAACTCAAATTCTTTTGGATTTCGATTCTACTACCATTCTGTCCCTGTTTTATTGTGGTGTCCGGTATAGGCGATTTTCTTTCCTTACTATGCTGCTTTCTTTCTTGTCTGCACGGAATACTATAACACAACTGAAAAATTTCACTTTAAATTACTAATTTTAGAAGATGTTATGAAGCTAAGGTTTATTAGTTTTATACAAATCGGCAATTAATAAAGAAGAGTCAGTGCCAACTTGGTGTGTTGGTGTATGAATTCGACTCCTAGTCTACTACAAAGTAGATAGGGTTTAACTTTCATTGCGGTAAAAAATTTTACCTAGTGTTAGGGTATGCTGTTTTAATAATATGTTAATTGAAAATTTGTTTTTGTTTCAATAAAAACTGTAGTTAAACTTTAAAATGATAAAATTGAACATTTTTATTTATTTTATATTAAAAATTACACATTGTTTTGTTATTACAGCAATATGCTTAATCCTAGAAATTGTCAAAATATTTTTGTTTATTGACAGTAAAATATTAAAATAAAACGCATTTGTTTTTAAATTTGTTTATGCTACAAATCTCGGCTGAAAACAATACACAATCATATATAAGTCTGAAATGAGTCGAACCATCCATGAAATAAACAAAAGAAATAGAAACCTGATTACTTAACTACAAAATTAACATATATTTTTTAACGCAATCATGGCTGCACTCAATACATTGTTCTCAATGCTGCATTCATATTCAGAGTTATAGTTCAGATTTCGTTGGCCAACATTACTGTTGTCTTCAATTCATCGTTTCCTCTGAAATTCATAATTGTAAAGAGGTATAAAACTACTAGGGTAGTATGTCAGGTGAATAATAATACTTATCTTCTGGCTAGTGAGCTTTATTATGATACAGCAATGCATTCCACCAGCTTTTCCAAAAACATCAGATATTATTTTGTAATATTTATAATGTTGCAATATATTGTTTTAAAGTGACGGTTGAGTAGATAAGCTATGTTCGTATCAGATAAAAACATTTGACATTTGTAATCTAAATGTTATATATCTTTAAAATATTTCCTTCATGGACAATCAACTAATACATACATAACAAAAGCTTGTGAATGGTTTATGTATAGCATATGATATATTTATTTTTACATTATTGTGTAAGTCTCTAATATTTATATTCATTTTTACAGTGATAGTGAACAAACCACTAACTCGCTACCATGCATTCCTAAGGCAGAAACTCCTTTATTTGAGCTGAAACAATCAAACCAGCTTCACATTGTCAGAAGTACACCAGTTCATATACAAACGCCTAGCAATGCTACAGATGTAAGTAATCCCAGTCAACAAGAACTCAGTCAGTACTTACAACCTTTATATGCTAATGCTCCTCCTAAACCTAGAAGGTCAACTGATGGATATGCTTCACCTAATACAGACATAATGGACAGAAATTCTAGTGAACCAAAATTTGCTTTTATTCAAGCACCTTACCAGTATTATACGAAACCTACACATTTATCACATGAAACAACTAAATCTCATATTGATGTTTATGGAAATATGCAAAGTCAAAGACAATATGAACAAAAAATTTACAATAAACTTTTGCATATACCAGAACACGGTGCTGTAAGAGAGAAGGAAACTTTTGAGAGGCGCACTCCTGATACTTATGGTCGTTCCAAATTAAATGCTTTTAAAGAAAAATCATTTTCTGATTATGAAGATATATATGCAGATCACTATATGTACAAACGACCTTTAAGTCCTCTTTCCTATAGCAATAGTAAACTAAATCCAGCTTTACCTGTGTCTACAGTAAGACCATACACTCCACTAACCATGCATGGACCTAGAGACAGTGAATCTTCTGGGTCTGGACCACTTAAAAGAATAACAAATACAGTTCAACGGCCTCATAGTGCAGATTTTTTAGATTATGAAGTAAAACATCATAATTCAGAAAATATGCCTAAGCAACCTAGGCCTAAGTCAAGTTTAGATATAAATACAGACAGTTCAAATGATAATTATTTTTATACTGAAGAATATTATGCAGAGAAGATGAGAAAATCTGCTCAATATTTGTCAAATATGCCAAAATTTTCTAATACTCTAAGTGAATGTGTATCTTCACCTCTACAAAAATGGCCCACTGTATACAAAAAATATGAAGGTGAAAACACATTTCCTTTAATGAGATCTAATACTCAACCTGCTGGTGTTCATTCAAAAAAATTGCCAGGATTTTTTGATGAAGATCTACAACCCACTAGAAGCAGAAGTGTTTTAAGTGATGGTTCATTGTCAAAAGAACTGGATGTGGACATACACAGTGGAGTACCCCAACATAATAAAGAATGTCAACATTCCACTTTTCAACATAAGCAGGATTTAGCATTTGCATATGAAGTGGATATAAAAAGATCATCACGGGACTATGACCAGTTTACTAGGTCTGCAAGTGCTAGATTTTCCCAAACTGGTACTAATTTAGATTGTACGTTGTCAAGTGGAGATGGTGGAGAGCATAAGGTAAGCAGCAGTTACGATTAAAATTGTTTTATTTATTATATATATTATTATTATATTATATTATATATTATATTATATTATATTATATATTATATATATTATATATATATATATATATATATATATCCAATAATAAAAAAAAAGAATTAATAATTGAAATTTTAATCAATACTTTACTTGACGTTTTGGTGAAATTTTTTACCATTATCAAAAGCTACAATGGAAAAAGGAAAACAACATTAGCAAAAATACATACTAAACCACTGACTACTTACTTTGATTAAATCGAATTTGTAGAATTTAATGAAAAATTCTGAAAGATTTACATATTAAATTTGAGTCAATATTTAAAATTGAAGTATGCCATAAGGGTATGTCATGCACTATTGGTGGTTATAACGAAAATGTCAGAATATCCGTTTTAACCGCCATTAATACATGACGTGCCTTTATGGCACACTACAATTTTAAATATTGACTCAAATTTACAATGTAAATCTTTCAGAATTTTTCATTAAATTTTACAAATTCGATGTAATCAAAGTTAAGTAGTCAACGGCTTAGTATGTATTTTTGTTCATGTTGTTTTTCTTTTTTTATTGTAGCTTTTGATAATGGTGAAAAAAAATCTCACCGAAACGTCAAGTAAAGTATTGATTAAAATTTCAATTATTAATTCCATTTTTTATTATTGGACTATATCCCAAGAAGATTTGTCATGTGTATTTTGCTATAAGACTGACCAGTTCCTTATTTCATTAATATTTGTATATATATATATATAAAAATAATATCTCATCAGGAAGGAGTAGCAAGTTGTAATATTTAATACAGACACCTTATGGGAAGTACAGCATCACCTAGCTCACAATTTGTGTCTTTGTGTTGTTTCACCTGACATTGCAGGTTTTCAACAAGTCGGCACGGAGAGATCCGCTCAACTGCCTTTTCCACAGCCAAAGTTATAATTTAAAAAGTAGGAATAATGAGTCCTAAATTTATTCAAAGTAAAAAGGAATTATTGGCAAGTGACTCAAATTCAGCCACGAGGGCCAATATTGCCAATAATTCCTTTTTACTTTGAATAAATTTAGGACTCATTATTCCTACTTTTTTTTTAAATTATAACTTTTGGCTATGGAAAAAGGCAGTTGAGCCGGATCTCCTCTGTGCCGACTGTTGTTGAAAACCTGCGATGTCAGGTGAAACAACACAAAGACACAAATTGTGAGCTAGGTGATGCTGTATTTCCCATAAGGTGTCTGTATTAAATATTACAACTTTGCTACTCCTGGCCTGATGAGCCCCAATTAGGGCGAAACGCGTCGACAGTATGCCTTCGTGGCTGAATTTCAGTCACTTGCCAATAATTCCTTTTTACTTTGAATAAATTTAGGACTCATTATTCCTACTTTTTTTTAAATTATAACTTTTGGCTATATATATATATATATATATATATATATATATATATATACTCACTACTGGGATATCCAAAACGGCAAGGGATAGAGCATGAGTTAAATTAGAGAAAAGTTGCATTTTTTTATGCCTTTTAAGAATCTGTTAAGAAACCTTGTATATCTCAACCCGTTTTTGAGTTATCGCAAAAACTCTAAAATTTGTAATTTTCTTCTTTCTTGTATAACTTTTTGTTTATTTTTAAAAAATTTATGAAACTTGCTACGTTTGTATTATTGATCACGGGTTTTCTAATGATGTTATCAGAAATTTTGTAGGCCAACCCAAAATCTTATTTTCCAATGTTAATTTTTGATTTCCTTATGGACGCCTTGTTGGATTTGTATGCCATTAACTAGAGCAAAACAATACGATTTTATTGATGTGTCATACATTGGATGTAAAACTTCAATGACCCCTCTTAAAGCGTCATTTTTGTATTTATTCGTTAATATCAAGTGTCATGCTTATGAAATGCCAAATTGATTGACAATTGATACATTAAGTTGGCCATGGTAAAAAGAAACGAATAATTAAAAAATTTCTTTAATTGTAACTTGTAACTAATACAAACTTATGAAAGCCATAAATTGGTATCTATGTGATAATACATAAATGAATATTACTTATACAAATTTAAAACTTGGAACGACTGTAAAAAGTATAATTACTGACTAACAACTAAATATTATAGCATTTCATAAATTAACTAATAAATATCACAGCATTGTTCACTTGTTCATATTAAGAACCACCCTCTTAATATATCCTGCAGTAACTCTTAAACCATATTCCATAATTCTCTGGCTTAAACCTTCTGCAATTACTAAGGTCTATTATAAATTTGATTTTTTATGAACCCCCACACAAAATTATCCAAAGAATATAGACAATAATATCGAGGAGACCAGCGCACATGACCATGTTCCTATCCACAAAGGGAACCTCTCATTGAGATATTTTCTTACAACTGCAGCATTGTTGGCTCATGTGTCATCTTATTGATACCATTTAAAATTTCAAAGAGTAATTAGGCTTAGGCTGTCGAACATATTTTTCAAATCATTTTGGAGAAAATTTAAATAAACTTGGCTATTTAGGGGCCCATTAATAAAATGTGAACCTATTAACTTATTGTCGAGTCGGCCACACCAATAGTTGATTGACTAGCGCGCCTGAGATCTTACACTGTAAATCAGATGAGTTTCTTCAATAGAATAATAATGTTAATATCTTCGATTAAACATACTACTTGTACCAGTTTAGATGCTATTTTAGAGCTAGGCGCATGGTTTGTTATTTGATTCAATTTAAATTCAATACTAAAGTGCATAGAATACAAGAAATGAAAACAGAAATAATCACTTATTCTTAATTAGTTCGTGTTGATGCTGAAAATAAAGCAGCATAAGGAAGAGAAAGGAGGAAGTATTGTTTGTACTAACCACTTTACACAGACGTAACCTGAGCAGGTTTTTTACTGATTGTAAGCGATGGACTCTAACAATTTTATTATTAGAGTTGAACTAGAACCGTCACAAAAGACATTCGGTGTCATATTAGCAGGCGTTTAACGACTCAAAGCTGATAGTCGCAAATTAATACAAAAAAATTAAAAGGTGCAACACCACTATTTGTAAATATTTTGCCGCTCAATAAAATTACAAAAGTCAAATTTTCTTTCATTGTCGCTTGGATGGAAAGTATGCATAGGTTTAAATTGAAAATAATAATTGGGTTTTTAAAAAAATTTTTGAATGCTAGATTTAGACAAATTACACTCTGTTGTCATATTTCTCTGCGAGTTTTCAGGATTAGTGTGTACTTGAGGCAACCATTTATGTCATTCATGGATTCTTTAACTACTTTATTACTTCGAGGTTTTAAAAAGTTTGGTTGCTGATTAAACGTTTTTCTAAACGTCCAAAAATACAAGCAATAGGTTGTCGTTTTTCTGGATAAAGTTCGCCATATCTTGCCAAAGCAGTTCTTGAATTGTGATAATTTCTTATGTAAATGCTGTACCTACATATCGATATATTCTTTTGCCGAATGGTATGCCATACGTAGGCAATAATATTATAATCTTTTTTTTTAATTCATTCAAGCCTATATTATTTATCAACAACACTCGAAAAAAAACTACTTTTGTTAGTAATAACTAATATTTTCACTTATTTTGGAGCAGCTGTGTTGTTTTTTGCAGGCCAACTTAATGTATCAATTGTCAACGAATTTGGCATTTCATAAGCATGGCAACTTGATATTAACGAATAAATACAAAAATGACGTTTTAAAGGGGTTATTGAAGTTTTAAATCCGATGTGTGATACATCGCTGAAATCGTATTTTTAACTCTATTTAATGGCATACAAATCCAATATGACGTCCATAAGGAAATCAAAAGTGAACATTGGAAAATAAGATTTTGATTCAGACAAAATTTCTGATAACTTCATTAGAAAGCGCGTGATCAATAATGCAAACGTGGAAAGTTTCGTAATTTTTTTGAAATAAACAAAAAAGTTGTAGAAGAAAAAAATTGCAAATTTTAGAATTTTTGCGATAACTCAAAAACGGGTTGAAATATCTTACGTTTCTTTTCAGATTCTTAAAAGGCATAAATAACGCAATTTATCTCTAATTTAACCCCTGTATCTCTTATCGTTTCGGATACCCCAGCGGTATGCACTGTAAGAGTGATTACCCTGTATATATAATATGTATATCTGTATATATTGTTACGATATCACCCTTCGCCAGATGTGCAACGACCAATTGCCTGCTGATCGCCACCTCCCTGTGCTTTTAAACTAATTTAAAATTAACACAATTAAATTTATGCCTCGACTAGCTCAGTGATACCACACACAGAGTGAACGACGATATGATAACAAAGAATTTTTACACACTCCTCTCCAACTCTCAATACACCTGAATAAGACAAACAGCGAAATTTGCCAAAAATTGTATAATGAACTAAATAAAATCCAAATTTACAAGTCTGCGCCCTTTTTAATATCATTTACTGTTTATAGAACTTTTAACTCAAACTTAAATAAATTTTCTTATCGAATTAGCTCTTAACAAGCATTATAATTTTTTACACCTTTTTATAGCAATTAAAGCCAGCAAAAAAATTGTATCTTACCACGAATACTTTCGTTGAACGTTCAAAGAAATATCCCCTTTCTTAAACATAATTCTACGTACCAACCAAATCTTTGGTTGACCTTTTACACAAATAATTTAATCACATGCAACTTTTAAGCTCTCTTCTGAATACACAAATTATGTAAAATTATAAATGCAACATGCTATAAATTGTATAAATATTTCTGACCTTATGTTTCTCCTGTTTTTTTTTACTGGAGCATTCTGACCCAAATTCCCACTTGTTCTGGAACTTCTGTTCAGTAGCTTAGAGTCGTTGACCAGCAACTTAGCATTTTAACCCAGTAATTTGAAATATTTACCAGCAACTTGGAGTTATTTGCCCAATAATTCGAAGTATTAACCCTGTACTTAGACTTTTACCAGTGACTCAGTTTTTTACCCGTAACTCAGTGTGTTAACCCAGTAATTTAGTTTTGTTTACCAGTAACTTAGTGCCCTAAATTAATAAAATCGTAAAGATTTTTTTGATTATTTCTAGACTTACGTTTATATCAACGGCAAAATTTTATATAAATTTATTTCACCGCGCACTTTACTGTTTATTTCTCTTGAAATTATAAATTTTAATTACGTTTCAATTTCTTGAAGTTATAATAATTGTATTCACGTAACAATTTTCTTTCAAATATCACAATCAGCGTGTCTATTATTAAATGATGGTCTTTTATCTATTACGTTGTTTTATAGAACAATTTCCTTGCCGAATGTTCCACGTGTTCTAATTGGTTGACAGCACGTTATCAGTTGTTCGGTCGTGGAAAAGGCGTTTCTATGATTATCTGCAAGGTGTTAGATTTTAGCGGGTCTAATATATACGTTGTAAATTGCACATATAACCCAATTCTTTAAAGGGACTTTATTAACAAATGGTATTTTATGTACGTTGTAAATCGCACATATACCGGAACTTTTTAGCGGGACTTTTATTACAAATGGTATTTTATATTAAACATGGCACTTTGTATACGTTCAAAATCGCACGTACATCGGAACTTTAAATATCTATACCTTATTTACATATGCTTGTTTTATTAGATATGGCATTTTGTATACGTTCAAAATCGTAAGTATTACGGAACTTTCTATACTTTATGAAATATCCTTGTTTTTAAATGTTTGGCTATTACAAACTGGTATAAATTTACACGCGTTTATTAACTTTTTTACGCAAATGCGTTTAGATTGAAAGAAATTTCATTTCACGATTATTTTCTTCACATATGTTGCATTTGTATTTGTTTTGAGCTCAGGAATATTTTCAAATGCTTTAAAAATGATTGGATTGTTTCCGCAATTATTTATTTTAATGTATGTAGTGATATTACTACAGAATGAGCTTTCTTTAATTAATTGTAGCTTGTTATTAATTTTATACAGGGTAATTTGTATTTGCTTTTGCATAATTAATGAATTATGTACATTTTTGGATTTAAATGTTTGGTTTTCGTTGTTTTATGATATTTACAGGACGTATTCCTCTCTTGTGACCTTATATGATCTTAAATAACCTTATCATTATAGCAATATATATATATATATATACAGGGTGGCCACTCTTACAGTGCATACCATTGCCGTGACTAGACCACCTTACGTTGAGGGTTGGTAATTTGCAGTGATAGGCCTAATACTTGTGGCCCACAAATTAATTGTTAGGTACAGCAAATTATATTAATGAGGATGCAAATATGAATTTATGAAATTACTGTCTTACCGTGTCTTTTTCCTTGCCTGGCTATCTCAACAGAAATTATGTTGTGGACTGTACAAAAATGAAATGAAACACATAAATATTTCTTTTATACACATTATCTAACATATCTCTTACATTCAAAAAATCTAAATAGCGCTTACAAAACAGTTTACAGCTTAAGCTTATACAGAAAATTATTCCTAATGAAAAATAATCCTTACCTATATCCTTATTAACAATTACAGAACCCAACCTCTTCTCTGTGAGTTACAAAAATTTTCTCTAAAATTTCTTGAGATAATTTATTACCCTATTTATTGTTAGTGTAATTAGCCAACGACGTTGCACAGATAATTTAGTAAAGGTCAAAATGCTTTAAACTCCGACTTCAAAATTTGCTGGAGATTATCCCCTTAACAAATAATTTTTATAAAATTAAGAACTTCTAACTTAAGTGCTATTATCTAAATATCCTTATAAGTTACAAAAAAAAAACAAAATTTATACTTGCTGTTGTTATTGTCAAATAGCGCTTAGTAAAATATCAGTTTACAAAAGTGCATCTATTTTTAGTCAATTAAAGTCAGTAATTGCACTTGTATCAGAATTATTTATATCAAAGATCGTTTAGTTTTCGTAGTATTCTTAACAATAATTATGCTTCATAATTCAAAGTTCTATACTACACATTGCATGTCGTAAAATGAATTATAAATTACTCGAACTTACATGTTTTATTTGTGGTTCTCGTAAAGCATCGTCTATTCTTTGCTAATAAACGAACCGGTTTGCTACTATTTCTTTCTTTCTTACTGTAATACGTAGAGCTATTAAACTTTCTGATCTTATCTTTTATAGCTTTTTAATGGGCGCGCGTTCTTGAATCGGGGTGTTTATTCATTGATACACAATAATAGGCTTATGTATTGGCTGTTAGGATATTTCTAATAAATGACGTATTCTTTAATTAATCATCATCATTAGGTCTTCAGTCCTGGAACTGGTTAGACACGTACCCTCATTGTTTCCTATTCTGAGCTAACCTACACATTTTCCTGAATTATTCAGTCTGAATCTTTCACTATCTGCGTGCAATAGTCTGATTTAGGTCTAGCTCTACCTCTTTTTTTACTATCTCTGCTTGTAAAAATTTCTTCATATGGTCCCAAAATACACTGCATATAACCAATGCTGCTGTGCTTATAGACAAACCAAAGGGGACAACTTTGAACTGATAAATACACCCATCTACCAAAAAAACCTGTATACCTCCTTGATAAAAATCAATTTTTCAGATTTAATTTTGAAAAGACTTTTTTATTACCTGGCGTTGCCAAAATATTATCCATTGAAAATGGATGAGTATATGGTTTACTATGCTGATTCGTTTTTCTAACATTCAAACATAATCTAATATTACCATCGCTTTTCTTTACTACAACTAAAGAATTCAAAAAATGCGTATTTGATTTTTCAATGATACCATCATTCAAATTTTCTGTTTTTTAACTTTAGCTTTATCTCAATATGCTGCTGTAAACGAATCAACTTTTGTTTAAAAGATTTTGCATCGATTAGTGTTAACTTATGTTTATAATCTGTATTAATTTTTGACTCTCTATCTATTAACTCGAAATATTTATTTAATAATGACTCCACCTTATTTCTTACTTCGCCTGGACACTTAACAATTGTTTTCGTTTCTAGCTTTTTTACTACTTCTTGCACAAACTAATATGGTCATTCTTGACCTCAATGCTTACTTCATCATCCCATTTAATATACTTTTCTTGATATATAATCACCTTATTCTTTGCGTTAATTCACAACTTCAACTAATTTATCAATTCGGTCCCAAAAATAACACCCATCTTTAATCCAGGTATAATCATAAACTCATGTTCAAACGTCATATTTTCTAACTCACACTTCAGAAACACCATACTATTTATACTTGCAAACTTTTTATTGATCGGCACAATCAAGTTACGTTTCTTTACAGGTATCGATTTATAAATAATTATTGCATATAATTTTTAATAAAATGTTCAGAAAACAGTGAAACTTCAGCGCCTGCATCTATAAGTATTTTAATTATTTTATCTTCATTTAAATTTAACATACATAATAAGTTTTTATTTAAGTTACAATCATTTTCCAATTCAAGCTTGATAAACTCACCTTGATATTGATATTGATTAATTTTAAGGGATGTGCTTGTTTTGTTTTTTTATTGAAAATCCTGTCTCAATAGAAGACGGTCCCGGCCAATTTATAGTTTCTGCAAATGAACGATTATTTACTTTTTTTGACTTACTATTTTATTCTGCTTTACTTCGATAAATTTTACTATAGTTTATATTACTAATTTTCCTATTTACATTACTATGTTCTGAAGTCCTCATATCATTATTCATTTCCAGGCCTTGGTGTATTAGTTTGATTCTAATTTGATCTACTATAATTCCCGTGATTTAAATTCCTATTAAAATAGTTATTATTATTTTTGCTATTAAAACTTTCTACTTCTGAATTTCTCTGATACCTAACAAAATTTACTGAATGGTTCCTAGACCTATTCTCTGTTCTCCTCTTTTGACTAGTTCATCTTCCTCTTTTGACTAGTTTATCTTATTTTGCAAATATTCCAAAAATACATCTCTGTCTACAATATTCTGCAAAGTTATGCATTGCCCATCTTCAGCCTCCAAATGTCTTGCCAAATACTTAATAATCTGCTTATCTTCCATCATCATTAGGTCTTCAGTCCTAGAACTGGTTAGACGCGTACCATCATTGTTCCCTATTCTAAGCTAACCTACAGATTTCCCTGAAATATGCACAGTTTGCATCTATAACTGTCTGATCTAGGTCTACATCTACCTCTTTTTTCCTATCTCTGCTTGTAATATATCACATACTATTCCCCAAAAATGCCTTAGAACGTATTCCGCCCTACTATTTCTCTTTTTCCCCAGATATCCTTGTTCCCCTACTATTTCTGTAACTTATTTGTTATTATCTTTGTCTGTCCATGCTATCGTCCTCATACATCTGAAGCACATCATTTCAAAAGGCTGCTACCGTTTTTCTGTCTGCGTTTCAGACTTCCCGTATTTCATAGGCATACTGTGCTGTGCTTCACACATATGCTTTCAACAATTTTCTTCTTATTCTATGTTTGTTGTCTTTCCTCATAGGCGATGTTCTTTCTTGTTAGATGCAGTTCGATCATTTTCTATTGTTTTACAGTTATATGCCCTATTTCTCCGACCTTCAATGGTTGTGAAGGGAGGTAAGCAGTCTGTGGCTGCCAAGTTCCCCCAACACTTAACCATTTGGCGATTTAATATATTTTCCAATTTATCTTTTCACACAGTCAACATTAGTTGCAGGTATTTCGCAGCCATTAGGTTTTCCGTCTCAAAACTGGTTGGACACGTACCTGCACTTATTTATATTCTGAGCTAGCCTACATAGTTCCCTGAAATTCTCACACAGCATGTGTATTCAGGTTAATCTTCTTTGGGAATTAAACCACTCATAGTTTTTAAAATCTGCTTTATTTACATTTCGATCCATGATCTAGGATCGTTGTCAAAATAATAATAAAAACTTCAAGTTTGATATTTATGACATAAATTGAAGGTGACTTTGATTTATTGATGTTTGAAATATTTGGTTTGAGTATACTAAGCAAAAATTTTTAAAGTTTAACAGAATGATTACCTTCAATTTGTGTTGCGACCTGGGATCGGCTTTCTTTAGGTAGCCAATACGCTTAACGTGAAATTAGCTGATTAATTTTATTGGTGAATTTCATATAAATTCAATAACTTGGAATTGGAAAACATTTTTTAACATGTTTCTATTTATACAATTGAGAGGATGGTTATTAAAGAAGTGTGCGATTGCATTATTGAAAGGCTTAAGTAGTCGTTTTTTTATATTTATTTTGAGGGGGAAAATTCATTATGATTTAAGTTACCTCTTTGGTAGATTTTAACATGGTTCTGAGGCGACTCTATGGCGGGTTTACACTTGTCAGATACCAATGTTGTTCTATGAAGATTGTATATGGATCTGAGGTGACCCTATGGCGGGTTTACACTTGTCAGATACCAATACTGTTCAACGGAGATTGTATATGGTTTTGAGGTAACCTTATTGTGGATTTATACTTGTCAGATACCAATGCTGTTTTACAAGGATTGTTAATATGCTTATTGTTATGTAATTAGTTATTGTATGTATAAATAAAAATCATGTATGTAGGCTGTATTTCATGTTAATATTGCAAGGAAAACCCAGGAAAAACTTGCAATGCTACCTAGATATTGTGGGCATTTGATTTTCATTTGTTATTTCTTTTAGTAAAGGAATCCATTGTTTACTGAAAGTCACGGATTCGTTTGCAACTCAGTTATTTTTATGTAGGGTTATATAAGCAGCTACTTTGATTTTGTGTTTTTGGTGGTTTTCTTCTTTTTCTTCTTTTCAGGGAGTATGTGTATTCAGCTCGTTCCCTTTCTATTGTTTTCTAATTTTATACCCTATTTTACCGAGATTCAGTGAAGGAGGTTAAGCAACCTGTGGCTACCAAGATCCCCCAACACATAGACATTTGCCGAAATAATGGTTTTCCAGTAAATCCTTTCACACACTTAACATTATTCGAGAATACTGCCCAACCAATTCTTGTAGTTACTTATAATAATCATCATGTTTAAGCACAGTTATCTTTTCGTCATTAGTTTATCCATCTTGGGATTGGTTAGATGCGTACCTCCATTGATTTCTATTCTGGGCTAGCCTACACATCTCCCTGAAACCTCTACAGCCTACATCTTTTACTATCTGTGTGCAGTAGTCTAATCTAGGTCTGCCTCTTCTTCTCTTTTTTCCTATCTCTGCTTCTAATATATTCCGCACTATTCCCTCATGCCGTAGTATGTGGCCTATCACCCTATCTCTCCTATTTTTTACCGTTTTCCATATATTTCTTTCTTCCCCTACCATTTTTAGTACCTATTCGTTCTTAACTTTGTCTGTCCATGATATCTTCATCATACGCCTGTAACACCACATTTCAAAGGCTTCTATCTTTTTCTTGTCCGCTTCTCCTACTGTCCAGGCTCCACAGCCGTACAGTGCTGTGCTCCACACATATGTTTTAAGCAATCTTTTCCTTGTTTCTATGTTTGTGGTCTTTGAGCACAGTAGTTGCTTTTTCTTGTTAAATGTAGCACGACCTTGTGCTAATCTTTGTTTTATATCTTTTGTGCTTTTCCCATCTTGCGTTATTTGGCTTCCTAGGTAGCAGATATCCTTAACCTCTTGTAAGTCCGTGTTAAATACTTGTATTCTTGTTTTTGATTTATTTTCCCCACCTTTGCAAACTAGAACTTCAGTTTTAGTTTTGTTAATTTTCATACCGTATCTCTCTGTTAGAACCGTTTCCATTTCATTAAGAGCAGCGTCTAACTCTTCCTTGCTAGGCTTATCTTCCAATAAAAGATTTTCTTATTTTGCCATGCTGAATTTTTTTATACCATATAACTCTTTTGTTACACATAAGCCTGCATTATTTTCTCCCTTAATTAAATCTCTTATTCAAAAATGTTGGTTGTCCCACAAAAATGTACAGATTTAAATTCAAAGGTCTTAAACGTCTTCAATTCACTTTTTATTAAACTAAACCATATTTCTGCACTACTTTTAAATGTTGATCTAACTATGTTTAATGAATTTTGTTTATCTGAACTTCCATGCACTTAAATCACGACGTTATTTAAAAATATCTTGGGATTTAATTTATTATTGCCATAAAATTTAGAATATTGCTCTAATTGGAATATTAGTTTGACTCCCCTTATGGGCTCACCTGTATTCTGTGAAATATTTCTATTAATATTTTTCATTCATTTCCCTAAATTCTCTATTTTGTTTCCAAAATTCGTCTTAAGACTTCGTAACTCATTTTTAAATGTTTCAAATCCTGCTTGACATCTTTCCTTAATTACACCTACTTTTTGTTCTAAGTCCTCAATTTTAACATTCATCTCTTTTTTACACAATTCTTGATTTGACATTCTTTGCACAATTTTCTCTTTGACATCATCTATATCCTCCAGAATTTGTACAACTTTATCTTTAATTTCTAACTTTGTTTCCTCTATGGTTTTATTGGGTTCTTTTAAGCCTACAGTTAATTTCTCACTGATATCTTTCATTTTCTCGCTCTCCAGTTAAAAAATTTTCTTCCAATCTTGCAAATTCTGTCCAAACATTATTCGTAATTCCTGGCTGTTCTTTTTACATTTCTTACCCATTTCCTCTATACGCTCACTCATTTCCTTGTTACTTTCTGGTCCCTTTTACTAATTTCCTGCATATTTTTAGTTAAACTCAACAAAATAGCAATCGTTCTAGACTTTTTTGCGTTTTCTAGGTTTACCTCATCACTCTACCTTGTTTTTTCTTATGTTCCTCTCTTTTTCAAATTGTTCATATAAACACTCTCTTGAGAACCAATTTCAACAATCTCTGCTTGCAATTCTTCTCTAATCTTTCTTACTCTGCCAGTCATTCTAACGACAAGTAAAACCTACTTTACAGACAATTTCTACCAAATCCAAAGACACATGAAACTCTAAATTTCAGATTGTTTAATTGTGCACTGTGTTGGTTAGCCAATAAATGCTGTGCTTTTCCTCTTTTGGAAATTATACTCCAGTATTGAAAGAAATACAAATATAACGAGTTCACAATATTCTCATCACAAACAATATTTTAAATACACTGTTCTCAATTATTCTCTACACTACTACTCTGAATAACAAATTTTGAACACAAGGGAATTATTCATCAATAAATCCTTAATTAACTTTTCATTAGAATTACAATTTATCTAATTTAACATCCTTATTCTTAATACCATATAAACCTGCTGAATTCAGTATATTTATTACATCCTATATAATAACAAATTCTTTGCGTGAATTTGCAACCCCTAAACAAGTTATTTAAATGACGTACACAAAATCTATTATAAAAATTAAATTCTTGAGTTAAAATCAGTCGTTTATAAATTTGCTCAATTGAAACAGAATATATTATACCTGAACCCTTTACGTCCGAGTGTCCACGTTTTATGGTTTGATTTTACATTCCGGATTATTTTTAAAATGGTTTCGAGCAGTTGAAAGTACATTTGTAAATTAACATTCACATCCCTGATTAAACTCCAGTCTTCAAATTATATTAAATTTGTATTAAATTATAGATTTTGCATTTTTAAGGTAATATATTTTAAATAATAAATTGTTACGGTATTCGGTGGGGACAAGAAAGAAAAAGTAAAGTAAGTAAAGAAAATCACCTGCACCGAGTACCACAAAAAAAGAAAAAAAAAGAATCCAAATAAGTATGCTGTGCTGGCTATAGCGTCGTGGGTTGAAATGGGTTGAAAAGAAAGAAACAGGATACCTTATTAAACGAATGTTATTTAAGAAACATCTAATTAAAAAAACATGTTATAACAAGAAGGTAAAGGCAACCCGTGATGAAAACAATATTTTTTTTACAAAATATCCTGTAGGATTTACACAGTACCAAAAATTGAAGTAAAAATATTTAATACATTTCTGACTTACCTTACACTAATTTTTACTCTCAATCGTAATATTTACATAAAACACCAATTAAAAAGAAATTATATCGTGAGTTGTTTTCTTTACCTTCAATCTTACTATTTACATAAAATAGCAATTAAATAGTTAGTCAAACCATATACTTACTTATTGTACATAAGTAACTCTTGATACGTAAACACAAAAGAAATTATGTAAATATTCTTTTTCATAGAGAAGTATATTTGTTAAAATGCCCAGTGTATTAAGTATAAATGCATACAATTCTCTTGATTAAAGGAGTTTTCATTCTTAATAATGAAGAAAAAGTGTTTTAGATAATGATATTCACAAAATTTTGCATAAAAAAGGACATTTGTTTTTAAGAGCTTCATTCAAAATATACTACATCGCCTAAACACATAATTATTATAAAACATTTCATTTGGTTGTGTTTATGTTCAAAAGTAAACATGCGTTTTTAAAGCGCATTGAATTATCATATTTTAATATTTTCATTTGATAACAAATTTTGACAAAAGTGTATTCCATTAGATTTTAAAATATCAGTCCCAGATTCAAAAAAAAAAGTACGATTGTATTTCAATTGAAAAATAACTTGGAAACGCGTTTATTGAACTTCTAGAATAATGTAGAAGGTGAATGATCAAATAAGGAATGTAAACGTATATCTAATTAAGGCAGAAAGTCTTATCCATAAATCTAGGATGTTGATAATATAATGTATAGGTAAATTAAACTAATTAGTAACTCGATGCTATTAGAATGACAGATTTCTGAAGGTTGCATCATTTATTATTTTTCTTGATGCTGATGTAAAGTGACCATCCATTTATAGCACCAATGATAACAGAAACGGCACCTAGTGTTTGCTAGATTATTCTACATGTGTCAAATAACACAAAGGCTTAACTATATAACCAATTAAAAAGAAGGCAGTTAATAAACAGTTGATGGGTTGCTATTAAAACGTCAAGATGTCATTGAATCAGTGATATTATGTCACGTAGTAAATTATTACAGTATTAATAGTTGTAATTATTTTATTTAAATATTAAAGAAAAAGTGTTTTAAAATGTACAGAAGTGAGAGAGATTAATTGGAAGTACATAAAATGAACAAATAGTGATTGGCTACTGCAAGATACAGTTTTACTGCGAATATAAACGTATATGGATATGGAATGCAATTTTGATGTTTAGTGGTATTTATTGGAAAATTTTGACAATTTGAACAATTTGGACATGATTGAATGACTATGTGGCAACCAGAGGCAAAAGAATGACAGCATAATTTATATGGAAAAATAAAAATTACATTGTTTTAAAATTTTAAAAAGGCCATATCTATTTATTGTTTAAGTTCTGATAAGAGTATTTTTGTGTTCTAATATTTGAAATTAGAGTAGAGTGTGTACAAGTTGATAATACGATTTGAAAAAGGGTGACTGCTTACGGTGTGTTTTACCATTATAAAAAAATTTATTAAACCTGACTGATCAGATACGTTTAAAATCTGATTTTAAAAGGTAGACATTGAGTTATTTATCTTACACCTTGGCAAATTTTGTATATAATAAGATTTATTAAGGAGTTAATAGTGAATGAATAGGTGTTTATTCTGATTATAAAAGAGACTTTGGACTTAATTTAGTGAGTGATTACTCGGAAATTATATTATTATTAGATTTAGGATATTGTATGTAATGCAAAGCTGTGGTGGCAAATTTTGCACTCTATTTTTAGACTTTAATATCTGTATGAAAGTATTTTTTTTAGAAGGTATACGTAAGATATTGTTTGTTAGAAAAAAGCTGTTGTGGATTTGATGTAAGATTCTAGTGGTTTCATTTAATTTGAGCTAGCAAAAATAATTAGGGCAACACTTTCATTAATCACTTCAGTACACATAAACTTTTATTGACGTCCCATGTCAGGCATCTTTAGACCACAGCACTTTTATCGACACCTGGCCTGGAGGTCATTTAGAATTTTCTACAGACCACAGCAATATATATATATATATATATATATATATATATATATATATATAAACAACTGATTTAATTGAAATCTTGGGATACACTCGTTCTACCAGATAAAACTACAGCGTCAAATTGTAATTTTTATTCAACGTTTCGGCATTGACTTTATGCCTTCTTCATAGACTGAAAAATTTAATGAAGGTTATTACAATTATATTCAAACAGTATAACTATGTACTCACATAAATTACTATGACTTAAACCTGATTTAAACTTAACAAACAACACTTATTCATGACATGCAACTTGGTTAAATTTTTAAAAAGTAATTACGGCAACACAATTAAAATGTAATATAGTCAATTGAATAAAATAAATAAATAAATAAATTAATTAATTAACATCATCGGTCAAGTCGTCATGGATTCTTTACTAGAGTCTGTCATGAATTTACTTCCTTTTGACATTCCCTTTCTTGTCAAATATGTGGAGGACATTTTATGTTCCGTGCTTGAGCATTTGATATAGTATACAGTGTATATTTTCAACAGCTATAATTCTAATTTGGTTTTTACATATGAAAAAGAAGTTAACCAAAGCATCCCATTTCTAGACACATTGGTAATTAGATCGCCTACCAATACGTTGCTTTTTGACATCTACAAGAAACCCACTGACTCTGGGAGGTATATTAATTATCACTTCAACCATACGCTCGCTCATAAAATTAACACCATTATTGGTTTAAAACATCGTATTACCAGAATATGCGAGCCAGACTTGCTTCATAAAAATTTAAAACTTTTGGAATTTAATTTGGTGAATAATGCATACCCCAAACCTCTTATAAAACGATTACTGTATACAAAACACCTACCAATTTCAGCACTAGATAGATCAGAAAGGAAAAAATTCAGGAAACTACCTTACATTCAAAATCTAACACCTCAACTTGCCAAGATTTTGAAGCAACCTGACTTGGTTATCGCATGCGCCTATAAAAAATCGATAAGTAGCTTGTTTATAAAAATAAAAGATAGCATAGATAAGTCTCTGTGTAGCAACGTTATTTACAAAATACAATGTAGTTGCAAAAGAACGTACGTTGGTCAGACAAAACAGTGGCTAAAGAACCGCATCATACAACACAAAAGTGGTGCCAGGATTGGAAAATCTAATTGTGCTCTTGCGTCGTATTTTTACAATACTAAACATACAGCGAATTTTGAGAACACCACTATATTAGATATAGAATCTAATTATTATAAGAGACTTTTCTTGGAATCTTTCTATATTCAGCAACAATCGAATCCACTGAATAACAAAGTGGATATGAACAACTTAAACACGGTTTACTCTGCGTTCTACAAGTTTAATAACGGTCATTTTCACAAACAGTGTTGAATTGTTTAATTATGTATTCTGTGTCATGTGCTGAATTTATTAGTGTGTTCCATTTTTTCATTAAACTATTAAGATACAGGTTTTAGATTATGACTTACTATAATCTTCAGGTGACAACATGATCGATTATTAAATAAGATTAGTTTAGTTATGCTTGTTGCATCGTATGATTAGGTTTAAATGCATGTTGTAAATGTTAATTAATTAATTTATTTATTTATTTATTTTATCCAATTCACTATGTTACCTTTTAATTGTGTTGCCGTAATTACTTTTTAAAAATTTAACCAAGTTGCATGTCATGAATAAGTGTTGTTTGTTAAGTTTAAATCAGGTTTTAGTCATAGTAATTTATATAAGGACATAGTTATACTGTTTGAATGTAATTGTAATAACCTTCATTAAATTTTTCAGTCTATGAAGAAGGCATAAAGTCGATGCCGAAACGTTGAATAAAAATTACAATTTGACGCTGTAGTTTTATCTGGTAGAACGAGTGTAACACAAGATTTCAATTAAATCAGTTGTTTACCTACTTTTGTTCGAGAAATAATAATAATATATATATATATATATATATATATATATATATATAATAGTTAATAAGATGAAATAATAACTTAGACTTTTATGCAAAGCCCAAATGATCATTTCAAATTGAGCTAATAATTGAAAGATGGGAAATATAAGGGCTCGGACAGGACTTAAACCTGTATCCTGTATAGAGAATGCTTAACAAAAATGAAAGGACACTTAATGAACTATCCATTGTAGCAATAAAATTGGTAGAGTGCAATTTAAAAAAAATTTTTAAAATTGCATTTTGCGAAACCTGACACACCCTGTATACTGTGAAGAAATTTCAAAAAAGTGATATTTACAAATATACTATGGTATATGGTAAAATTTTCTGCATCTTGAAAAAAACATAAGTTGTGTATTAGTGCAGTGGCAATGTATCTAATCGGGGTCATTTTTTCTAAAAACAGTTGAATATCTCAAAAACTAAAAGGAATAGACAGATACAATTTGATATCAAATTAAAGCTCATTTTATGGGCTTTTCAAAAATGTAATAATATATAGGGGGTTCCATTTAAAAAAATATAAGTTTAATATGCCCTGGAATTATGAAACACCCTGTATGCTTCCAAATATTTTTAAAATGTGCACTTTAGGCATGCCTAATATGCCTCCAATTTTGGTTTACATAGCTTTTATAATAACGGAGTTATCGACCGTTGCCACACTAAAAACTCACCCTGTATATAAAATAAGATATATCTGTAAACAAACTCTTATGAAAATAATAGAGCTTATTGACGAATACAAATCGGGCTAGTAGTTATATAGCCATTAACCAAACATTAGCTTTGATACATTACAGGGGAGGAAACATCTACTCACCGACGGTTTCGGCTTTGTTAAGCCTCATCAGAGCAGATTAGTTTCAAACCCTATGAAGTAATCGAAGCTATTATACTGATATAATTTCGAAACAATCTCTGTACTATAGCAAAAGTAAATAAAACCGCCATCAGGTGATAAAACACCAACACTACTAAGTGTGGAAGTACAGAATTGAATCGAAGCTACATAGTAGATCTATAGATGGCTATAAAAGTACGTCTGGCCTTTGAGATTTGCGGAATGTTATAGCAAAATTAATTTGCAAATGTAACAAACCTTCTCGTGGCGACACCTGGGTTCATGCCCCAAAGGCAATTAAAATAGTAAGAGACAAGTTATTTGCAGTCCGCAATAAAACATTGTGTAGAACAATATATAAAATAAGATGTATCTGTAATCAAAACTCTTATAAAAATAATAGAGCTTATTGATGAATACAAATCGGGCTAGCAGTTATATAGCCATTAACAAAATATTAGCTTTATTACGTCACAGGGGAGGAAACATCCACTGACCGACGGTTTTGGCTTTGTTAAGCCTCATCAGAGCAGATTAGTTTCCAACCCTATGAAGTAATCGAAGCTATTATACTGATATAATTTCGAAACAATCTCTGTACTATGACAAAAGTAAATAAAACCGCCATCAAGTGCTAAAACACCAACACTACTAAGTGTGGTAGTACAGAATTGAATCGAAACTACATAGTAGATTCTATAGATGGCTATAAAAGTACGTCTGGCCTTTGAGATTTGCGGAATGTTACAGCAAAATTTATTTGCAAACGTCTTTTACTATTTGAATTGCCTTTGGGGCATGAACCCGGGAGTCTCCACGAAAAGGTTTGTTACGTTTGCAAATAAATTTTGCTGTAACATTCCTCAAATCTCAAAGGCCAGACGTACTTTTATAGTCATCTCTAGAATCTACTATGTAGTTCGATTCAGTTCTGTACTTCCACACTTAGTAGTGTTGGTGTTTTATCACCTGATGGCGGTTTTATTTACTTTTGCCATAGTACAGAGATTGTTTCGAAATTATATCAGTATAATAGCTTCGATTACTTTATAGGGTTGGAAAGTAATCTGCTCTGAGGAGGTTTAACAAAGCCGAAACCGTCGGTCAGTGGATGTTTCCTCCCCTGTGAAGTAATAAAGCTAATGTTTTGTTAATGGCTATATAACTACTTGTCCGATTTGTATTCGTCAATAAGCTCTATTATTTTCATAAGAGTTTGTTTACAGATACATCTTATTTTATATACAATTTCTTATTGCGGACTACAAATAACTTGTCTTTTATATATATATATATATATATATATATATATATATATATATTACTCATATTTAGACCAGGGTAGAAAATTAAATAATCACATCAAATAATTTTAATCACCGTGTATAAGGAATTTTATTAGATAATACGCTTTATTAAAAAACCGTGGAGAATAAAAATTCATTCGTTTCATTAAAAATAAGAGATTCAAATTATGTACAAGACGCTTTATATAAAAAGGAAGCAGTATTAGAAAACTTTACGTGTAATTTAAGTATTCCTAGTAAAGAAACAAAGACAAATTACGTGCAAAATTTACATTAATTGATTTAAGTTCTGGGTAACAAGTAGTAGACAAAGTGTACACATAATAATTAATATTTAATTTGTATTTGCTAAAAATGAAAGGGTAGAAGTCAATTTTAGTTGGAGTTAATTGAACCATTATTAATAATAAGCATAAAACTTGTAAAACCCAATAAAATGCAAATCGTAGAAGGGTATTTAAAATGTTACGTTTGAACACACCTGCGTATTTTTAAAAGGCAATTTCAGTTTAATTTGTTTAGATAAACATGTCGATTCTACAGATAATTAATGGTTACAAAGAATCTTGGAGAAACCGTGGCTTAATATTCACGAGAAGGTGCGATACGGGGTTATTTAACCCAGATAGTCCACATGGACTAAAATAATCGATAATAAGGAATATCAATTTGCACTAATAAGAACAGGGTAGATAGAGACAGATAATATGCGCAAGACCGAGACACATATAGTAAAAAGGCGTGAGTAGAGCAACGTCATGGGGTTGCGATTGGTTGAAAGTAAAAGGCAAAATTGAGAAGTAGAAATAACATTTCTGTATAAAATTTAATTAGGTATTCTCAGACGTTGCGTGCCGTGTGGAAATTTTCTGAGATTTTAACTGGGGCGAGTACAAAATTCGTAAAAATCGCATGCCGAGCTGCGGAATGGGAACATAGCAGACGAAATTCTTTAGAATTGTCCGTTTTGGGGAACAGACCGACAGACAGGCTAACCGCTATATATACGGAGGTGAATATGAACAAGCTCTCTGACATCCGCGACTTGATTCAAGACGTTAAACAGTGCATTTTAGTTTGATAGAATAATTTAAAGTTTGCTCGTATATTTTGGTGATTTAAAACAGTTTGTTATTTACGTGCTAACATGAATGTACTTGAGTGCACTTAGATACAAGGTAATAAAATTTAGTATCACTGTACCAATTAGTAAGCGTAAGACTAGAAATTTACAACGACAAATGTATACACAAAAGTAGGCAGTTTTGGCGTATATTGGTGAAAGAAGTATGAATTTCTTTGCTATTTTTCGGGGGGTGTTAATGATTAAATGGTTCATAAACGTGTCTGGATCCACAAAACAAGGGTCAGATATACCCAGATGAGTTCCGGAAAAGCCCTGAGACAAATTTAAATAAATGGTGATGGAGAAAATTTTAAAAGCGTTGAGAATCAGAAGCTGTAAATATAATCCAGTTGGAATGGTGTGATTAACAAAAGGGACGATGTACATTGAAGCTACGAGTGCAGTTACCTTCAGGTAATTTATACTATTTTGTTTGAACTTTGATATTTTTGTGTGTGTTGAATAACTTTATAATTGATTACTTTAAATGGACATTAGTGAAATTGTACTAACCATAAAATTTTAATTTTAAGATGAAATTTGCTTGTTTAAGTAGAAAGGGGTATTTAGTATTGATGTTCTGGATTATGATGAAAATTTAGGGTATGTCTTTGAGCTCAATTAGACGAACCTGGTTAATTAACGTAAAGGGGTGGTAGATGCTCCCTTTGTACTCTGCATATATTGTTATATTAATTAGTAGGCATCCAACAAGGACTTTAATTCAGGATGCACATTTAAATGATAATAAATGTAATCTTGAAAATTTCTGATACTGAAATTTATGCCAAAATTTAATTTTGAAATTTTAATGTATTGTGAATATTGATGTAAATAGAGTTAACGTTCGTGTTTGTGGTAGGAATGTGTTTGTTTTTTTTAATGAATGAGGATGAAAGTTATCTAGGGGAGCAGCCGAGGCGATTAACAGAAGAAAGTCAACGGACCAGTTAAGTTAATGAATAGCTTTTTGTAGGATTCTCAGCATTCTTGACATCCAATTCGTAGGGGCTCGATTATAAAGCGTAGTTCATGGATTTTGTTGGTATCACAGCATTCTTTGGCGCCCAATTCGTGAGGCTCGACAATAATACAGGGAAACACAACATTCTTTGGCGACCCAAAAGTGAGGCTCGAGTTCCAAATAAAATTTTTGTGATTTTATTCCAGGAAACTGGCGATCTGAGAGAGAGAGTTTCTGTGTGTGTATAAATTTAAGAGTATTTTTAGAGTGTGTGTGAGTGATTAGAACGTATGCAGAGAAAAGAGTGGTTAAGGAGTCAAGGAGTGGAAATTGGAAGTGACGATAGTGCATTGTGTGGGAAAAATTCGAAAATGGAAGAAGCTGGAGGCAGTAGAGATCAGTCGAGGACGGAATCAGGGATCAAGGAAATGAGTTAATGATGAGAATGTTTGAGGAAATGCGATTAGCTAGGGAAGAATCTAATAGAGCGAGGAGGAGTCCAACCAAAATTAGAGCAGATAAGCGGGAAAATTGAACAAAATACTAAAGAATTTACAGAATTTAAAGATAGTCTTACCGTGAAAATGGGGGAGGTTGAAAATAGGGTTGAAAAAAATGAGCATGATATTACAGGTCTTCGACAGGAAATGGGACATTTAAGGTCCGAAGTACGCATTTTTTGTGAAGAAGAGATTAATGTAAAAATGACTGAAGTGACAGACTCATGTAGGGATCAGTTAGGCAGGGTAGAACGCGAAGTTAGTAGTATCAAATACAACATGTCGAATTTAACGGGGGATGGTCCCAGATTTTATACAGGTGGAGTATCATTGGACCAACACATGCAGTTTTATGGCGATAACAGGGTAAATCCACAAATTTTTATTAATAGTGTAAGAAATCTAGTGGGAAATTTATTTGACGAACAGACTAAACTGAATACGATAAAAGCTTTATTGAAAGACAACGCGGAAGCATGGTACAATTTAGTAGGACAGGACATAGACACCTACACGGAGTTTGAAGACAGATTTTTAAAGCACTACTGGAGTGACCACAGACAAGACCAGGTACGAGACGACTTAATCACAGGAAATTTAAGGAGAATTTTCAGGAAGTAGGAGCAATATGCTATACGCAAGTATAGCATAGCAAAGCAACTGAACCCACCACTGACGGATCGACAAATTATTAAGTATTTATCACGACACTTCGAGGTAGACATAAGACAGCACGTAGCACTACAGAACATAGTGGACAGAGAAATGTTTCTAGAATACTTGCAGAGGTACCACGACGTAAGTAGTGGACGACCTCGGGATAACAGGGAAAGACAGATCAACACAGTTAGGTTTGACAATAGACGGGACAACTACACTAGACGGGGGAATAGTTACGGATACCAGCGACAGAATTGGGAACAGAGACGACCATATGTTAGGAGTAATAGTTTAGGAAGGGGACCTGCACCGAGACCGGGACCTACCAGAATGAATAGTTCACCAGACATGAGCGGGACTGCTAATACAGACACGGAACGAGTGGAAACGCCTAGGACATACGCTGAGGTGACGGCTAGACCAGGACCGAGTAGGGAAAACAGACCTGGACAGGATTTTTAGAACGCGACAGACCACTAGATATCAGTGTAAATGTATATGAACATCCACGTGAATTTTTCAAAATTGAGGAGGAAGTAGAGCCAGAAATTAAGGAAAAATTATGTTTGCCAATTATTAATTTAGAAATTTTTGAGAATAATGTAGAAGTATTACTTGATACAGGGGCAGAGGCGAGTTTAATATCGGAGGAATTCGTCAGCAAAATTAGGGATAAGGTTTGTGATAGAATTATGCCTATAAAGCGTAGCCATTTAGTAGCTCCAAATAAAAAGAAGTTTGCTGTAGTAAATAGTGTTGTGGTGCTTAGGATAGATATAGGAGATTTAAGCTGTGAACAGGAGTTTGTAATTGTACCTGGACTGAAGTTTCAGAGCATTTTAGGTGTTGACTGTATGATGAAGTTAGGGGTTTTGATAGATATGGAACGGAAGGTAATAAGGATTAATGATAGGGTAGTGCCATGGAAGGGCAGTTATGAAGTCACAGAGGATGACACGGGGTTGAATATTAATGTAGTAGAGGTAGAGGATGATGGGGTTAAACAGATCAACACAATAAGATGTCCAGAGGATAGGATAGTAGAGGTTCAAGCTTTAGTACAAAAACAGGCAGAATTAGTGGGGGTAGAAGCAACAGCAGCATATCGGGAGCAGGTGAAGGCAGAATTAAGTAAAGAGGCACGAAAAATTAGTCAAGGGACCAAACCGCAATTCCATTGTCCAACATCCATGGACACATTTTTGACGAGGTTAAATGGCAAGTTTGTTTTTAATAAAGTAGATTTAAGGAATTCATTCTGGCGGATTCCATTACATATGAATTCTAGAAGGTACATAGGATTTTCCATAGAGGGAAAAATCGATAATTTTAAAGTAGTATCGTTTGGTTTGTCGGCAGAAAAGGAAACAATAATAAATGAGAAACAGACAAGTGTAGGGACTGAAGAAGAAGTAATATTTAAGAGTCAGGATAATAGGGATGATAAGTTTATTTTATGTGAGATAATAAGGATGATAAGTATAGATATAGAAGGGGGAGAAATAGGGATGAAGAGTATTAGGTTGGTGAGAAGAAAGACTTGGAGGATCAAGAAGAGAGTTAGATTTAAATAACTTGATGAACAAAGGATAGAAATAGGTGAATTTTAGTATAGATATAGTATAGAAGAGTAGAAGTAGGTGTTTATAGAAAATAAAGCTAGGTATAGGATAAATATGGGAGATAGTTAGAAATAGGTTTAGGATGAGAATAAAGAGTAAATGTAGGAAGAAAATAAGATAGGTTAAGTATAGATATTTCTTATAAGATTAGTGGGAAGTTAGGAATAGAATAAGAATAGGATAGGTATATAGGATTAGTTAGGGGGAAGTGAAGTATAGTGAAGATTAGTTAAAAGTTAGGAATAGGATAGGTATATAGGATGTATATAGGATTAGATGGATAAGTAGGATGAAGTTAGGGATAATTTCAGTTTATAAAATTAAGTGAGAGTTAGGAATAGGATAGGGATATACGATAAGTGTAAATATTTTTTGAATTGGAGATAAAGTAGGTAAGTTAGATAGATAAGGATAGAGAGAGATAGGCAATTTTTTTGTAATTTTTTTGTCTAAATGCTTTATATTTGCATTCAAATAAGTGGGATTATTTGTATTCAAATAGGGGGAAAATACTCATATTTAGACCAGGGTAGAAAATTTAATAATCACATCAAATAATTTTAATCACCGTGTATAAGGAATTTTATTAGATAATACGCTTTATTAAAAAACCGTGGAGAATAAAAATTCATTCGTTTCATTAAAAATAAGAGATTCAAATTATGTACAAGACGCTTTATATAAAAAGGAAGCAGTATTAGAAAACTTTACGTGTAATTTAAGTATTCCTAGTAAAGAAACAAAGACAAATTACGTGCAAAATTTACATTAATTGATTTAAGTTCTGGGTAACAAGTAGTAGACAAAGTGTACACATAATAATTAATATTTAATTTGTATTTGCTAAAATGAAAGGGTAGAAGTCAATTTTAGTTGGAGTTAATTGAACCATTATTAATAATAAGCATAAAACTTGTAAAACCCAATAAAATGCAAATCGTAGAAGGGTATTTAAAATGTTACGTTTGAACACACCTGCGTATTTTTAAAAGGCAATTTCAGTTTAATTTGTTTAGATAAACATGTCGATTCTACAGATAATTAATGGTTACAAAGAATCTTGGAGAAACCGTGGCTTAATATTCACGAGAAGGTGCGATACGGGGTTATTTAACCCAGATAGTCCACATGGACTAAAATAATCGATAATAAGGAATATCAATTTGCACTAATAAGAACAGGGTAGATAGAGACAGATAATATGCGCAAGACCGAGACACATATAGTAAAAAGGCGTGAGTAGAGCAACGTCATGGGGTTGCGATTGGTTGAAAGTAAAAGGCAAAATTGAGAGGTAGAAATAACATTTCTGTATAAAATTTAATTAGGTGTTCTCAGCCGTTGCGTGCCGTGTGGGAATTTTCTGAGATTTTAACTGGGGCGAGTACAAAATTCGTAAAAATCGCATGCCGAGCTGCGGAATGGGAACATAGCAGACGAAATTCTTTAGAATTGTCCGTTTTGGGGAACAGACCGACAGACAGGCTAACCGCTATATATACGGAGGTGAATATGAACAAGCTCTCTGACATCCGCGACTTGATTCAAGACGTTAAACAGTGCATTTTAGTTTGATAGAATAATTTAAAGTTTGCTCGTATATTTTGGTGATTTAAAACAGTTTGTTATTTACGTGCTAACATGAATGTACTTGAGTGCACTTAGATACAAGGTAATAAAATTTAGTATCACTGTACCAATTAGTAAGCGTAAGACTAGAAATTTACAACGACAAATGTATACACAAAAGTAGGCAGTTTTGGCGTATATTGCTGAAAGAAGTATGAATTTCTTTGCTATTTTTCGGGGGTGTTAATGATTAAATGGTTCATAAACGTGTCTGGATCCACAAAACAAGGGTCAGATATACCCAGATGAGTTCCGGAAAAGCCCTGAGACAAATTTAAATAAATGGTGATGGAGAAAATTTTAAAAGCGTTGAGAATCAGAAGCTGTAAATATAATCCAGTTGGAATGGTGTGATTAACAAAAGGGACGATGTACATTGAAGCTACGAGTGCAGTTACCTTCAGGTAATTTATACTATTTTGTTTGAACTTTGATATTTTGTGTGTGTTGAATAACTTTATAATTGATTTACTTTAAATGGACATTAGTGAAATTGTACTAACCATAAAATTTTAATTTTAAGATGAAATTTGCTTGTTTAAGTAGAAAGGGGTATTTAGTATTGATGTTCTGGATTATGATGAAAATTTAGGGTATGTCTTTGAGCTCAATTAGACGAACCTGGTTAATTAACGTAAAGGGTGGTAGATGCTCCTTTGTACTCTGCATATATTGTTATATTAATTAGTAGGCATCCAACAAGGACTTTAATTCAGGATGCACATTTAAATGATAATAAATGTAATCTTGAAAATTTCTGATACTGAAATTTATGCCAAAATTTAATTTTGAAATTTTAATGTATTGTGAATATTGATGTAAATAGAGTTAACGTCCGTGTTTGTGGTAGGAATGTGTTTGTTTTTTTTTATGAATGAGGATGAAAGTTATCTAGGGGAGCAGCCGAGGCGATTAACAGAAGAAAGTCAACGGACCAGTTAAGTTAATGAATAGCTTTTTGTAGGATTCTCAGCATTCTTGACATCCAATTCGTAGGGGCTCGATTATAAAGCGTAGTTCATGGATTTTGTTGGTATCACAGCAATATATATATATATATATATATATATATATATATATATATATATATATATGATTTGGTAGAATGTTGCATAATCGTATCATAGGGGCAATATTCAGTATCAAAAATATCAATATTTGGAATTGTTGAAGCCTAATAAAGCCACTAGTTGTTGAGATTCTAAAAACAATGAAAAAGGATTCAATATGGATATCATTCTCCAACAAAATGATGTTCCAGCTTATTTTGTAGTGTGTGAAATTATGTGTATACTGTTTATTAGGGAAGATTGTTTTGGGCATTCAGGACAATGGTCTTCAAGATCATTTAATTGCTTTTTGTGGCGGAACCTTAAATCTAAAATCCACGGGATTTGTACCAATTTTTAAAAGTTAAGTCATCGGAAAGCAGGTGACTGCAACATTAATTGAGAAATGTTATAAAATGACAGAGAAACAATCAGAAATAAACTTTTTACTGTCAAGAAGTTAATAGAGACCATTTTGGAATTTTGTTAACTTAATATTTAGTTTACAATAACATAATTCTCTTATGCGGCTTTATTTTGTTTGTTTAATTAATTAACTTTAAATGTGATTTATTAAAAAAATAATAAAAATAATTTTAGTTTATTTTCACTAATATATACGGAATTAAAAACTCTTTTACATGGTCTATCACTTGACCCATCTGCTGTTTAAAAATTTTAAGGAGTAGTCACTCTATACAAAGTTTGCAAGAAAGTTTTAGATAATTTTTAATTGTCTACTTAGTTATAATTTCAGTAATATTCTTTATTTGCCTGTATCATTAATCATTTATTGTTTGCATCTACTTGAGAACAATTAATCTTTTTACTATTAGATTGTGAATTTTAATACTGACCATAAAATATTTTTATATAACTGCTGATCAGAATATTATATTTGCATATACTTAGAGTGCTTGTAATTCTAACATAGAGTATTATATATTTTTAGAGAGAAGAGTCTATGAAGCGCCTGCTAGAATGGAAACAACGAATGCTGCAATCACCATTAAATAGAAAAACAAATCCAGGGATCAACAAAACAATTTATAATAAATTTAATCACTATTATACGACAAGAGAAGATGGATATGGTATTGTGCCAAATTTTGATGCATATTCAGATACTTCCAAATTTAAAACATGTTCCACGCCTGCTGCACAATATAACAGTTATTCATCTGATGATGAAGGTAAGTATATGATAAAAATTAGGTTAAGAAGTGCTTTAACTGTGAACAAATTAAATTAAGTTTGTGGCATTGCCAACTTTATTATTATTGAGCTATGGGCATTGGTTAAAAAGACAGACAAGTAATATATTGGGTTAGCTTTTTGCATTCATTGTTCGCTATTGTTTATATTTTCGGGCTGGTTGATCATTGCTTTCAAAAATTTAAATCTTTAAATCCCAATAAACTGATGGCAAGCATCTTTTATTACTGGAAATAAATTTCAAGCCAAAAAATTAAATCCTGAACATCAAAAATCTTAAATGAATTTTGTGTAAAATATTTAAGTCCTAAATGTCCGAACTACCTTTTCAAATAGCATACCTAGTCTGCATTTCAAATATAATAAAGCTTAGATCACCATGCTTATCTATATTGAATAAACTAAGCAGCTTTTGGTTAGTAGAATTAGTTGTCGCAAATCACAATGTATTAAAACTATTAAGAGAAGAAAATAATTCTAGAGCAATAACTCATCATTGAACACAAACCCTGCATTTGACCATTTTAACAGTAAAATATTAAATGCTAAACCTAATATAAATATAAGAACTATAAAATTGTGTTTATTGAAAAAAAATTAAAACATTTGACCAATATAGTTCAGAATGTCTCATCGAAAATGCCAATTTTAACAAAATTTATAATAATTCAAATTTTTTGTTACCGTCATTTTTTTTTTTAAAACAATTTTTGCTTTTTATTTATTTAACATTAGACAAAAAATTAAAAAACAATTCTTAACCATCCAATACTGCATTTTATAGTACGGTTAAAGTTTATAGGTAAGAGTATTTGGCCAGGAAGTTTTTTATAACAGTAAAATTTTTATACTTGTCTGTACTTACAGTTATTATTTATAGCCTTAAGTTATAACTTTATAAATGTTAGGATTCAAAGAATTATTAATGCAACAGTTTATGAGATTCACTATACTCAAAATTTTAATGTATGTTTTTGATCGTGTTGTAATAGTAGTCTTCAATGAAGTTTCATTATTTTTGGTAATATTAATGTCAGTTTAAAATAAAATGCATACTAACTGGTTCTTGAGGAATGAGTAATATTTTGGTAATAGATTCAGAAAATCAAAATAATAAAGCTAACCCATAGTTATTATCCAATCGTCCACCAGCCTTAAAATAAATAAAAGTTAAATTTCTTATATTAAAGTTTATTGCGAGGGTTGCTCCTAAAATGTTTAAAATAAAATAGTCACTTTACTGCTTTTTAAAATATTTCTTTTCACAATCATCACATTTTTCATGCAAATAAAAACATTTTTTCCATTTGGAAAATAATTTGCTAAAAATTCCTTTTTTAAACACTTCTATGCCATCTTGTGGAGTTGAAAATTGGTGACCTTGAAGTTAATTTTTAGACATGTAAAGACATTGGAGGATGATACATTAATTCCATCATTTGATTGGTTAAATAACTTTTTGCTGTTTCCTGTGCCATGTAAGAGCTTGCATTATTGTGATGAAGATTTACCAATGTTTTTTTTTTATTTATTTTTTACATTATAGAATACACTTGTAATAAACAAATTTATGTATACCATTCTACATTTACAGTTCTATAACCTTTACAGGAATAGTAGATACATGTCCAGTTTTGCTGCTAAACAAAAAATCATTCTCTTGGAAACACTAAGGAAACGAATAACTTTTGTTAGCTTGGTATACCCAATCCGTTGAATGCTGTTTTTTTAGGTTCATATGCAGTATGTATGTGTGTGTATTTTTAATTTTGTGTCACTTCCAGTTTAACTGGAAATGCCTATCACTTTTTTTTAAATGAGTCATTATATTTTTACACTTTTGGATGCAGAATAGAAAATTGCATTCAGAAATATTAGAATATTTTTTCTTTTTAAGAATGCATTAAAAAAAATAATAAACACCCCTGATAACGTTAAATCAAGATGTCCTTGAGAACAAATGATTTTACTGTAACCTATCCGATTGCAATTACTGCTGTCAATATCTTTGTAATTGCTTTATTAAACACTTTGAAAATGGCAGTGAAATTAACAGAATCTGAGTGGATTGACGTTTCATTGATGCGTGGGTATGGTGACCGTCAATGTTCTTCTAAAGAGGTTTGCACTTTATTCAATAATATTTATCCACATTGCAAAATTAGTAAAAGCACAATATATAGGACAATATGTAAGTATGAAGCATTTTGCCAAATAAAAGATCTGCTTAGAATTGGACATCCAAGAACAGCAACTGATGCAGGTACCGGTCTGAATGCTGTATTAACAGTTCAAGAAAATTCGCATGTGAGTACAACTGAATTAGGACAACTTCACGATATCTCCTAAAAAACTGCCCACAAATTCTAAAATTTGCAAAACTTAAACCCTTCAAGATGCATATGCTTCATGAGTTGACTGAAGATGATCTAGACCGCAAAGTACAGTGTTGCAAAATAATGACAGAATTAACCAAAGTGAATCCTAATTTGGCAAATCAAATAGTATTTTCTGATGAAACAACATTTTATCTCAATGGTACGGTCAGCAGGCACAATTTTTGGTACTGGTCAACGGATAATCCTCAAAGGGTGGAGGGAGACCATATGCAGTATCCTTAAAACGTGAACGTGTGGACTGGTATGGTTGGATATAGCATAAATCAGACCATTTTTCATTGTATGAAATTTCACTTGTGACGTCTATTTAAATTTATTAAGGAACGAGATTGTATTAGCACTGGCAGCTTTTTTCCAAATCTAAATGATGTTTGATTTCAACTGGAAGGAGCTCCACCACATTTTGCGTCCAACATTCATGATTATTAAACGAAATATATCCTGCACGCTGGATTGAACACAGAGGACCAATTGAATCACCAGCCCATTTTCCAGATTTATTGCCGCTTGATTTTTGTGTGGGGTCACTTGAAATGCCAAGTGTATAAAAATCGACCAACTAATTTACAAAAATTTGAAGAACAAAAAGTTGGAAAAATTAGTCGTATTACACCACAAATGATAAAGAATTCACTAAGACATTTCATTGATGATTACATCACTGTCAAGTTATAAACGGAGCACAATTTGATCTTTTTTTTGTGGTATCAATAAAACTTCAAATAGTTTTCAGACATCTTGATTTTGCATTATCAGTAGTTTTTTTTATTTTTTGTAATGCGTTCTTAACAATTGGAAAGATATGTTAATATTTCTGAAAGTAGTTTTTTATTCTGCATCTGAAAATGTAAAAATATAATGAGTATTTTATTTAAAAAAGAAAAGTGATAGGCATCTCTGGTTAAACAAAAAGTGACACAAAATTAAAAATGGCATAAATAAATTCATTAATTTTAGCTACATATTTGTATCAAATTTAAAAAAAAAGCACTTTAAATAAAAAAGTTATTTGACCGTTTCGGAACTTTATACTAACCTTGTATATAAGTATGTATATATACATATATATATATATATATATATATATATATATATCCAACTTTTATAACCACTAGTATGATGACTCCAAATTTGATGTTCTTAAGATATATTGTTTAAGCAGATCTTGCCACTATTTAACACAAGCTTCTGTACAAGTGTGACCTAATTTCCCTACATATTTTATATTGATCTACCATTATCATTTGTCGAATAGCATCAATGTTTTAATGTTGTTGAGCGACCTTCATGAAATTCATTACTAAGGTGATTGCAACCAAATATAAATTCTTGGTAATAGAACATTTATTTTTAAGTGCCTCATCACCTTTTCACTTATTAGTCAAAGATAAAGCAATATCACTTGCTTGAAAATGCTCACAATTTAAATCCATCTTTCTCAAATATTGTTAAATTTAAAATTATGCTATAATTAAACTGTATACTATTTTTCTCTAAGTCGACTGAGTTTGAGAACTTTTATATATCAAACATCAGTCGACTACACTGCTGTGCACATGATCCCAAAATTTTTGCAGCAGTCTGTGCGTATTGGTGTTAAATAAGACAACAACTAGAGAATAATTAAAAAATGTCATCAAATTCAATGCACTTGTTTGTTTTTTTATTGATAGTACAGATAGTACACTTAATAATTTTATGATTATTACTTATTAGTTTAGTTACAGACAAAATGTGGTCAAATAATAATTCCCCTGCATCTACTCTTGTAACATGCACTAACGATTTTATTCACCCCTGGAGAAAATCAAATAACTTCAGTCCAAAGATTTTGAGCATCTATTTGTTGAAAGTCTTCTACCGATCTATCATTAAGGAAAATGATTGCACAAAAATTTCATATAAACAATATGGTGAGAGGTTCTATAATGCTGAAAGTACAATCATTATCAAACATTTAGAAAAACACCATCTTCAATTTCTGATAAATGATTTTCTAGAAAGTGTAAAGCTCTTACACCAGTAAAGCACTCATGCAACATAATGAATTATTATCTGATCATTATTTATTCCAAATCAAACATGATTGCTAAATCGATGTTTAAAGTTGTTTTCGAACATAACATGGAAATTGTTTGTTGAAAATCGATGCTGTTATAAAAATTATGTATACTATCTCCAGTGAATTGCACTTTATTGCACAATAAAATGCATTCATTTACTCTTGAATTTTGAACAATACATTCATAAAATTATAATCTTGAAATATGGTCATCTTCAAGGAGTTGAACAGGTTAAATGTAAAAATGCTATAAACCATTTTCCTTAGGTATTTTAAAAACATCTTTCTATGATCATTCAAGTTGTAACAATCCTAATACTCTTTAACGATATTGAAAATATTATTTTTGTTTCATACACCAAAACCTTCTCTTTCACAAAAATCCGTTCACTTGGAAATATCAGTCTCCTGAATTCTAGCAAAAAAAAGCTTTTGATGTGATTCAGGAAAATTTATTGATATTCACCAACTGAGCAAACTGAACTTCTTCTATTGCAAAAACCACAAACAAAAATCATACCTGCATATTCCCTACCGGTGAGTATTTTAAAGATATTTGTTACAAAATCCTTAGTTAGTTAACAGTTTAGGCAAATAAGTTAACATCAAACAAACTGTCAGCTAATTGTGTTAAATCAATTTAACAAAATCTATTTGTAAAAAAGAGATAAAGTGTGTGTTTTCATATTAACATAAACATTTGTATTTGCTTTATAGTTATTACCTTTTATGTTGTTTAAAACACAAATTTTGAAATAGATTATAATTCGTAACGTTGTTGAAAAATAAAATAAACATGTAATCTAGAACTTTTTTGAATCTTATTATATTTTAATCAAGTGACATTACACTAATGTCATACGTATTTGGATATTTTTCTATTCAGCATTGCAGTTATAAAATGCTTTTTATCCAGTGGTTAATTATATGTTCTGGCTCTCATAATAATGGAGTTTACAATGGTACTCACTTTGTTTGATCACGTATGTAAAATATTTGTGTTCTAAGGAATTGAAATTCCCTTTATTTATGGTTTTATAATATTAAATTCCTAAATTGTTTGTGCATGTTAAATGTATTGGGGTTGACAGTTAGTTGCACTGGTCCTTCCTGCCTTTCTACTACTAACTTTGGTCCTTCCTGCGTGTGGGCACTTTGGTTTTCAATTTTCTACTACTAACTTTTGGTGACAAGACTTTTAACTTTCATGACTTTACTAGCAGATAAAATAATACATTTGGAACTAAATGAACATGCACCTAATATAAAAATTGTAAAATTTTCTATACTTGGTTCAGAAAAAGAGGATGGAAGCAAAGAAAATGTGCAAACACAGGCAGGATGGACCATCGATACAGTTTCATGCAGTTCCGAACCTCTTGCACCTGCACTCATTGCTTCTACCACTACTTGCAATTTTAAGTCACCACCTTCCAATGTACACAGTAATGCAGCTTGTTTACTAAATAGCAGTAAAACATCTAATGCGTGCATGGATATATGCACAGTGTTTTCTTCACAACCTGTTACTTCAGAAACTACCACAAATAGTATGTTGGAGTTGCCCCTAAAAATGTCTACAAAGCAATTTACACCTACAGCAACGGTTGCAAGTTTACGTTCTGAATTTTCTACTAAGTTTGAACAAAAATCTGTGACTGAAAGTAAAGCAACTTGTGCCACTATACGAAACATATTCCAAAATTGTGATGATACAGAAAGTATGTCTAAGATTCCAATCGATTTAGGAGATATTTTTTTAAATGGTGAATCTGTTGATATTGAGCATATTCAGGAAGAAGATTATATGATTATGACACCAAAAAAAAGTGTTTTAGGACCAAGCAATTCAAATTCTTCATTAGAATTAATTCTAAATTTGGATGTAGAAGAAAATCCGTATGTTGAAATGACTTTGGGTTGTAGTGTTTCTCTTTTAGACCCCAATTATAATAATTCTGCCAATGCGTTGCAAACATATGAAACTGTAAGCTTTTCTGGTGGAAAAATGGAGCCTGTATATGTTGAACTGAATTATTTTACCAGTACAGAGCCTATAAAAGAGCATTTTAATGAATCAAAAGCTACATTGCCTGATATACTGGCAATTTCACAAAATACACACAATGGTAATTTGAGCAATCGATCTGATTGTTCTGATGCTGATGATGAAGCATCCAAAGATTTAGATTCACTAGAAATACCACAGCATCCTAGATTTAGTCTATCAGATACATTTAGACCTGCTTCATACTATCTTGGTACAAGTAGTTTAGCCCCAGAACAACAAGATAGTTCTGATAGTGAGCTAGTTTCTCCTCCACCAATACCAGCATTGTCACCACCTTTGGATGAAATGGACAATATAGCTGAAAGTGGTTTAAATGGGCAAGAAACTAATTTAAATCATGACAGAACGAAAGAGTTTTATGCTTTTCAATTCCAGGGTGTTTATGCTAATCATTATTTAGATTCAAAAACAACTGATTCATTAAGTACCTCTTTCCATGAAGGGGTTCTATCTTCATACAGTATAGATACAGATATTGAGCAAAGGTATAGCAGTCGCTTATCACATAATAGTGATTCTGATATTGACCAGAGGACAAATTTTTCAAACCCTTCAAATTACAAAACTTTACTTAAGAGGCGGCCTCTTTCTGTAGAGAGTCATGGTAATTTAAATACATTGTGTCCTGTTAATGAAACAGTAAACGATGCCATTTTTGATCATGTTCCTATTGATATTGCAAATTCGTCATATATTCATGGCGGTTTTGTTAATAATAATAAGTTTCCATCTGAAATAATAGATAGTTACCATGACTATGAAAATATGCATATTTCTTCAGATGTTTTGGATATTAGTAGTGATAAGAATATTTGTGGTAATATTGAAACTTTGTCTTCTTATATACATAGTAGAGACAACAGCAAGGATACTATGAGTAGCCAATTTACTAACAGTTGTGACTCTTTTAATTGTACTGATTTTGTTATAAGAGAATGCTCCAGAGTTGAAAACTCTTTTACTAACGAAGCAAGTGAATGTTTGACATCTTCTGGATCCACTGTAATACCTTCAATTAAATCAGAGAGTTCTTTGGACATGAGCAAAATAGTCAATTGTAGTTCCCCTTTTCTCAGTACAATGAATTTAAATAAACCAGTTTTAAATTTACTGGACACAAAGCCTGCACCGTATTACTACTCAGATTTATCACCTAACACATCTCAAGCTGAAAGTAATTCTTCGCTTTTAACATTAAACAATCAGAGATCAGAAATGAAAGGTAGTAAGCGTGATATCACTCATATAGTAAATCCCATTCGATGTAACAATAGTTTGATGAACATGTCTTATATGTCTTGTCAAAGTTTGCTTGATACTAGTAGTAAACTTGCCGCTGAGGCTCGCTCAGTTTCTGTAGATTTTTTAAATATAGCTGATAAATCTGGAAATATTGATAAAAAAAATATTTACGAATCTGATACCTTAAAGAGATTGAAAATGCTAAATTCTTCTTCTAGGTTGCAATTGAAATCTGAAGTTAGAAATTTGTATCCTATAAGTAAAGAAGATAAATTTTTTTCAACTGATGCTACAAATAATTTAAATGCTAGAAGGTCGTATTCTTTGGAGGGATTACTTGAGAATGTTTTAAATGACAATGTACTTCCTCAAACATTTGAACAAGCAACCACTGTTGATAAGGATTCTTATGGTACAATTGAGGGTAGTTATTTATGGGAAGAAGATTCTATTTGGCATGAACGTTTACGAACAGCTAGCCACAGGCATACCAGATCATTGGATGATTTAGACAATATTAATGATTATGATAAGAAATGCAAAAAACAACCTCGTGGTATTACACGTATGGTTACTTATGTAAATGATAATATGTTTAACATGCCATCTGAGGATAAACATCACATAAATGTGAAAGACATGCAAGTCAATGATAAAAATGATAACAGAGAAATCAGTTTTACAATTGATCGAGAAAAGTTGCGACAATGGGATTTCTTATCCAGTGCTCCTTCAGATGTACAATTATCTAGGTCTATATATAGTAATATTAGTTTGTTGGTAGACATGGGTGCAGGATTGAGTGTTTGTGAATCATCTGAACAATTGGGCCAACAACATTCAGGTACTATTTAATGTTTTTTACAGGCTTGTAAAAATTGTATATAATTTGTTAAATTCATTTTTCTTTAAAAAATTACAATTGTATAAAATTATGTATATATAATTATTTGTGTTATAAAATAATTACTTTTATTCTAAAGTCTAATCATTTTATAGCATCAGGATCAATATCTATACCAACACATGATATAGCATCAAGACCAGCCCTTACAAAAAAACTATGGAGACCAACTGTAACACCCATCCCATCCAGATCATCTTTATCTCTTCCAAAAGGTTTTGAAAATACAGTGTACGTATATTAAATAAATTTATATAAAATACTAATTATATTAAATAACGATATAATAATAATAGTAATAATAACAACAATAATATAACAAGAGCAATAATAATATAGCAATAATAATACTAAAACAAAGGTAATAACAATAATAATAATATTAATAATAATTATAACAATAGTACTAATAATAATAATAAATCCCTTATGGATGCTGGGTCAGAATAACCCCTTGATATGGCCAGCCTGTCATAAGAGCTGACTAAAGTAGCCATCTCAAATTTAAAAAAAAACAAAACAAATGGATCTCTAAAACAGCACAAAACAAACATGTGGATTTTTTTGGTACAAGGTTATTTAAAAATGTAATAGAGCATTTAAGTATATAATAAACTATAAGATATTCTATTTAAAGCAATACAGTTAACTCTATCTTTCAATATAACTGGAAGTGGAGGACTTTTGAAAGTATTTTAATTTAATAGAGTATTTATGATCAACCCTGTATGTATGAAAATTTTGAGATCTTTTTTACCATTAATACTCTAGGATCAGGTAACTTACCAATTAAAGAACATGCTGTGAATATATATATATATATATATATATATATATATATATTGCTGTGATCTTATCAAAATTCGTGCCCCATCGTTTGGACCATCCATAAAATTGTCGTGGAACCTTTGATTAATTTCGTGCCCACTCCTGGGCCAACATAAAATTTTCAAAACAAATTTTATGAAAAAATTCCTTACCCTTTATTGGACGCCTTTGGATTTATCTGCTCACCCTGGCTAGCTCAGAAATTGTCTTCTTCTTGAATATCTATCTTTAAGTACATACCTCTCTCACACACACACACACACACACCATTCAATGAAATTACCAAAATAATACAAGAACCATACAACCTTTTATTTATACATGTTAACAGATAAAATATTTACACTTGGGTACAAACGATTTGGTACAAATGTTACCATCTCAATTATTAAAAGCTTTAAAGTCCTTGGTTTTTAAATTATATTTTATACAAATTCTGCCTTGCATTATTGAAAACAAATTTACAGACCCGTTTACTCCATACAACCACAATTTATAGCCTGAATAAACCTTTATATATCATCAATAAACCCTTTTTTTTATAATCAAAATTAATTGTCCTGCACATGTACCTTTTTAAACAAGTTTTAAAAGTAATAAATACGCCACCAATAAGTCAAACACACAAACACCAAAATATTACCACAAATGTTTATACAAAACAAATTTAAAGTTTGTTACTTGGAGTCACCTACGTTCCTCGTCACCGCTGCAGATGGCTACCAGAAACCCTCGTCGATGTGTCCATCTACTAGGATGAAGTCTGGATTCACAGATCCCCACCATCTAATATCTTCGCTACCACTCCGGTTCTTCTTCCCAGTTATCAGCTTCGTCTCAACAGTAACATTTCATACCAACATTTTAAGCATACAAATTGCTTTCAGTTTCGTTTACCCCAAAATATCATCTCTTCATTTAATAACCTTGTCGTAGTAACGGCACCTTTTATCTAAACAAGCACCAACTCGTGCAAACACTTTTATAACTTGCGGTCCGCTACTACAGCTTTTATGATTTTTAACAGGATGTTTAATGTAACTTTACTGAACACAATAATTGCTAACCGAAGGCTTTTACTATTATAGATTGTAAATCTAAATCCGTATTTAGATCTCAATGGAAAGAAAAAGAGCTTTAATATATTCGTTTGTGTATTTATATTATTCTCAAACCCCCCTAGTGGAACCTGTTGCATGTGAAAAGCTTGTTTTCGAAGCGGCGTCTTAAAATTTTGAACGTAACCGACTATAATTTCTGAAAAATTTCTCTCGTCCGTCATGCTGTTTACATAGAATTTTGTTTCCTACCTTACCGTACGCGCACTTCTGGAAAACTGCTTGCTATCAACCAATGATATAATTTCCTGTCGTCACAACGCTCCACCTATCAGCTATCCATCTCTGTTCTACGCATATTTGTTGCCTCCTTTAGAACCTCACTTGAGTTACAGAAAATTGATAGTGTAGTCGTTCTTCACAAATACCCATATATCTTACGTGACTTCAATCCAACGCTTTGTTTATACTTTTCTCTGTCTGCTTTATATTATCGTTCGTTTATTCCACTCACTCCTTAAGGTACTGGTTATTGTAGCAGCTTATCCAAATTGACCGTTGCAAACAATTTCCATGGAATATTGTGCTAACGTTCGTTTTATATTCTATGAACTTGACATATAACAACAGGTGTTTCTTGAAACAACCGACCGTTGAAAATAACAATTCTCGGTTTCTTCGCTTCGTAGTATTTGTATAAACAAACATTGGCTTTTAAAATGAACAACATTTGCGTTTGAAATTATTGATTTTCTATGCAAGCACGCTCCCTTCTTGCTTCCATGCGTTTGATTAAGAGTTGTTATAATTACTTATGCGTATCCTTGAGTTGTTTATGTACTCTAAAACTTTTCTTCCCTTATGTAATTTTTACCTTCCAATTTAAATATAGAAAAATACCTTAATACCCGTCCGTTTTCACTATATAAATTAATTAATTTGGCGCGTAAATAATTTTCTCTTATTTCTATATACACGGTTGCTAAAATTTCATTGTCTACACCTATTTACCCTTTAAATCCACAACAATATATATATATATATATATATATATATAAATATTAGGTAATTAATTACACAAGATAAGTAGATAAATATTAACATTATAGTTAATAAGATGAAATAATAATTTAAACTTTTATGCAAAGCCCAAATGATCATTTCAAATCAAACTAGTAATTGAAAGATGGAAAATATAAGGTCCCGGACAAGCTTGAATCTGTATCTTAGGCTTTCCAGGCCTATGCATTTATTTTGCCATCTCAGTGGCGCAATTGAAAAAAAACGCATGGTCCTGAAAAGCCTAAGATACAGGTTCAAGTCCTGTCCGGGACCTTATATTTTCTATCTTTCTATTACTAGTTCTATTTGAAATGACCATTTGGGCTTTGCATAAAGGTCTAAGTTATTATTTCATCTTATTAACTATATATCTGCTTCTTAATATGGACTAGTGTAATATATAATGATGTTGATAAAAATGGTAATTGTAATTGGGATATTGTAGTCCACATATAAACTAAATAATGTTTTGCATGTATTTAATTAATTATCTGACGTTTTGGCATAGGTTGTTGCCTTTTTCAAAGGTACTACAAAATTAATATAGTATTGACTGGACATACTAAAATTATGACATTGGTTCTTACTAATGCATAAGTATTATAAAGGTTATCTCACACATGTGGATTGGTGTTCGTCAATAGATAATACAAAAATTATATAAAATAAATTTTATATAATATACAAAAATTATAAAATAAATTTTATATAATTATATAATTTTTGAATCCACATATGTGAGCAGTGTTTGACGAAACTAAACCAGAATTCTTAGAAGTGGATTAGAAGCCCTATATCATTATAAATATTTAATTTAAATTAATTAACCAATTTCTACTCACGTTTTCTGCAAAAACGGCAAAAACTTTTTCATATATTCTTCACGCAATTCTTACACAACACTATTTTCACTATAATATAAATTTTATTTATCTGACGCGTAAATATTTGATTAAGAATATTGTGGATTCGACGTGCTTCAAATTGAGACTGACTGTTTCTTATCACCTCTGGGCGTTATATAGCTTTTCCCCACTACATTTGGATTGGTTTTCCAAACAGCCTTACAAATTGTTGCGACCAACCATATTTGTCTTGGATATTCCTAGTATATTTTCAAGCTAATTTCTGATGAAACTATTTTGGAGTTTCGTATCATGCTATTATTTACTAATATTTTACGATCTTTGACCGCCTTATTTTTGTTATCGTCGCTGGACTTTTAACTTATGTCTGTTGTCTTGTGTAGATAAAGCTTTTGGAGAATTGTATAAAATAAATGATGTAACACCATTGCTGTTTTCGTTTATGTATTTAGTTAAACTGATCCTTGAAAGTGCGTTTTCTTATCAAAGCGCTTATTGTTCCAGCGTAATTGCATAAAGATTTACTAGGTTTTATCTTATCTTCTGCGTATTTATTTTATAACTTGTTGAACACTCTTCAACGTAATTTAATTACATGTACGATTATTTCTCTGCTGAATACGCGTTCTATTATTGGAAGATATGCTTACTGGCATTGATTAAAATTAATTACGGTCCATATACAGGGTGTTAAATGCTTGCTATTTACATAATGTGCGAATTATTTATTTTCCTGCTAAATAAATGCAGTTTTCTGATTTCCATTACTATTTACAGTTACTACGCGACTCTTACTACTCAATACACTCCTAAACAACCCCTTATCACAGCAATATATATATATATATATATTGCTGTGTTAATAAGGTCTTTTAGGGGTCGTTAGGACCAATAGTATAGCGCACTTTATATAAAATACATGAGCTCAGAAAACGAGACAGTTTTCTAAAGAAAACAAGAAATACAATAATTAGACTGGAAAGTAAATGACAACGCCCTGTATATAAATCATAATCAGAATTAATTTATTTAATGAAAATATTTTGAAGATTTATTTGAATAAACAAATTTGCAAGTCGTAAAACAACATAATTGCAAGCTGAAACGCGACACACATGAATAACGCATCAAAGTCAAGGATCCCAATTAAAACAAGCAGGTTTAAAATGCGTAAGATAGCAAACGCATATAATTTAAGGCATACATTGTATTTAGTCTACGTGACTGGAAAATTAAAATCGACACCTGATTTATTGGAAACAAGCAAGGCATGGTAATTAAAATCAAAGTTCACCAAATTTATTTGAACAAACAATGGTTTACTTATCTAGAAGTATGAAAATCCAAGCGAATCAATGCTATTAACTCGAAATGGTACGTAACAAAAGTAACGCGTTGATGTTAACATACAATACAATATGATGAAATATCCGAAAACCTGGTATGAGGTTTATACACAACAACGAACTTAGCGCTTGTCGATAGATAAACGGTGCAGTTAAATATGACCGGATTTGTAAACAAAACAATTTGCCATGAAGTAAGGCTTAGTTCACGTCTCTGAAAACAAAGATATTTACGTAAAGTGATTAATTGTGAAGTGCGAAATAATACCATTGTAATTATGGAAAATTAATGGGTTTGTCGTTTTATCCTTAAAAGGCGTAAGTAACTAAAAGTTGTTTTAATTTAAATTCTAATATTAACCTTAATAAAAAGGCAATTCTAAATGATTACTGGAGATAAGTCTAAATAAATACGGGAAGACAAGTCTAAACAATTCCTGGAGAACAAGTTTAAATGAGTACTGGAGACAAGTCTAAATGATTACTGGGGAACAAGTTTAAAAAAATACTGGAAGCGATTATAAATGATTACTGGAACAAATGAGGAAATGCAACAAGCATTGACTTCAACAATGAATTGTCAAGGAGTTTAATGGAGGACGCTAGCGTGATTTAAGGCTATGCTATGAGGGATGCAGACAATACCGAAAACAGTTGGACCAGGGACTGATTCGAGCTGAAAACAACAGGTTAGCCAATCTGAATGTTTTATTATTTTATTTGTGAATATTTCCTTGTACATTGCTAAACTGAATGATTTAAAAATTAACATTGCATTGAATATTTCTAATTTAAATACTTTAAAAATTGCTTTCATGATAATTTATGTAAGTTTTTTTTTTAGTATACGTTGTAAATTACGTAAATATTTAAAGAGGTTGAATGAACGTTCATCAAACTTCAGTTAATAATAATAATAATAGTTATTTTGCTGGCTTTTTGATCATCTTTGGGAATGATAATTATTATAATTTTTATTCAATTATTAGAAGAAAATTCTAGTTAGAGAATTCTTTAAACTTTTCATACGTTGTAAATATTTTGAGAACATTATAATAATTTGTGCTTAATGGTGTTTTAGTTTAAAGATTAGAATAGGAAGGAGAGGTAGAAGGTAAAGTTAAATGCTTTGTTTGTCGTATTGTCGCAAGCTCCGTGCGTAATTTAAAAACTGAGCTAGCCGACGCAATTAAAATTATACATTAAAAATTAAAAATTGACAGATTAAAAATTCTACCTTTTTAATTCACAAAAGGGCGCATAGGGGTATTGCTACAGTATCACAACAATATATATTGGACTATATAATCAGGTCTTGCTATTTATTTTTGTAAAAATTAATTACAGGTACTGAGGACTGAAGTATAAAAATTAAAACCTGAATTGTATGCTGCTGCTTCATGAAAATTATTTACTACATTATCAAAGCTGAGTTCCTATACTTTGAAAGTAAAATTTCTTTTATTGATTTAAAAATTGGGCCTTGATAATGTGAATAAATTTCATGAAGCATCATCATATAATTCAGTAGTTAATTTTTATACTTTAGTCTTTAGCAACCGTAATAAATTTTTACACAAACATACACACACCCACACACACACACACACACACACTTACTCACACACAAACACAAGCATGCACACACATGCACACCCACATGCGCATGTGCATGGGCACGCTCACGCACATGCACGCATGCACACACAACACACACACATATGGATGCATGCACTCACACACACTCATGCATGCACCCACCCACACACACTTGTATGTACGCACACACACACGCAAGCGCACGTTTATACTAAAATAATCTAAAATCGCTCTTTCTAATCAGGATATTCATTCATAACTCATTCCCTATTTAAGTCGTATTGTGTACAAAATTTTAGAAATTAAGTTGAATAATTTTAGTAACCTCCGCTTTAAATCGGATTTAAATGTGTCTGACCAGTTATGCTCAATAATTCGCATTATATAATGATCAATGATCAAACCAAATGACGTCAGCCACCCTTAATTTCAATTATTCACTTTCACACAAAGATTTGCACACAAAATCTTACATAATTTAACTTAATTAAATTATAAAAAAGATAGTCTTTTTAAAGATTTTAAAACAATAAGATTTTTGTTTTACGGTTTGAATTATGCTTGTCGTCCTTTTCCATAACGTAAGCTTGCATCCATGTCCAAAATTGTTGAAAAATATACCGTTAAAATTGCATTTTAAATTCTTATACCAATATTGTTCAAATCGTTTAAAATCTTATAATCAATTTACTATTAAATCTACTCCACCTTCATATATGCTTTTCATTCAAATTAAAATTTTATCTTGCCTTAATTTATTATTGTTCATTTATTTAAAAATATTTTAAATATCTATTTTCTTTAGAGTAGCAACAAATGTTCAGAGGTGTCAATAAAAGTCGTATGTTTGCTACATTAGACTTGCAGTGTGACATTTGAAACGAATATTAAACAGCTAACGTTTTGGCGTTTTTAACTAGTATTAAACACTAAGCACTAACTGTATCTTTTAATTGGTTATATAGAATCGAGCCGTACTGACTTCCGAATCTAAAAAGATGTCGTTCAATCTCTGTGTTACTCCTATGTTTTCATTCGTCAAAATTTAAAGGTTCGTTTGATTTTGAATCGTCTACACGATATTATGTTTAGAAGTATGGCGTTTTACGGCCTGAGACTATCACCTTAGGGTAGAGCATAGGAAAATCAAATGTAGGGGCCTGACGCTACCATTAATTAATACATTTACATGTGTTATCCCTTGTTTTCAAGATTTATTGCTGTCATTCTTTTATTTTTACGACCCTTATTGCTTACTTTATGACTGTAGTTCACCTTAACTGAATAAACGTTTAACCTTCTTATCGTATATTAGGCACGACATCATTTACTTTTATTAATGGAATGTTCTGAAGGTTTTAATGATAACTTTATTTCCCAGTTAAATATTGTATACGCGCCTTCGTCAAAATAAAAGTGACCGTAAGTTTAGCATTATTATACATGCTTTTTAATACTTTTAATATGCTTGTTATGAAATAAAATGAAAATTAAATGGTCACAGTTATCCTGAAAACCAAAATTCTTTTAAAATGTGTTTAAATAAAAATCTTTTATAATGATCCCTTATCGACTACTTCTATAGCAAGTAACGGATGAGGAACTTTTTCAGAAACGTATTTTTACTCGCAGAATATCCTAATTCTTATCTTAAATACAACTAAGTTACGTAATACGAATGAAGCTTTTAAATACGTGGTTTATGCATTTATAATACAATATACTGAGTGTTCTACAAATACGCTACTATGAAAATGAGTATTTACAAAATTTGAGCTTTTTTTAAAAATTTTGTTATTTGGCTCAGGTTTGGAGTGTTGAATGTTCACGGAATAGTTCCATATGACCTCTAATCACATCATATATATATATATATATATATATATATATATATATATATATAAAAGAAATCTTTTTATACTGAGCGTAAGTTATTTGGACTAATGATGTTAATATTTTTAGGATAATGTCGCTCAAAAAAGAAACAGAATACAACGTTAAATGATTTATAATATATCGTACGTTTTAATCAATGCGGTGTTTAAGACCTAAGATTGTATTTTCACCTATCAATTTTCATATTTTGTTGACTTTTTACTATCATACTAGTTCTTACAGTGAAAGCGTCTTTTACTAGCTTTGATTATACTCTTTCTCCATCCTCTTATATATTTATTATTGTCATACCATTCAATTTTCAATGATTCTATCAATAATCAGATCATAATGTTCAGTTTATTTAGCTAACTACAGTTATTACTATTTTTTTTCTTTTTAACAAATATTCCACCTTGACATTATTTAGTATTTTTTTATATTATAATAACATATTTATTTATCCCTACATTCATTACGATTTGTTATTTAAATTACTTCCCTCAACAGCAATTTTAATAGCATAAAACATTGGTTGTTTCGCATTTTTGTATACACTTGCTCTATTATTTTGTTCCAACTGTCAATCAGTTGAAATGTGACATTACTTGAAGTATATAGTCTAGCCGTGTTTTTAGTTTTAATTTTAAGTAGTATTTAACTAATTATTTTTTAAACTACACCTCATGTTGAAAACTTTATTATAACTTTTGTGAAGTAATTGTAAGTACTTGCCTGTTATATGCTATTGCTGACTGTTAATAATTTTTCTTGTAGTTTGATGATTAAGGCGAGAATTCCTTCACCGAAACGTACGATATATTACAAATCATTTAACGTTGTATGCTGTTTTTATTTCGAGCGACATCATTCCAAAAATATTAACATCATTAGTCTATATATATATATATATATATATATATATATATATATATATACTCTGGAATTTACAAAATGAAATGAAACACAGCAATCTCAAGAAACATTTATATATTAAAAAAAATTTTCTTTCATACAAAAGAATTTATAAAATAGTTTACAGCTTAAGTTCCTACAAGTTATTTAATTATTAAAATAATTCTTACCTAATCCTTGTTAAAAATTACAAAATCTTCTTTAATTTCTACATGGATAATTCACCTTTTATTACCACGCTTGTAAAGGTGATTGGCCAATAACTTGACAGAAAATAATTTCTTATAGGTTAAAATGCTCCAAACTTCGACCTCAAAATTTCGTGGTAATTACCATTTATTTTAGTTTATTTGAATATTTTATCAATTACAAACAAAGAAATCTAAAATTTATACTTGCAATTCTTATGCTCATATAGCGCTTATTAAGATCTCATTTCTAACGCAATTAATGGTATTAAAAGCTTTCCATTTTTATCTTAAATCTCCATCAGTTTATTAGTTTGCAAAAGTGCATCTTATATTTTTAATTAATTAACTTTAGAGTAGCTCTTGTATCGAAAAAGTTCAATTTTTCAGTATATTACAAAAGAAATGATGCTTCATCAAATAATTCATTTGATAACTTCTATGCTTGAAACTACTCAAACTTATACGTTTCGTTAAAACTTTACATGGTCGGTCTTGTAAATTGATATCTTCTCGAATGTTACATATTGTTTTGCTTAGGAAAGAATCAAAATCGAATGAATCTTTACTCAAACTTACATGGTCAATCTCGTAAAATAAAATGAATGTTGAACGTTAATTACTTCCGTTTATATACAAAATAATCTCAATACGGCATTATTCCGTTGTGTTCTCGAATCTTAGTCACCACGGAATGATGTAATATTTCCTCAAATTGATCTAATTAGCGTCAAGCTACCGGAGTCGATAGAATTTACGAACATCGCAAAGCATTATCGATCCTTTTCTAACGCACGAGGATAATGATCGCGCATCATTCCTTCTTATTGTAACCCAGAAAGCTTACATTAGTTTTTATCTATCTCGGTTTTATTTTATTGCATTCTAATAGGGCGTTCATTCATAATTGGTTATTTGTACAACATTTCTTATTAATTGATTACGTATTTGAACATTCGAGAACATTATTATTTTATGCTTTGCAAATGCAATTAGATTTGTATAAATTTGTATTCTTAACAATTGTAAATGCAAAAAAAATTGCTTTATGGTAGATGAAACGTGTTCTAACGCATCTTTATGCACGAAAAATTAATTACATAAGAACTTCTTTTTACGTTTTTAATAACGGGAGTGCAATGAATGACTTCTGTATTTTAGTGATATTGAAATATGCTTATATTTATACATGGTGAAGAAAAAGTAAATATTCGGAAATTTTAATTTCTTTGCGTTTCCTTCTCTTTGGGTGGGTTTTAATTATATAATTTGGGTTTCAGTGACCTCTCGTGACTTCTTTATCATATTATATATATATATATATATATATATATATATATTATCGTGTAAGTTATATGTAAAGAGGGATAGATAAGTCAAGAAAGTAATTTTGTAAGGACTTTTATATAGAAAACAGGAATATATTATTTACGCTTCAAATTAATTAGTTTTTACTTTAAAACAACGGATAATAGCATGGTGACGTGTAATTCAAGACTATCCCTTTATTCAACATTTATTGATTCTATAAAGCGAGCCTCTCCTATACTGTCGGCATCTAGAGCCTTGTCGGTCAGTCTGGTTGTTTCCATGTTTGGATCGGTTCCAGAATTAGGTGTGTCATACACGTCTGTCAACTTCCGAAAAGTGATTGCCTTCACTAGCTTTTTTTATTGTATTTGTATCAATAAATTGTAATTTTAAAGTTGCATAGTGTGGAAGCTTGGTAGGGCATAAAAACTCAAGGAGAATGCGATTTAATTAGCTTTAATATTCTAAGGTTGTAAATAAAGCACATCAAATAATAAGGGAAAGCTTTTGTGTACAGAGTATATAAAATCGATAATGTAAGCATATGTTTATTTAACTAACAAAGCGTTCGTTAAAAACAAATCCTAGGAAGTCTACAAGTTAAAAAACTTGGGAAAATACAATTTCAAACTGGCAAACAGTTCATAGAAAGGACTGGCAAACAAATAAACAATCAAGAAATCATAATGTACGTTGAAACATAATTCTTTAGAAACTTGAGCTAACGACCGAAGCGAAGGTTGAGAAACAGCAGGTGGTTTGAAAACAAAGCAGAGACGGAATATAAATAGCATAGGGTAAAAAAGGACAAAAAATAACAGACGTTGTATAAAACAGCCATTTAAAACACGCGATAAAACAGCTATTTAAAGCACGCGATAATTTGTAGAGGCTAACAACAATATCGATTTTAAGTTGCTATAGTGAGATTTTAACAAAGACAGCAAAAATGAGTTAGACGAGGATAACATATTTGGACGATAGACCTACAATGGGGGGAAATGTTTGATTGGCTGATTGCGAGTGGAGTGAGAGACGTTTCTAGGAGTATTGCGACCGTTGTGCATGCTAATCAGTATTTTCGGACTAAGGCTACGGGGAATGAGAAATTCCTGAGTTTTAAAAGATCGTTGTTTTGGATTTTCAGAATCGGTAAAGGTAAAGGTGAATTTCAATGAAAGTAGGGTACAGGAGATACGTTGAAACGTTTATAAATACACTAGGAGACGTAGTGAAGCTTTCTTATTTCTTTTGTTCGCTTTAGACCTACATGGTGTAACATCTAAGTTAAAAATTTGTAAATCGGTGATAGTGCAGTCCGTTTAATTTAAATTACAAGTGTTTGAAAGCACGAGTAGAAGCTATGTCATAAACGGGGCTGTAAGTAAATACGAATAACGAACAAAAGTTGTTACTAAGGTAAGCGAGCTTAGTTATTTTTACGGAACGAGGGTGCTGGTTGTATGGTGTATTCAGAAGCTGACTAACATATTTGGACAATTATATGGGTAGCTGTATCGAAGGCGTCTACATAGAATTGTATGAACAAATGGAATTGAGTTTGATGTACATGTAGCAGAGAGAATTTTGATGGAATGCAACGACGAGGATTTGGTGGACGACATCTTCAGAGGTGATGGCGCAAGAGCATACACCAGGTAAAAAAAATTTGTTTTCTTTTGTTATTGCTTGAACATTTTGTGCTGGTATTTTGTGTTAGAGTAATTTGACATATTTGGTGAATATTTTATGCACATAAAATCTAATTTGAAGGTTATATGCAAAAACAATTTGAATTTATTATTTGAAGGTATAAATACATGACGTATAATTTGGTGTAAAGAATGAACGGGTCTTTAGAATAGTTTGAAACAAAATGCAATTTATTTATGCATTCAGAGTAACAGGGTTTATACTCAGCTGGCCATAGACCAGGATAAATTTCAATTTAGGGTTTCAAGGTAGGCCCATCTACTTATACTATATATAAAGAAGTGTTGAACTAAATTAAATTCATTAAATTTAAAAGAATTTAATGGTTGATATTTTGAAAATTTATGAAGATGTTTATATCCAATTTTGTAAATATTGAGCTGGTGTGACGTAATTTTTTCGATTTGTACGAGTAAAAAGGTTGTATGTATTGTTGAATTATTTGATTGGTAATCTTTATTGGTAGTCTAAGTGATAGAGAGTAAGCATAGGATGGGTAAGTATCTCTGAAGAAGCTGGAAGCAGAGCTAGCCGTGGTATGCTAATTTAGGGGAGCTTTTTTAGAGATATTGGAATTTTATTTTTTCAGGAAAATTGTATGATAGCCCAATCAGTAGGGTTTGATTCTAGAGATTGATTCCAGGTAATCCCAAACTCCACAGTAATTTATGACAGCCCAATTTGTGGGGCACGATTTTAGAGCTTAACCACAGCAAATTTATGGCTCCCAACGGAAGGGCTCGAAGGTAATTTCAAAGTCCACAGCAATATATATATATATATATATATATATATATATATATTTTGATTATTTATTTATATTTTTAAATACTTTATATATACTTTTCATTTATTTGTTAGTGTACAAATTTTTACTCTAATTTTTGTGCTTTAAATATGTCTGGTCGGTCTACAAAAACAAAAACTCATATAAGTGTGCCTCGACTATTCAGAACCTCTTTTTCTCAGAGTATCTACACCTACCTAACGTGGGTTCGGTGATAGGTAGATGGTCACGACACCGACCAAAACAGCACTACCTTAATTTTAGTATACGTTAACCCTTTTTTATGCGTATATGCCAAATATAACAAACAGATCTGTGTAGCCTTGTGCCAATTCAAATAAACTTATCAAATGACTTTGACGCTCCAAAAAACACAGTACTCGCCCGATTTATCCTCAGTTATAGGCCTTTTCCTTAATTCTGGCTAACGATCTCGGCCACCGGCTGTGTCTTCACACTGCGCGCTCCACTTTCACAAGGACTACTTGGCTTTCCAGACACCAGGTTTTTGATATATTTGCTTTTATTTTCCACCCAAATCTATAAATAGTTACTGAATTTAGAATTTAGAATACCTTTAATTTTAACTTTCCCACGCTAATTTTCTTCTACTTATACCGTCGTTGTGTTTAACCACTACTTCCAATCTAACAATATACGATCCAATACCAATCTTTAACCTGCTCTTTCCAATTCTGTGCTGTCTTATAAACTTTTCCACCCAATACCTTTCAATCGCATGTAATATCCAAATCACTTCCAATTCGTCTTCCTTCGGCCTACTAAATTCACTCCAAATCTTATTTACCTCAATTCAAATCACTCTAAATCCCAACTCTTATTTACTCCTGTCTCGGTGCCGCTCCAATATCTTATCTCTGGCTCTCTATACTCTTCTCTAATTTAATCAAAAGCTTTAACTTCCAAAAGATTTTATTTCGACTTTAAAATATTCAACTTAGTACATTTCTACCAAAACACGTTTTTTTACCAAAATTATTCAAATCGTTCTCGTTTATTATTTTACCTAGGTGATACCGCCACCTTCAAAATTATTATGCTTACTCTTTATACATTTCTAAAACCCAACACCCAATTAAATCGTCACAACTAGTGTTGTGTCACTAATACCTATTAGTTATCTTTGTACACTTTATGATTATATAAATAACTGTTCGATCATTGGCACATATGATCGCGTCGCACTTAAATCACTTTTGATATAATATTTTCACATATAATTTTGATAATACAAGTTTGTCCAAAGGTTGATTCTAATAAATACGTGCCGAAATGTTTCACATATAAACCTGACCATGTGTTGTGAACAGTGGAACTTACACAGACGCAACCAGCTTTTAGACCAGCAAATTTACACTCTATGGATTATCAACGTACAACTTAGTATACAAATCCTGGAATACTGAGTTTTCTCATGTCATCAAGTCATTCTTTCACGTAAAGGCACTTTTACTTTGACCAATCTACTTTAAATACTTTACCATTTGTAAAGTACGGCAAACACACAATTTACAATTACGTGATCTGGTCATTGGCTTTTTTTGGCATATACACAACCTTAAAACAACAAAGTACTCTTTATACCCTTTTAGCTCTTACGTACACTTTAATATATATATATATATATATATATATATATATATATGTATATATTGCTGTGATATTCGCCGCCCCTACGATCGGGTGCAATAATTTATGCTGTGATATTCGCCGCCTCTACGATGGGGTGCAATAATTTATGCTGTGATAACCCCTGTTACTCTCTCACAGCACCTTATATCACTCAAACACTTGTGAAAATGTAAATTTATAATTTTCTTTTGCCTCGACTAGCTGATTCAATTAAATAAAGCACTTCTATAGTACACAGTATAATGATTGAATATTTACAACTCCTTTAACTATCTTCTCCCTTTTTATATCATATACATCTATCAAATTACTAGAAAATCAAGCCAGCAAAACGAGCTTTTTATTACCTTTAAAGACTTATTGAAACGTTTCAAGCTGTCTGTAACTTTTCATAAAACTTTTGCAAGAAACCCCCAATTTGTCGGCTTTTACACTTTAAATTATCATTGAGATAAAAATAAATCATATCAAAAATATTTGAGATAAAACAGTTTTAAAAATAAGTCATATCAAAATTTCTAACCTGAATAATTTTCATAGGTGCTCCCAAGAATTGAAGTCGATATCCAAATCGTTATTGGTGCGTTTATTTATCATCAATTTGCTTGACCAGGCAGCATTCTCCAAAATTGTATTTTGATCGTAGCGTCTCGTAATTTGAAGTTCTACAGGAATCGTAACATTATTTATGATTGTAATTTATATCGTAATTGAGATGGTCATTCCGATGGTAGTTGAGATGGTAAATTCAGATTTACATTCCGAGAGGAATTTAGATCAACCTTCAGAGAGTAATTTAGATCGACATTCAGAGAGGAATTTAAATCGACATCCAGAGCCGTCTCAGAAATACGGCATAATTTTTACAATTCAACACTTTATAATTTCACTGTTAACAAATATTTATTATTCACGTAAATATTTGGTACTTTCAATTATAGTCACTGCCTAGTTTCAAAGTATACTTTCTGATATTCAATTTTCCAGATATTTATAAGATCGTCCCACTCTTGTTTGTGATTCGCTGGCTTCACGTGCTAGGCGAGGACAAGTATATTATCATTTGTTATGTTTGGGAAAATTTACCAATTGTATGTGTTTTAATTGTATGACGTGGTGCTTGAGGTCACGTAATTCAATTGTTATACCTTATATTTACTTCAGAAATCCCAGGAACTTCGTACATATCGAGCACGTAGTCTTGTTTGTTAGCTTTATTCTAATCTAAATTGAATAAATTTGGTATTTGTTTATTTTCCAATAAATTGGATTTTCGAAGAACTGTGATTCTCTTAGATCACGTACGCTTTTAAATAAAGCATAATTTCTGCGTGCGTTTACGATAATATCTTTACACACTTTATGAATGTTTATCTAGCCACTTCATGCAGGTTTTTCACTGATTTAATTTTAATGCGTTTTTTACCTTTTTAAATTCTAATCTCTGCTAGTAGCTACACTTGGATATGTGTTTTAATTGTTTGTACTGCTATATACAGTGTGCTCGTAACTAATAATTTTTATAATAACCTATTTACCCTCCTAATATCTATAATTTCGTGCTTCTGTTGCTTGGGAGTTTCCCTTGCTTATTCTATGACCCTAATGACTTAACCTACCCCTAAATTAACCCTATAATTACAGCATTAAATATACATATATATATATATATATATATATATATATATATATATAATGATACACATAAGGTATGTCAAAGAATTTTTTGGAATATAGTCCAATAATAAAACAATTTAATAAAAAGTTTTAATCAAAACTTGACGTTTCGGTAGTTTTTCCTACCATTATCAAAAACTAAAATGGAAAGAAACGTCATCACTAAAAATACATAATAAGACGCAGATAACTTACTCTGATCTCTCTAAATTTACAAAAATGTATAGGAAATTCTAAAAGATTTGCATATTAAAAGTAGGTTTACGATTATAAAATTAAAAAAGTGCCAGAGGGGCACGTCTTATACTGGTGACGATTAGAAACGGAAAGAACGAATCTAACAAAATTATTTGAAATTGACAAGGAGAACGTTCTGAAAAATGACAGCAGTTACACTTCAACGAGTATTCATTCCTTTAACGATGTTTGAAAAATCATTATTGTATACAGCGGATAGGAGATAATATTGGCTTAGTAAAAGCATAAGCATTATGTATGCCTAAAGTAAAAAACAACAGAGATATTGTTTATATTAATGCTTTTATATCGAAACTTAAACTTCTGAAACAACTGTTATAGTATCATATTTAAGAATATTTTATATGTTTATATATGCAATTTTGCTCGTTGCTGGATGTTCCTACACAGGTGACATAATTTTCTTCGGTCCATTTCCTTTATTTACTTGTTTGGCTTTATTTTGCAAGGCTTCAACAGATTCAGATGTTTGTTTATAAATTACGTCCTTTAAATTACCCCACAAAAATCTTGTGGGTGTGGTGGTTTTAATTTATTAGAGAGTGTATTCCCTTATTAATGATCTCATGGGGTCATGAGTATTTGTTAGCATGAAAACTTTAAAATATAAGTTAGTATACCTTCAACCAAACTCTATTTTTTTTTAAAATTATACACTAAATATTAATAACTACAATGGTTTTGGTAATACTTAATTGACCGCTATAACAGGACAAACAGGAAACATTACTGCAAAATAATTACAGCATGTAAAAGTTTCTTTTTAGGCTTACAAATCTAAAGAAACTATTGAACAATTATGAATTGTAGGAATAATTCCACTCAAAATTCTTAAAACTACAGTAATTTGCCTCACGTTATTATCATAGTAGAACATGCTAACATGTGTTTTAAAAATACTACAAAAATTGCATTTACACCGTTTTCTTTGTTGTGCTTTTGGCTCGTAAGCGTCTCCTCACATTATACTATTTTCAGTGCTAAACAATATTGCTGCCTTTAATATTCCTTCTTATCTTACCAAAAAATTCGTGCTCTCTCTATTCACCCTGTCTGCTTCTGTCGATCAACCTTTTAACCCCTCTCTCTTTCTGTTGAAGCATTTTTATTTTATTAATGCAAGTATGCAGTTTAGAGAACATTAAAATTAATAATTATTGGTATATCACCATGTATATAGCCAACATTAGATTTTATTTGTTGAAAACAAATTTTGTTTGCATATCCAAATGTTTCAAATTAACATTCGTTAGTCCTTTTCTTTAGAATTGTAAAAGCATTAAAAAAATCACTTCCAAAATTATTTACTGAAATAGAAAACGTCGTTTAACTATAATACATGTATTGATAACTAGTTATTTCTGGTATAATCAACCTGCATGTGTCTTATTTAGCAATCGTAGTCCAGATAAATGGCTTTCCCATAAACAGTTCAGTCGTATTCCAACCATTATGTGAGCATCATATCTCTCCGAATTAATGAGTCGAAATGCGACCTCCGCATAGTTTTTTAATATATTTATGAGTCCTCATCAATAGTGGTGTAAACTGGTCAATACGGTTCGTGAAATCTATCAGTATCAAAATATATTTAATTTATTTTAAATATTATAGCACAACAATTATTCTAGGATATAAATTACAATCTTTTGTTTGTAATTAATTCTATGGACGATTGTTGATATTCTGCAATTTAAAGATTACTTCAACGTAATAACTGTATAGTTATATGATATTTCGAATTGAAGGATGTAGCAGTCTTCTATTGACAACTTAGATACAGATGGATTAATGTAGTTTCTATCTTACTTGTTACCAGAACAACAGCTGTTCATATAGAAGCCACGTTGTTGGTGTGATTTCATCTATAAGAGGACGCCGTTCGGTCAGAATAAATCATTACAGTTTGATAACACGTTTTTGTTATTTAGAATTACTGTCATTCCTCGGTAAGTCGAATTTTTATTTATATAAATCCCATTGTTTTGCATTTTAATGTTTACTAAGCTTCCACTATAATTTAACTTTTGCTATTTACAAACACAAACAGATACGTTTTCGAGAACATAATTATAACAATAATCATACTCTATAAGATTTCATGCGTTGATAAAATTCTGATTAAATAAAAAACTAATGTAGAATATTTTATATAAAATCTGTTCTAATATCTTATGTGACTATTTTGTGAACAAATTGAAAATTTAAATACAATAAGAAATATTTTAAGAATTTTTAAGATCTATAAATGATTATATGTGCATTGTACTCAGATCTGAATATGATAAAAATTTACTAAATACAATAATTATCATTCTTATAGAATATAACAATTTGATATAAATTCCATCTTCAGCTAAGGTAATATAATAAGATTTATTTTATAAATTGTAAATATTTACAACGGAAAGAGAATAATCTTTATTTTAATAGATTAGCAAATTATTAAGAAAGTAATTCTATGATAACATTTCCCATTTAAAGGTATATATTCAAGAACTCTAGTAAATCTAATACAATATGAAAACTAAGTAGTGCATATTGATGAGTTTAAGTTCTTATACAATATTACGTACACTCATATTTATTGATATAGGCACATATTTCTTGCTCAGATGCAAATGACGATCTGATAAACATTTGATATATAATTACTCTTTCTTTCAGATATAATATTGTATAAATGTATCAATCTTAACCTTTGTGCTTTAGATGCATATAGTCGTTACTAAAGTTCCTACGCTCTCTTTAGTGACGCTGTCTTGCTTATGTTAGATCTTTGGGTTTAGTGGCATCTGACATTTCCGTACTTATAGGAACCCCATGTGAGCTTCATCCAACTAAAGTTAGAGTTCAGAGTTGGTCTGGAAGTCTTCAGAAGTACTTATGGTTAGTACAGATAAAACAACATCTATGGTTAACTTCTGAGAGAAATTTAGGTGATTCTGTTCTTATCTCACCTCACCCCAATCAACATCTTTAGTATAGTTTCATCTATAGAAGAAATTATTACACTGTTGCCGCTTAAACCTATGATTCATTTCATGTATACACTTGCCTGTTCGTACCAATGCACAGCTAACTATTTATTTCACGATTTGATATATATATATATATATATATATATATATATATATATATATATATATATTGCTGTGATAGGGGTGGTTTAGGAGTGTATTGAGTAGTAAGGGTTGCGTAGTAACTGCAAATAGCAATGGGAATCAGAAAACTGCATTTATTTAGCATGAAAATAAATAATTCGCACATTATGTAAATAGTAAGCATTTAACACCCTGTATATAGACCGTAATTAACTTTAATTAATGCCAGTAAGCATATCTTATGATAATAGAATGCGCATTCAGCAGAGAAATAATCATACATGTAATTCAACTACGTTGAGAAATGTTCTACAAGTTTATAAAATAAATACGCAGAAGATAAGATAAAAAACTAGTAAATCTTTATACAATTACGCTGGAACAATAAGCGCTTTGATAAGAAAACGCACTTTCAAATATGAGTTTAAATAAATACATAAACGAAAACAGCATTCGTGTTACATCATTTATTTTTGAACAATTTTCCAAAAGCTTTATCTACACAAAATAACAAACATAAGTTAAAAGTCCCGCAACGATAACAATAGTAAATAACAGCATGATACCAAAATCCAAAATAGTTTTATCAGAAATCAGCTTGAAAATAAACTAAGATTGTCCAGGACAATATGGTTGGTCACAAGAATCTGTAAGGCTGTTTGGAAAATCAATCCAAAGGTAGTGGGAAAAAACTATATAACGCCCAGAGGTGATAAGGCACAGTCAGTCTCAATTTGAAGCACGTCAAATCCACAATACTTTTAATCAGATATTTACGCATCAGATAAATAAAATTTATATTATAGTGCAAAACAGTGCTGTGTAAGAATAGCGTTAAGAATACATGAAAAACCTTTTGCCGTTTTTGCAGAAAACGTGAGTAGAAATTGGTTTATTAATTTAAATTAAATATTTATAATGGTATAAGGCTTCTAATCCATGGTCCTACGGCTGGAATTTTAATCCGCGTCTAATACAATTCTGGTCCACTTATAATACAATTCTAAATTCATAATACTAAGAAACCTACAAATTCCAAGTGGTACTTAAGGGAAGAGGTCTTAAGGCGTATACAGAGAAATATAGAATAAAGCATGAAGTGATTTATGGAAACAAGGGGTAACCGTACTGAATTATTGGTTCAAACACAAGGAGTATAAAGCAGAGCATTGGTTTTTGATTTAAGACAATAAGGAGGTGTTGATCCACAACACCCAACAACTCATCAAAATATCACAGGTTAGAGCTGCCTAGTTTTAAGGAATCTTTTCAAGTTTAAATTTTAATACTGAATATACTAATTTTCTTTAAAGTTTGTACGGATTCAACAGGAACATTGAATACGTTGAAACTTACGTAAAAATCATAAAAAGGTCTTAAACGTTACAGATTTTTTTGTAAAGGTGTCGTTTTTGGTGACTTTATATTAAGTTAAAAAGATATAAATTTTGGGATAAATAATCCATATAATATTAATTGATTGAAGGGTGTATTTAAAGAACTACAAAAATTCTGAAGTGTAAATATTATTTTCTTTAATTATATGAATGTTGATTGACTTTGTTTTATCAATTCAAACAGGTAATCATAAAGGGGTAAATAAAAATTGATCATCGTAGCATTGTGCACTCTGTGTAAATTAAAAAGGACTAGCCGTGGCATAGTAAAATTAAAAGATTAGAGAAAAACACAGAGCGGTGGCGTTCAGCTGGACGTTTAGCACATCGGCGTACGGCGTTATCATATCAATATTTAAATGACGCAACAACGTGGGGCAAAAAAATACATAGTAATATATATATATATATATAATATATATATATATATATATATATATATTGCTGTGATAAGGGGTTGTTTAGGAGTGTAGTGAATAGTAATGGTTATGTAGTAACCATAAATTGCGATAGCAAGCAGAAAACTGCATTTATTTAACAGAAAATTAAGTAATTTGGATATTATGTAAATAGTAAGCATTTAACACCCTGTATATAGATCATAGTTAACTTTAAACAATGCGAATAAGCATATTTTACAACAATAGTACTAGTATTTAGCAGGAAAATAGGTAATTCATACATTAAGTAAATAACAAGTATTCAACACTCTGTATATAGATCTTTATTAATATTAAGTAATGCAAAGTAAGAATATCTTTCAGTAAAAGTACGCGTATTTAGGAGAAAATTATAGTAAATGTAATTAAACACGCGTTGAGAAGTGTTCTAATTAATTTTAATATAATACGAAAGTAAGAGATAAAACCTAACAAAGCTTTACGCAATTACGCAGAAATAATAGACATTTTGATAGGAAAACGCAGTTTCAAAAAATAAATAAACGAAAGTAAAATTGAAGTTACATCATGTATTTTTGTATAATATGGAAAACGCGATATCTAAATAAAACAACGTATGGTCAAGATAGCGAATAATAAGGTATCAAATAAACCATTACATGGGAAACCGATATATTACATCAGAAACCACTTCAAGATGCACGGAATACAGAGACCTTATTGGTTAAGATATCTACGAGACTTGTTAAAAACCCAGCCCACATACAAGGGGGAAGAGCCTATATTTAACAGCGAACAATGATAAGAGAGTTCAGTTTAAAACTCAAGCAGGACGAAGCTGCGTTACTGTGAATCAAAAAGTCACACGTAATATTTAATAAAATATATCAAGTGATAACAGTGCTACAAATATGAAGACTTCTTTTGCCGTTTAACGTGAGTAGAATTTGGGGTAATTTATTTAAACTAATAATATAATAATAGGGCTTCAAATGTGATGACAATAATCCTAATCCTAGTTGGTTGATAATAATTCCGAATGCGTGGATATTTCGAATGTGATGACAATAATCCTAATCTTAATTGGTGGATAATAATTGCTAATGTGATGAGAATAATTCCGAATGTGGATAGATATAATAATTCTAATGGATGGTACATTTTTTTATAATTCTAATAGATGGTATAATACTTTAAATGTGTGGATAGATACAATAATTCGAATGTGGGGATATTTTAAATGGATTAATATAATATTTCAAATCAGCGTCGACGATTTTGGTACAATTCTGGTACAATTTTGAGTTGCGAGAATCAATAAAAAAGCACGAAGTAATTCATGGAAAACGAGGGGTTCAACTAAACAGAGCAGTGATAGATGAATGAGGACAACAAAGGGCTGTTGATACACGATACGAAGAACAACCTGTAGCAGGTCAGATCTAATTAGTTTTAAGATATTTTTTTCTATTTAAATTTCAATCCTGAATTTATTAAATTGATATAAAAAGTGTAACGAAGTCAGCAACAAACATTGCATACGTTAAAAGTACGTCATATAATAAAGGGATCTAGAACGTTCGGGATTTCTTTGGTAAAAAGGGTAGTTTTTGGTGACTTTAGATTGATTTCAAAGCATAAAATTTTAGGGTAAGTGATACATATGACGTTGATTGATTGAAGGGTGTATTTTAATATTTTTTAAAAACTTGTAAATAATATTTCTTTTCATTATATGGAATTAATTGACTTCGTTTTATAATCCAAACGAATAGGTAATCATAAAGGGGTGGAGAAGATTAAAATTGATCATCGTAACGTTGTGCACTCTGTGTAGATTAATAAAAGCTAGCCGTGGCATAATAATAAAAATTAGTGAGATTTAAATTTGATTAGAAAACACAAAGATGTGGAGTTATAGAAAACGTCATAACACCGAGTACGGCGTTATCATATCAATATTTACGAGGGCCATTTTTTTTTCAACCTCCGATAGGCTATAAATAAAAGACAAGTTCATAAAAAACAATAATTTTATTACCAAAAGATTGGTACACTTACGGTTACTTTTCGACATAATCATCGAAGAGATTAAGTCATTTGTCATATCTGTGGACAAGCTTTTCAATACCCTGTTCAAAGAAAGTTGCCGCCAATGAATTCAAGTAGTCCTTGACGTTGTTTTAAAGGTCCTCATTGGTTTGAAAGCGCTTCTCACCAAGCCACGTCTTCAGGTCAGGAAAAATACGAAAATCGCTTGGTGCTAAGTCAAGACTGTATGGCGGATGATCGAAAATGTCCCATCCAAATTGTTCGAGAAGCCGTTGAGTTGCTCCAGCAGTGTGTGGACGGGAATTGTCGTGGATCAGAACAACTCCAGCGGTCAGCTTTCGTCTTCGTTTGTTCTGAATGGCTCTATGCAACCGTCGTAAAGTTTCACAATAAACAGATGCTGTGATTGTGGTTTCGGGCTCCATAAACTCCACAAGCAACACACCTTGTTGGTCCCAAAACACAGTAGCCATGGTCTTTCTGTTGTTGAAGGTTTGTTTGAATTTCTTTGGTTTGTTTGGTGAACTTGAATGCATTCATTGTTGTGATTGTCGTTTTGTTTCCAGTGTGTCGTATTGAATCCAGGTTTCATCCCCACCACGATTGATTTCAAAAAGTTTTCTCCTTTATCATGATAATGCTCAAGGAACTCCAACGCTGACGCCATTCGTCGAGTTTTGTGGCCGTCCGTCAGCATTTTTGGGACCCAACGTGCACAAAGTTTTTTGTAGCCTAACCGTTCAGTAACAATAGAGTACAAAATAGACCTTGAAACTTCTGGAAATTCCGTATACAAAGCAGTAATGGTGAATCTACGGTTTTCTTTAACCATTCTGTCAACACGTTGAACCAGGTTATCTGAAACGACAGATTTGTGCCCTTGGCCCCCTTCATCATGCACATCATTACGGCCATCTTTAAACTTTCGACACCATTCACGCACAACACCATCACTCATGAAGTTTTTCCTATACACACGACTCATTCTTTGATAGATTTCTGCAGCACTGTGGCCTTCAGCCCGTAGGGGTCCGGTCAGAAGATCACAAAGGAAATTTTACGGGACTACGAGTTTCAATCTACTTCTTACCAAATATTTGGGTAAGATACTGTTGTACAATATACATTATGCACAGGTGCACTAATTTTGTTAAAATTACAACATTTGTCGTAAATTTGGCGGCAAATTATCGAACCAGTTCTCCATATAATTTTTAAATAGTCTACATATCTTCCTGTCAACAATGTTCCTTTATAATAAAATGGCCTGACAAGAAATTTGTTAAAAAATTTGGCACTAAACAATAACAGAAAGCTTGTTGATAATTACTATCTCTGGTTTGGAATATAGATTGACAATTGACTAGTAATGAGCACTTTTTTGGTTAAACATATTGTTATTACAAACATTACATTGGTCTGACCATAGAATTTGTAAAAATCATGTCTTCTCTAATATTCTCTAACAACTAGTTACTAAACTACATTGTTTAAGCTTGATCATCTGGATGTAAATGTTGCACTAATGTAATTTTAAATGATTTATAATGATACCTAATTGAAATTAGTCATATAGTTTCTGCAGAAATATCACATTTGGTTAAAGCTTGCCATATAAACATTTGAGGAAAAGCTTCAAGCAAAGCAAATACCTGTTTCCTCTAATAGTTGGCTCACTATTTGTAGTTGTCGTATTTCTCTAGATTTGTTAAAGTTTCTACTTTTTTGCAACAAAGTTTCAAACTTTGAAATAAATTGTTTTTATAAACAGTAGGATTTTTGAAAAAGTAAAAATAATCTGAGTCAAATATCTTGGTTATTTTTTATTTTAGGCATGTATAATGCTTATACTTTTATTAAACCAACATTATTTCTTAACCAAAATTTTTTTTTTATTTTTAATGTGATGTAATGTCATGTCTAAGAAATTTAACCTGTTGTTTTCTTCCACTTCAATTGTAAACTGTAACAAATGGTGGAAACTTTTGAAATGGTTTATTACGTGATTACATTGGTCTTGTGGGACAGCGCATACACAGTCGTCTACGTATCTAGAAAAGAATGGTAGAGGAAACTGTAATTTTTTATTACACACATTTTTAACTCCTCCATTACAATTTGCACTATCACGCTGGACAGCGCTAAGCCCATAGCACAGCCGTTGATTTACTGATAGCATTGGTTTTTGTACATGAAATATGTAGTAGAGTTTAAAATTATTTCGGCGGCTTTAATAAATTCTTCTAAGGGAATGTTAGTGTGGGTTTTGATATTATTCCATTTTTTTAAATTTTGTTTGTAGCTATGTTAATGGGAATATTTGAATATAGCGATGTGAAAGCGAGAGAGATTAATATATAATTATCAGGTATATTGATGTTCGTAATTTTTTCTTTAAAATCCCAGGAATCTTTTATGTAGTATGTATTTTGGTATACAATGTTTGTTAGTATGTTTTTTAGGAATCTTAGTAATCTGTTAAATGAGAATTGTGTTGTGTTCATAATCGGTCTTAGCGGTATACCCTCTTCATGAATTTTAAGTAACCCGTACAATTTTGGAGGTATCACATTGTTAATAGACATCTCTTTTAAATTTTTGGGCAAGATGTAGCCTTTTTTTCACATTCTTTAACTAAGTCGTTATTTTTTTTTTGGTATCAGGTGGTAGGGTTTTGCCTAATGGGTGTATATGTGTTATTATATCACTTAGGAGTTCAATTATTTTATGTTCATGCGTTTCACAGTCCATGATCAAAGTTTTGTTCGATTTATCGGATTTTAAAATCAATAAATTTGGTTTTTTTTTATAAAGCACTTAGCTTTTTAATTTTAGAAATCATGTCTCTGTTTTTGTTTTTATAGTCTAACTTTTTATTTAAGTACTCAAACTTGTTATAATTAGTAATTATGTTGCATGTTTGAGCTCGTATCTTATCTCATTTGTCTGAATCAAAATTACTGATCGCGCATTCAACATTGGCAATAATGTAGGGGAGTGGTATTTGAGAATTGCTTTGTATTGGTAAAGCTAAATTTGGTCCTAGTGCAAGAGCTTCAATTACTTCATTTGAGATGTTTTGATTTGATAGATTTTCAATCCAATTTATGGGTTTGTTAAATTATGTATTCCAATGTTCTCTTTGTTTATTAAAATACTGATTTTTTTAATTTCTGATTTTGGTTCTATTGAATTTAAATTCGTGGTCGGCTATTAGTTTATTGTTTAACATTGTAAATAGGTCTAGCGGTATTACCTTGATTAATGATTTTGCAATACTATATTTTTTCTTAGTAATTCATTTAAATTGTAATATGCTTCAGATATGAATAAATTCAAACAATTAATCCTAAATTTATGTACCACATTTTGTGAAATTTCCCTTCCAAGTATACATTTTTAAATCTAATATGATCCATATTAAACTTTAAAACTTTGGTGTTAATTTTTCGTGTTTACATCTTAAAAGAAATACTCTTCTATTACTTATTTGTGTTAGCAATCTTGCGATAAATAATGGAGAATTTTTTTATTAGGATGACCGTATTTCTTCCGTAGGTTGTTTCCAGATGTTTTATTTTTAGCAGACTTTCACCCATGCTGAATTATAAATGATAAATTTTTACTGTATTTTTTTATCTTGATATTTGTAATATTAAAATGTATAGTTTTCTTGGGTTTTTAAGGTCGTTTAACTCGAAAGAATACGAACAATACAATCTATGTCATCTTTATTTTTGGTATAATAATTCCACAATTTCCAAACGTTTCGGCCGTACGTTCCAGACTTTTTCAATGGATCAATAAACACCAGTACATTAACTAAGAAATTAAACCCACATTATACGCAAATTTGCTTACCTTGAAACGGAAACCATCAAAAATAGCACTAACCATCAAATGTTATAAAAATCATCTGTATAGATACGTATAAAATTTTTTATTAATTTACGTGCCACTAGAATATATTGTAGCGGGCTACTATTCACCGGTTTTACTAATTTAGAACAAGTAATAACAAAGGTCTTTATAACTCACTATTCACAAGTCTAATTAACAGTATATGCCTTATTTATAAATGTTTTCAGTCTAACAATGAAGCACTATCACACTAATACTATTTATAAGCACTAATATCTTCTTAAACTAAATCCTTTACCATAAGTCTTTTTGACAACACCAACACTACTATAATTTATTTATTACACTTTTGTCTATTTATGTACAAGCTGGCGGTATAATATACACGTTCATATAACACAAATTTATATTTACTTAGGACTTTCAGAACGTAATAACTAATTAACTATACACAAGATGATTTATATAAGACATTTTGATATAGACTAACTGATGTACACTCATCACCGATTTTATATATACCACAAAATTAAATAGATGATTTATAGTCTGGTGTTTGCTGGAAGGTTCTAGACTTCTGTAGAATACACTTCGGTTATGCAGCTTGCGTGTTTGATGGGTTGTCTAATAGTTCGTAACACTGCCCCCACTTTAAAACCGTTACGTCCCGTAATTGTAAAAACATTTTGACGCCAATTTGATGACTGATGACGATATCAGTAGCTATCTCCTCTGGTGTATCCACTACGTCGTTGTTAATAAGAGTCAACATTCTTTTCTTAATCTTGGTAGGCAACCGGTTGATAGAAACAAACAAGGACCTGGATATTGGTTTCCTGGAAAATTACTTCTAGCATATTTTGAACTATTCTCCAATTTAAGCGGTCCAGTCCTCAGCCTAGCTTGGGCACCGCTAGTCTCCATTTTCCATCATCTGAGCCTTAAGATCCAGCAAAGCCTCCCATAGATGTCTATAACTAGGTTTCTGCAACGAAGAATTTTTGGTTACCAGATAGTAAACATACCGCTTTCCATTCTCAAGAACCAAAGCTTTTCTTACAGTTGGCTCCTGTTGTACTAGCTTATCCACACACCTAAACTTTTTCTTGAAAACAACAGCTATTCCTCTTGACATTTGCAGATCTTGAGCTACGCAATGTGCAAAGGAATACTCCTCTGGTGCTCTAAACAGATCTTGCTGTTTTTCAACAACAACGTCAAATCTCGCCTTAGTGGAACCACCATACGCCGCCATGAAACTCTCAAATTTTACATTTGGATCACGATTAATAACTCTTCGAACACCTTTCTCATTACTCAAGTCTTCCTAGTTGTTGCCAGCGTAAGATGTTAAACGGTCAAAGTGTATCACTTTCGGTTTACTACAGGGAGATCTTCTGATCCAGTACACTGCAGCATTAATTCTTTTTAACACTTTGTACGGGCCTTCCCATTGTCTTTGTAATTTTGGCAACAATCTACGCTTTCTTTGTGGATTGTACAACCACACTAAATCTTCAGGTTGGTAACCACCTTCTTGTGCTCTCGTGTCATATTGTGATTTCATTCGATTGCTTGCCGTATTCTTTCGAACGTTTTCGTGAATGATATTTGATCTTTCACGAAGCTTACTAACGTAATCTTCACCTGCGATGTCTTCTCCAGGTTTAAATTCAAACTGAAGATCACGTGGTAGCCGCAATTCAAGTCCTAACATCACGCAAGCGGGAGAGTATCCTGTGCTGTCATGTACCGAAAATCGGAACGCCAGTAGGAACAAATGTAAATATTGGTCCCAGTCTCGTTGATGTTCGGAGACAACTTTGTCTAGGTACTTTTCTGACGCCCTGTTCATTTTTTCAACCATTCCACCCGATGAGGTGATGTAGTTTTAGTCTTCTTGATCCCAAAATGCTTGCAGACGTTCTGAAACAACGCTGATTGCAAATTCCGACCTTGATCGGAGTGCAATTCCAACGGAACTTCAAAGCGACAAAACAACTCGCTCACTGGTACATCTGCAACCGTCTCGGCTTCTTGGTTTTGTATTTATTTATTTCCTTTCTCTGATTCAGGAAACGGACTTGCTATATCAATGGCCACCCTCTCAAATGGATTCCCCACGTTATACTGTCTCATTGGGGCTTTCTGTTTTGTGACCGGGCCATTTCCAGAGGCACACAACTCACATTTCCGGCACCACTCTAACATCTGTTTTTTTCCTCTAACTTGTGGGCGGCAGAGTCACCACACAACAGAGGGGTTCCTGTCTAAAATTCAAGCCCAGGGTAAAATGTATGGGAAGCGGCTTTTCGTACAAAAGGACCCTCAAATAAAATCTTTCAGCCAGCTACGTTTCTTCAACTTAGAACAGAGCTATGAGCTAGGGTCGTAGGTTGATATGCGATAAAAAGGAGAATATTATGGACGCCATCATATCTTAATAATAGCTATAATTTTAACAATCCGAAGATAAGATACGGAAACCTTCGAAAAAAACGTCTACTGAATAATCTAAACGTCAAAACATAATACTTATTTACCTTTAACACTGCAAACTTAAATTGGAACGATGATCTGGTACTGTCTTAAAATATAACCACCTCAAGGTATACATAGAACTAGGGTTTCACTAGTGCCTAGTCTATCACAAAAAAATTTCAAAAGGCAATAATTCAAAAATATAACTCTAAAATATATTACCGGGAAAAATGCTTGTAGTTTTTCTCGCTGTACACATAAATTTTGCAAATTTGCTTAAACCAACTGTGAGAAACTATGATCTACTTCAATAAAAAAATTGATTCAGAATAACAAAACCCATTTTCCATTTTGTTAAAACTATTTATAACTTTTATGCAACTTTATATACATTTTTGTTTGAGCAATCAAACTATTAAAGTATTTATTCGTTATCTGTTATTATATAAGTGCATTTTATAGATCTTAAGTATTTATTAAAGTTCTTTAAGGAATATATTGAACTTTAATTATAAGTAACAACTTTTTACTGATTTCCAAAAAAGGATTCGGTTTTAGTTTACAAATAAGTGCATAAATGTTTTGAGCTTATGATATAAGATTGGGTTTAGATATTTTTAAAAATTTATATTGTGAACGAAAATTTAAAAAACTTTATGGTACAAAACAAACTGTGTATCATTATACTTTCAAGTAGAAACTGAAATCTTGAATGTGACAAGCAAGTGCTAGAAAGTCACCTGTTAAGTTACAATCAAATTCCTGTTTAACATTTCTGTACCCTGAAATTTATTTTTAAATCTCAAACGTTCATATGAACCTTTGTACAAGTTCAACCTTTTAAATATTGAACAAAAATATTCACTCACATTTAGACTACTATATGAATTTACAAAAAAGTGCAACTGCTATATTTCCGGTAGTTTTTTTTTACGAGAACTGAATAAAGAATTCACTCACCACTAAAGTTTGCATGACCTCTATCTAAATCCGGTAGCAGCCATCTACCAACTTATTTGAGAATGAGCTTTGCGTCATCACCCAATAACCTTCATGTCCAAACACCAACAACAGATGTATGTCCTTTAAATATGCCAGGAACTACCAGCTTGATTTTTATTCGAAAATGAACGCTTAAATTTTTACTTGTTCACAACATGCGCACCTTAATATTTCAACTTTGAAATATTTAAAAAAAAATTGCACTATAAAAATCAAGAAGCATTAATTTAAATTTAAAATGAAGAAAATTACATACCGTGATGACGTCGCATCAAAGCCATATAAATCATCTCAAGAGTTGACCAAAGAAGAATACAAACCAAAAATTGTTGTCACGACTTTCCAGCATCTACACTAGTGATGGCTTTTACTTTAAATATAAAGGGATCCTTCTCTTCCAAGCGACGTGTCTGTTAGGCTCCATGGCTTCCAAAAATCTACTTGACCAAGCGTCCGAATCAGTTTTCCAATTACATCCTCAAATCAAAATAGACTAAAGTATATTCTTACGTGAGTAAGCGCAGTAAAACCGAATTCTTGCATTAACACATTTGCAAGTATCAGGCGAACAGAAATACTAAATTGATTTTATCAACGCAGATAGAGTTCTACAAGATAATGAATAAATAAAGCTAGTATTCTAATTGAATAGAAACTTATACTTTCAATACGATAAGTAATATTTATAAACGATAATTATAAAAAGGCGTGAATTAACTGGGAAGGAAATCGTATTCATTACACCACTCCTTTACATCTTCTTTGCAGTTCACATAATAAAATCTTTCTCACTCTTTCGAGAGTTCTTTCCACGCCAAAGTGCCCTGCGGAAATACCATCGTGCAAGTGCGGCAACACTTTCGGCATTCTACTTCTGGGCACTGTCACTTGAAGTCGTCTATCAGTGCCATTTTACACTCCAGATTCTATTTTCAATCACCAAGGAGTCCCACTGTGCCCAGTATGCTTTTAGGCTCCTAGTTGAAATACTAATTTCTTTCCAAGCTGGTCATTGTCTTCTACTTTTCCATTCAATAATATGTCCCAATTCGGCATCATTCTCCTGGTCTTCTTGTATTCTTTCGGGTTACTAAGTAGCATCAGTTACTGTCATTCAATGGATGACACGTATTTTCTCTTTCATCTTGGAGCAATGATTGCAGTCTACTGGACAAGGTCTTCTTGACAGAGCGTCTGCATTTCGATTGCTAGTTCCTACACGATGTAATAAAGTCACTAGCATGGAAATGCAATAACAGACAGTGCCAAACGCGACCAGTGGTGCACATACAAGAATGTAACGACACCTAAATGCTTTAAAATCCAATTATAGATAAGAATTACTAACACATTTATACATATTACACTAATCTATATAATTATTCTTTAACTAACATAATGAATACATTAAAAAACTCTGTTAAACAAATTCTTAAGTTAAAAACCACATGCAATTTTAATGCATAATAATACTAGAACTGAAAAATAACAGCTTTACCAAATATTCAAACTATGATCAAAGTTACTGACATTCGTCTCCATGACAATGTAATCATCGAGCAGTAAACTGGTAGTAACACGTATTAAATAGAATAAAGAGTAGAATTCTTTTCAAATGGACTTGTAGTTTAATACCAAGCTCTAACTCAAAATAAACCTGTAACATTGCATATGTGCTCAATCTCATGATGCTTGTTTGGCCCATTCTGTCCATGTATACAATACATGTTGCCATGCTTGCATGTAGATGCCCATAGATTCACACAAATAGAACAAATGTGCCACATAAACGTACAGATGCACATATTCACACATTTGTATGCAAACCTCCATTTACTTATGCTAATAAACTTGCATCCATGTACAGATATGCAGATGCACATTTATAAACATGTCAGTGTAGGTGCTCACACCCACACATGAATAAATGCACATAATGCCAAACACATGATATACACATATACATGAACATAAGCTCACATGATGTGGTACATGCACATGTGGACATGAATGAGCAAATATACACACATACATTGCCTTACATGCATGCATCCACACACACACATGCACGTGTATGCACACACACACACAAACTCACACCAATGTACACTTGTATGCATGCCTGCCTTCACCCAGTAACACATACGCATATAAACATACATGCATGCACGTATGCTCATATGCATATATGCTTGCATTCACAACTGATGTTTATAAAATTTTTGAAAAAATAACGGTGGGAGTTGAATTGAGCTGGTTAGGTTAGTTGGTGTAGGTTGTATTTGATAGTAATCACCCTATGACTAAAAGTTACCTAAATCCTTTCAGATTGAGTTCACCAACTCATTATATAAGAGGCACTTTAAAACAAAAGCATTTTTTACCAGGATCCTTTGAATACCGATATGGAGCTTCAAACTCACCATTACCTTGGCAAACTGTCACCATTCCAGTGAAGATTAGGAAATAGGACAGTCCTGTACTCTGACTCGCAGACAGATCCTTTGGACCTAAGAAACTTTAAATGATTAGAGAGAAGCAACAGTTAAGTAGAGTTCAGAGTACCTATTTACGTGCACTTACATTCTTCAGTAGTTGATTTCAAACGTATTAACACATACCATTTGTAGTGCCAATTGCATGCAATCAATTTACAGATACTTTATGAACAGTTATAATTAGTATGAAATTATTAATGTTCACCATTATTAAATACATCTTTGAATAATCAACTATAATACTTCTGACCAGATGCAACATCATATATTAATTTTCCTTAATATCACTAAATTTATTTTTGAATAATCAACAAAGCGACTATAACTTGTTATCAGATACAACATGAAATATTAATGTTCCTTAATATCACTAAATATACCTTTTAGTAATTAACTGTAGGGTGATTGAACGAACTGCACATCGCAACTTGCATACTGTGCTATTTAACCTGGGATAGTTAGTCTTATGGTACAATACGGTAATCTCCATGTATTCCTTCAAATTGCAGAAGAAATCCCCTAGGGCTAATAGTTTATCTCCAAAAATTACTAACTGAGACATCCAAGTTAAATGTGGTTACAAACACTTGATTACTCACCAGGTTAGTAGAAAACTAGATGAATGCTGAGAATAAGTACTAGGCACAAATGCAATAAGTTGCTTTAGTCTCCGGCGTAGTTTACAAATCCAGAAGATTTATTAACCGATAAAATATATTTATATCAAGAAATTAGAACATTAAGTGGTTTAATCACGTTTACTATGATTAATCGATTGGTGTCTAAAGTAACAACAGAAACTTGATAAATTTCCCATTAATATTCTTGACCCACCCACTTGTACTAAAATTACTATAAAAAATATATAAGCAACCTTGTGCCCCTAATGAATTACCTTTTATCAATCAAAATATGTAAATACATATAAGCATTAGATTAGAGGATTTAGGAGTGAGCTTATTTCAAAATTGTTAATGCCACTGAACAGACATGTCAATCAAGACAAGCAATTGTGACCCTTAAAAATAAAAATTATTACTGACAAATAACCTATCCGCACAAATTGCATGAATGTGAATGTTAAGAATATTAAAGTAAAATAAATTATCAAAGCACTAGTGAACTAATGCACTATCATCAGCTGCAAATTATGACACAAAGAAATCATTTAAAAAAAAACTTCTTTAATTCGGTCTCTTACAAATGAGAAGAACAAACAAATGAAGTTATAATGGTTACAAATTTAACAACAATTAAAAAGTTACTTTCTTTTAACAAAATATCTGAATCTAAAGAATTGAAATTTGGGTTAAAAGGTGTATTGACACCTCAAGCCTTTAGGAAAGTTGTTTAATACTACTGGTATCTCATACATTCTTGAATGAATTTAGCAACAGAATAATCACCCTTATCAGCAAGCCGTATTGCAGGATTCTAACTAGGTAGAGTTATAAAGGTTATTAACATAAATTGTACATTTACGTCTAACAAATCATACTGCTTCAGAGTGACATCTCTGAAAAGATAAACTGTATAATGTTTCCTTTAATTTACTTTTGCGCTAAAAACACAGATTAAAGCACTGTCTTCTTCTTAAACTAAATTTTACCATCAACGATTCAACTACAAGCATCTCGGAGAACGGAACTATGTAAAAGAAAACATATGTTTAACAAAACTAGGACATATCACCAGCAGTATTTAAAAAATAACTTGGAAAACCTTAAGATATTTGAGAATAATAAAGTATTTACCTACAGTATCTAGTGTTGAAGGATTATTTTAAACAATTAGCTTGAAGTTTTGATAACTTTCGTAACAAGATTTTGAATTAGTGTAATTAACCTGAAGCATATTGTTTTTACAATAAAGTATGGAACTTAACTTTGCAGTAGAATTAAAAGGAAATAACTGATTGTTTATTGTTTCCTATCTTGAACTAAAATTTGCTATGAATATGAAAACTTATTTAAGATTGAAAATAAATATTTCAACAAATTTTTTAATTTTTTTTTGTTTTAAAAAATGTTATATCCTTTACCATTTAGTCCCATTTAAATATATAACATGGAACTTTCTAGAAAAATATTAAACGATGTGTATATTCTAAAATTTGAAATTTCCTGAACCAACCATTAACTCTAGTATCTACTGAAAATCATTGCTTACTCTTCAAAGACCCTAAGGTGTGTATAAAATCCAAAATAAAAGAATTTCAAACATTATAAATTGGTTTTAACTAGCCCCAATAAATTATGTAAGATTAAACATAATAAATAACCCTAGTGGCAGCAGGACCCACAAAATCAGGCTGTCACCGCCTATAATAACTAAATGTTATAACGCTTTTTTTGTGTAGGCCTAACATGTCACAACAGGGAGCCATGTCATATGTACCCAGCCAGCAGGATTTAGGTTCTGACACATCCCAGTCAAGTAATTCATTCAGGGTAGGTATTATTTTATCAGTGTTTTTCTATTTTTTGTTTTAACTTTGTCATGTTTGTAATCTCTAGGCTATTTTGCAGTTTGGTGATAAAATGAATGTATCAGCTGGCGAACTACTAGGAAGGACTCATGAGGAACTTATATTACTTTTGATTCAATTGCGCAGACAAAGTGCAAATACTTGTAATGCAATTGAGACATGTTACAATGAAATTGAAAGTATTCAGGTCTGAATTCATTTTGTGCTGTAACAGTGGTATTAAGGGTCGTGTTATGAATATTTCTGTGTGGTGGGGCAAAAGCTTGCCATAAAATTATTAATCAGCATGTTACAAGAACAATATAACTAAGGTGGATCAGAAACCATTTCTAACAAAATTATCAGTGATAAAATTGATAGCTCTTTTTTAAAAGATCACTTGCAGTCAAACAATTGACAGTTTGTTATTTTTAATTGAGATTAATTATGTAATGGCTTTGAAAAAAGGAATATACAATGTAGGTATATTAATATTTTGTTGTGCATAAGTATATTCTTTCTAAGTAAGTTATATTAATGAATCAACAGAAAAGTTTTAAGAAACATTGCTCTTCAAGAGACCTGCTACTAGAATGAAACATGGTCTTTTATTAAGTAATTCTGTTTTATGTATATCTATCTATACACTTCTTTAATATATTTTAACGTAGTATATGCACTGTTGGGTGCAGAGTAATTGTAAGAGAATACACAACTGCCAGTAAATAATAGCAGACCAGACATATCTCATAACAAATTAGGATCTTCTACAAGAGAATTAGCAACAGAAGTGGGGCAATAAAAGATGAAGTAGACAGAATATTAGTAGAAACATAAAAAATATATAGATGGAAAAGGTATATAGAAACTTTTTATTGCACTAAACATAATTTAAATAATATAGAATAATTGTGTGAGGTCATGAAACAGGGTGCAAAATACTAACAATGGAATTTCAAAAAGTAGCAGAGCAGCTAAAGTTAAGCAAACTTAAAGAAATAGATCAATTGCTAGCTTATGTAATTAGTGTGTGAGTGAGATGATAAAACTCATTGTATAGGAGTATAAACAAGATACATGAAGAAGGGGACTATCGTCAGACTTTGCAAAGAGATGATTAATGATGTTTACAAATAAAGCAGAATCACTTTCAGAACTGTGTGTGTGTGTGTGTGTGCGTATGATATGCCATTGTTTAAAAATATTAACTAAAATTATATATAACAGTATACTGGATAACTTATAGGTGAGGTTAGCAGAATATGTTTGATTATAGGAAAAACCTTGGTACATGGAAACAGTGCTAACCCCAAGATTAATTATTAAAAAAAGTGTAAAGTAGGAAAAAATAAGTATTAGGCTTTATAGATGTTTTCATGGTTTTTATAATGTAGATTGGAATATATTGTTTTGGAGTTTATAGATATCCAGAATAGATTACAAATAGTCAGCTAATTTACAATTTATATAGGAAACAAATAGTTGTAATAGAACTAGATAATAATGTAGCAGCAGTAATTTATCACCAATTTTATTTAACTTGCATATGGAGTAAACAATAAATAAAATCGCAAGAGAAATGCATAATTGGGGATGTTACGTTCTATTTCATATTAAAAAATTGAATGCCTCATTACTTTAAAACACCATTCAGTCTCAATCATTTAATTCAGGTTTGCTATGCTTCTATAAATTCAAACTGCGTAGATAGGCTTCCAAATTTACACACTCTTTATTAAATCCATGAGTTTGGTTGTCTACATTTTGTATCTCTTACTTATACAAGTCCATCTGTTTACCTTGTCTAGTTCCTTATCTTACACAAAAACTTGACAAATGAGGGCTGTCCATATGTGAAATGGAAATTCCTGGCATTATATAGTGATGGATTTTAAAAAAGGTTCATGGCATAAAAGGTAATTTTGATTCTGCTGTAATTTATAATGTACAATATATGTCTAATTTTGTAAATAATTAAAATTAAATATGTACGAAGAAGTTATCGAGTTACAAAATTATTTAAAAGATAATTATTACTTGAAAGTGCCAGATGTTACTCAACACAAATTAACTTCCTACAAAATTTATACATGGAAATTAGGCAAAGAAGAAGGTTAAGCATCTTTGAGATACGGTGCTATAATAGAATACTTTATATTAGTAGTCAATAGATAAAGTTACTAATAACAGGGACTTTGAAAATGTTTAGTAAAATAGAAATATCACATTAGTGTATTTAAAACAGGGATGATAGGATAATAGGTTGTGTTGTGTGGCATGAAGTAATACATAGGAGTTGGTAGAAGGTAGGGCAGACAGTAAAATATTTAAAAGAAAATAATTGCTTAAGTATATAGAATATATTAGGAAAGATATGGCTAAAGATAGTTATAGGGTACTATGAATAAGTTAAGTTAGGCTAGGAAACAGTAGAAAACTGTGTCATACCAACCATGAGGTTGTGTGTAAGAGGAAAATAAAACATAATAGTGTAATCATATATCAGATGATAATTTTTTGATACTTATGAATACTTTATATAAGTAAATTTGATAGATCTAAATTTTTGCAAATAATTATGCTTAGGCTTATGCAGTTTCTAAACTTATACTTTTATACCTACTTTGTAAAACTTGGGTGGGTGAATGAATGTGGGTGTGCATGCATGTGTGTGTGTTTATGCTCGTGTATGTGAGGAGGTGCACATGCACATGTGTGTGCATATGTGTGTGCTAGAGATAGTGAATGTGCATGTATGTGTATGTGTGGGTGTGTTGGGGATGCATATGCACAGGTTCATAAATGCACATGTGTATGTAGATGAGAATCAGTGATTTTGCACATATGGGTGTGTGTGCTTGTGTGTGTATGTGTGTGTATGTATGTGTGTGTGTGTGTGCGTGTGTGTGTATGTGTGTGTGTGTGTGCGCCTGTATGTGTGTGTGTCCTGTAATAAATGCAATGCAAAAGTGAGTGCAGCTAATTAATAATTTTGTTCTATGGTTTAATAATTTTCACTTGTGCTTACTAACATCACTTTCTAATGAGTTGCATCAATATTATAAAAAAAATTTGACCACAGTTGTATAATTTTTTATTTGTAGGCCAGATTACCTAAAATGGATGCATCAAAACGATTAGAAAATTTACAAAAGCTAGAACAAATCAAGCAACATTTATTGGAGCTTGAAAAACAGGTAATTGTTATGCCTAGTGCTTTTCTATATTTTATTATTTTTAGTATGAAAAAGGTAAACCATTGGTTAATTTGGTGGATAATATGATTAAGCTTGGGTCCTTATATCGATTTCCAAAAGGGCGTGCTGGCAATATGATAGTTAAAGACAGGCTAGAATTCAATCAGCAGATACAGGAACGGCGTCTTTTGGCTGAAGAACAAAGAAGCTGGAGTCGTTTAAATCCAAATCATACTTTATTGCAAACTAAAGTTCAACAATTATATATGTTGGATAACTTAATTCAGGAAGAATCTCAGACATTACATGGTTTACAGCAAGATAAAGAAGAAATTGAAAGGGCATTAGGAGGTTTGAGACAGAGGTTAATTAAAGGTTTTAAAGATCCTGCAGAAATTGAACAAGCTATGAAGCTGCAAGTGTTCCTTGAGAATGAACTAATCAGGGTGCACTCTATGTTGGCACAGAATTCAAGAAAACTTGAAGAGACAATTGCAGGAAATGCAAGGATAGAACAGGAGTTATTGGTTTTGAAGCAAAAGCTACAAATCACCAAACAGCAAAGGAGTTCTCCACAGCTCTCAAATGCAGGTAATATACTTGGTTAATGTTTGTAAATGCAATATATTACACATACTAGATTCGGTTATGGTTATGTTAGAATTTATGTATATAACCAAACTGTGGGAATGGCACTTCAAATTTATGCTTTATTAGTTTTATTATGCTTACGATTAGTATGGTAAAGGTTTGCACTGAATTCTCGCCTGATTCAAAATAAAATTTTTAAACATGATCTTATATGTTTCTCACAATTTTTAAACATAGTTCAGCAACTAAGCATTACATATCTGAAAATATATTTTTCTAAAACATGAAAGTTTAGTTTTATTATTTGCAATGGTATAGCACAAACTGTGGTTATTTTTGTTCAACATTATACTTTTGTAATTTAATTATGATGCTATTTTAGTGTTTTATGATAATTTTCATATATTTGGATATAGTTTATACATGAAACATATTATAAAAAATCAACACATAATCTATGATAATTGTTACTATATATGTGATAGAATTTCTCACCAGATTAATAACGTATTTGATTACCTCTTGAGGAAAATGTCATAAAAAATATTAATAAAAATAGTTTTTAGTAGTAACATACTAGTTAATAAAAACCATAGTATATTTTGTTCAAGTTATATTTAAAATATTGACAAGGATGAATCATAATATTTTGATACAGAACAGCACACTGTATTTTAGTCAATCTCTTTAAATTATTCATATAGGTATTGATTAATATATTCTGTAAAAGAAAGTATATGTATCTAAAATTATCTAAAAAACAATCATCAGGAAGGTTTGTTTTCCCTCATTGATGAGAAAATTTCAGAGAAGTAGCAAATCATGTTTTTTATGTTCAATGGAAGTACAACTAGCAAATCAGCATTAAGATATCTGAACAAAAATTTATGAAATTTTTGCTATTTTACTTCTAGTTTTGTTACTTTGTGGCTGAATTTACATTTTATTGAACTGACTACTGTATTTACATTTGATTTCATATTGCTATACATTTTGAAATTAATTTTATTTTCTAAAATTCTATTGTTCAAACTACTAATGCTTATATAATATATATATATATATATATATATATATATATATATATATATATATCATTCACTACATTGGATGTGTAGTGTTTAATCTCTGCAGCACAATTTATAGTGGCCAAAGAAAATCTACTAAATTGCATCGCATTATTTGCCAGATTAAGTATAAACATTTTGAGAAAATAAAAATATTTATACAGTTATGGTATAAATAAACATATTAAACGGTTAATGGATTATTAAGACAAAATTGTTACACATGCAGCACCTAAATATCGATTATGATTATTTTGCTTAGGTTTAAACATGAATGTGTCTTTGTTCTTATGCTCTTTTAATATTTAAGATAGAAAAAGAATGTTGGTACTATTTTAGAATGAATTTATGGTTTTAATGATATTCTTATACTATTTTTAATTCTGAAAAATTGAATTATGAGTAAGTCTGAGTTGTTCTTGATCTCTTTTACATATTTATCCTTAAATATTCTACATTGCAACAATATTTTATTATGTAATTCTTAATAATATTCAATTTTTGAAGACAAACAGCTTCAATTACAACTGATAATGCTATTATACTATATTAGTGTTCAAGTTAAGAATAGAATATAACAACACTGACGAAATATAAATGTTGATATTGCATTTCAATGGGTAGGGCATCTTGAAGTATTACACAGTTAATGGTTTTGCATTTACATTATTTTTATTTACCTTTTGTTTAATTTTATATTAGAATTACACTGTCAAAAAAGTTACAGAAACAAATGGAAGAGATTAATTTGTCATAGCACCAATCTTTTTTTAAAATAGAACCTTTACGGTATTGCTACATTAAGCATTTGCTCCACATACATAGAGTTAGTTTCACAGTACTTAATATAAAACGCATATTCATCTTTAAAAATATTTTTTTTTGTGTATGAAATAGTTTATTTTCAAAAACTGTATAATGTTCATTTCAAAAATTATATTATAAGTTTAACTGAATTGTACTTTTATGTTTATTTTAGTATATATCATGTTTGGTTTTGTAGCTTGTCAATATTTTGGTACATTATGTCGACAAAGCTCTGTAAATATACATAAAAGTGATATGAATACTTGTTTGGTATACATTGCTTCAATACAATTATGGATTCATTTGCAAGCCTGACGTATTTTTAAGCACATTCAGGCCTAGCAAATGTGGTTTTATACAGTATTGTGGTCAATATAAGAAACTTTAATTTTAAATGTAACCAAAATTTATATTTTTCTAAGAACATTGCCATTTTTGAATTTGTAACGCGATGTGTTATGCCAGATCAATTAGTGAAGAAATAAATAGTATTTAATTTTGATTGAACTAATTTTTTATGGGAATACCCTGTAGAATCTTTATTTCATATTAAACAGTGTTTACAAATCAAGTTTGGTAATTAAATTTCTAATTTTTATTTCAAATTACTCTAAAATCACAAGAATGTAAATAAACCAATTCTATTTTAATCCATAAAATTTTACAGTAGAAACAATGCATGCTCTTTTTGAATAGTTATCAGAATTGTTGATAATTTCATTAAAATGCACCTTCAAATTTGAGCTTGAAAAGTAGTAAATAAATTCCAGGCAATATAATATAGTTTTAATAAACATTGTTGCAACTATCATAAATTAAACTACAATTACACCTTAATAGAATGTAATCTGTAGATGTCAAGTTCTGAATGTACACACATATAGGATTAGCAAAAATGATGTCATCTTTTATACATTTAGACTGCAATAAAGTTTTAGATCACAAGAAATTACAGATACACCTACGTAATTACAGTATAACAGGGACTTGACATAAAAAGTAATACCAACATTGTGTAATAATATGAAAACCCTGGGATATTAGATGTAATAGTAGAAGAATTAAAAATAATAAAAATGGATTGAGATTGAACTAGTTATGGTCTTATATCAACTGGTCATCTAAAAACATTAAGATATAGTAATATAATTAAACCAGGGAAAGGGGTCTTAATGCTAGGGGCTAATTTAAGGGGGATTTGGAATTAATATAAGTGAAATGACCTAGTGAAAAGGATGTTAATCGTAAATTTTGAAAATGTAGTGGGATTCAGGTGTGTTAGAAAAGAAACGTTAGACACGTCATATGGAATTTTTAATTTTACGCTGGGTAAAGTTTGAAATGCCTGCGAGCGGAAATTTGTTTATTAGGACCATGTGTAGGGAGTAAAACTAGATTTGTTTATCTCGCCGTTAATTTGGGAATCTTGAAGTAGTGTTGTAGCTGTTGTTTAGAGGATGGAAAACCTTATGTGGCCTGGACATTACCTGAATTATAGAAATAAAACTGTAAGTAATAGTTATAGACTTAAGTAAGATTTGGTATAATTTATATGTGAAAGTGAACATAAATATGTTTTGATATTTTCTTCGACGTAGAACCTTAGTCGAAGGATAAATTTATTATTAGTAAAATATTGAGATGTGTAAATATTATATATTTTGGAGAGAACAAGGTGTTAGTTCAACATTGGTATTGGAATGTTTTCTTGTTGGAGGAACGACATTACTATTCATTTGGGATTAATAAATGTATAGTTCAATAGGAAAACAGGAAAAACTAACTTTTCGGTTTCAATCTCGAAAATGTTCCTGCAATTTTGCCACGCATTTATGTTAAGCTGTTTTATGAAACAATGAAAATATACTAATTTATTCTTTTTAAAATGACATAGTAGTCTAATTTCTAAACAATTACAACAACAGAAACGGCTGAATATCTTGTACTAGCTTTGACTTGAATTCTATCTAAATTTGAAAACAATTGTAAATTAAAACAACTGAAATGTATGCTACTTGTTCTGTATTGTTTTGTACCGCGGATTCAAAATTTTATACTGCAACATTTAAAAAATATTATTAGCATAAGAGAACAATTCACAAATAATACAACCACTTTATGCTTTATTGCACACAATTTGAAAGTTTAACGGTTTTCTATTTTTCACTTCTTACATATGTGTCTAGAGTGACTGATAGCGTTAGTAAAATCTTACAAAAACTTATTACAACTAAGATTTTGCAATTGCTATTATTCATAAAAATTCTTTAACAACCTTAAGGTCACACGTGTAAATAGTTTACCCTGCAATTGTTATGATATATGTTGGCGAAACTGGGCAATTAGCATATACTAAATTAAATGAATATAAATGGTGCTTTATGACTAGCCAGTAGAGTCATTTAGCATTGTTTGCTTATGTTGCAAATGATTATGTTTATACAAACCACAATTTTTCCAGTGCTCATCAGTTACTTTGCTGTAATATGTCTTTTAGCTTAATTCTGTGTCCGAGTCTGCTCGTTCAGAGATAACTTTTCTTGTAATTATTTTTTTGCTGTAGGACACTTCGTACAGAAGTAGTAATCTTTTTCTGGTCCTGATCATGATGCTTACAAAAGTCGTCACAACATAAATTAATTTATTTAATTTCTTTGATTTTTGACAATACTATTTTAGTTTCTGTGGCGCACATTCAATGATATATTACAGTATAATATTTATATAAATCTGTACCATTTAAAAAAATTTAAAAATCGGGGCTAGAGTTACACTTAACATTTTTTATATGTTCAATATATATAACTTTTTAATCGGACAATAGAATGGTACAATCCTTGATATTACTACTAAAAGCTAGTGCAACAATAAACAAAATTAACTTCAAACAATTGTAGGTTACAAAGTAATTCTTTTTTGGATTTTTTTGAACTATCATCCATATCTATCTAAGTCTTGTTTATAATAGAATGTGGTACAAACTGAGTACAAATTAATAATGTTAAAATAAAAAGGAAACTGTTTGGAAAGTATTTAAAATTATAATTACAATTTTAATCTTTACTTGATCTTTTAAATTCATACAACACAGGCATGTTAGCCAACTTCTCAATCACATGAAAATTTAAACTTAAAATTTAAAATACAACCTAAGCTTATGAGGATCATAGCAACATGTTGTTAGTTTTGTAATGTATTTTCGGGACTAAATTCTAAGATTCGTTAAACTTAGCTATCTTTGATCAGTATATCTAAATATAAAAACATAGTAAAAGTAATTATTTATAACATATAGATAAACATGTCTTGATCGTCCTAACATTTCTCCACTTAAAGTAGTAAATATACTCTGGACTTTTGCAGAGTTATATAGGAATAAAAAATTTAAGAAAGTAGTGTACTTTGCACCTCAAAATTGCTTATTGTTAATATTATCTGCATGAACTTGAAATCACCTTATTTGGTGGTGTTATAGTACTTTTAACCCAGAAGATATTTTAAAAGGAGTTTAAAATAGAATTTAGAGTTTTTACAAATCAATCATACAAAATGATTTTTCCATTTGGACAGAACAAAGTATAATCAAGTTGTGCACATAATACATTTATATGAGAATTTGCATTTCTACACAGAGAATAAGTACTTTTTTTGATACACTCGATTATGTTTTGTCTTTTTTGATAAAAATTACAGCCCACGGTGATTATCCATATATATTTATCTATTGATATGATGCACTTGAAATTTACATTTTTAATATGTTTAACAAACTGAAGTAATTATTGGTGATTCAAAAATACCTGTAATGATTTTAACTGGGCATTTTTAAAACTTGTGAGAATATAAGGTTACCTGCAATAGATTCATTTCATTTTGAGTTATACAATGATTTATTAAAGGTGTTTATTGTACACTGCAATTTTTCTTATACTTTTCTCTTTTGCTTTACTTGCAAATATTTAATACTGAAAAGGGATGGGATGTTTTCTTAGCAAATTGTATAATATGCTCTGAAGTTAGTAATGCATTTTTTAACCACGCCTATGGTAGGCAATACTCTCCATTTATTAATTAATTGTATTCTACTTTTATTATTAATTAATTTACATATATTACATTATTCTTTTCTCAGTATTTTTAGAATAAGGTTGTAATAAATAAAAATTAACTAAGAATAATTTAAAACAAGTTATCTATTAAAAATACTGTAGTTTAAAATAATTCTACAGTGCAAGTTAAATTAAATGATGTTTTCTAAAGTTTTATAATAGGAACCTTTTTCAGTATCTGATATTAACTTTGCAGAAAATTGCATAAGGTTTATTTTGACATTTTGCCATCGCATAACAGTTCTTGTATTAATACTAATGATTAAAATAGGAAATTACTAAACAACTATATATCATATCTAAAAATAAACAAGACGTTACGAATCTTACCATATTTAATGCTATTGATGTATTTAAAATAATATCTATTTCTATAGTTGCTATATTTATAACGGTATCTAATTAACATAATAACAGTATAGTATTTCTGGCATATATATATATATATATATATATATATATATATATATATATATATATACTAATCCAGTGAATTTGTGACATCACAGCACAAAAATTTTATAGCTATTCGGCATTCGCCTGCCCCGTGACATCCAAAATCAGATGTTATATTTTCACATTATTTTTACTGTTATAATTATTATCATCTTTATTTGCATACTAATTTGCGAAACAATTTGCAACGCCATTTCATCGTATATCAAAGCTATCGGTAAATAGGAGAAGTTTTGTGTAGATGTCATAATGCAGTAATTTAAAAATTGGTGTATATTATTTACTTCTGCTGTTTGTGTGTAGTTAGAGTACAAGAAACCAGGTGCTGTATGTTAAATATACATACAACATACGCGTCCTGTTGATTCTGTGACATTCTCGAGCTCATGGGTGCATATTCTTTCTAATACCATTGACATCAGAGAATTGGCAACATTGTTTGCTGGTCATCAGTGTTTTATGAGCAAACATACATCAGAATCAATGCATTCAGCAGTTTCAGTGACATTGAAATACTACTTGCTCTCACATCTGGTTTGCGTTGTTATGTGTAATAAAAATAGTAGATTGTTTGTCTTAATGCTCTTGTCAAGCTAATAAATTTTAATCTCCAATGTTGTGTAAGAATAAGTGTCATCCATTTTTATAATATGACAGCCATCAGCAAAGTCTTGTTATTTATTCCATAAGCAAGAACGTCTTTTAAACTATCTTGCAGGACAATACAAAGTTCTATAAATATCAATCAGCATATTTTAGAAATCTACTTATTTCTTTTATTGTACTAGGGAACAATTGAAAACAATTAGTAGAATTGAAGATTTTAGAGTAAAATTCACAAGTATTTTTCAGGACAGTTTTAAACCTTTAATTACGAGGAATAAATAATTGTTTGATGATAAATATAAAAAAGGGTCTTTAAGAAGAAACATTCTGATGTAATGTGAAATTAATTTGTATAACTTTCGTAAACAGATCAGATTAATTTATTGAAAATGGAGATGTCAGTGTTTTTAAATACTTATAGAATAATACCTTATGTCAGTCCTGATTCTAAAAAGAATGCTACCCATGCAAAATATGGCAACAGCTACTTTGCTACTGACTGTCAGCTGTAAATAAAGCATCAACAAAAATTGGGGGTGATAATAAATATATGTTTATTATGGTTTGATTGATAAACAATACACCACAATATATATTCATAAAACCACACTGCCCCAAAAACTTTTTGTGGTCAGTTTAGTAATCGCTTTGAAAGATATCACAAGAAGACAAACAAAAACAGAAAATATGATTTTATTAAAGCAAAATATTACCACAGTGCAAGAAAATTAAACAAATTGTAGGCTAAACTGTAAAATGATGCATTCCTATAAGTAGAATGTTGTCGGCGATTAATTCATTTTCATAAAAGTCATCATCAGGACAAGGCTTGGATCAACCACTTCTGCATACGCTGATTTATATGCCTAATTAAACCAAAAGGTGTTTTGCAAGAAACTAATAAATGACATGAAAAGTACTCTTGGATGTATGTCTTATTAAGGTAAAAGTTATGCTGTGGTAATGTAACACTTGCTTTACTACAAGACACCTTTTTGGTTTAACTGGACACAAAATATGTTAGGGTGCATCCAGATGTAGTTTATTTTTGCTTGGTTTAATGATGCTCTTTATGTAAATAGGATAAGCATCGACTTTAATAATATCGTATATGACATGTATTACGAGTTATGATGCAGGTTGTAGACTCCAATAATATCATAAGTTGTTATTAATTTATGGACTAAAAAATAAGAGATAATTGAAGAATAACAGTTATTAAAAAAAGCATCGTTCAAGGGAAGCATGCGGTAGAAAAGAACATGAAAAATTGAATTTTTTCAAACATATCTTCTGATTTACTTTTACTTATGTTTTATTGTTTTGACAAATACCAACTGAATATGGCACCTACATAAAATAATTTTGAAATGAACCTGCAGTACTTGCATCAGTTTTAGTTTTTCCATAATAACATTGAGTTTATAATCACAACACATTTTATATTGTACGTATTTCTATTTCATGTAGTTCATAATGTTGTTGAATGTAGAAGTTCTTTTGTTTTGCCAAAATATAATTTTTATAAAGCAAGTTGTGGTTGATCGTCAATTTACCATAGCCAAGCTGGAACTGATTTACTACTTGACTTTATATTAACTATCTTTGCGTTCATTAGCATATGATACCATCAGGGCCAAATTTAAAAGAGGGCATTATGTTTTATGGGCAGCATTCTTGGTTGGAATTTGTAAATTATTATTTCATGATAAATAAATTTATATAAGAATACTTAAAGAAGTATAGTTCTTTACAGGTAGTGTTACTCTCAAAATAGATTTATACTCGAATCTCGCTTGTGCTTAAATTAGTAGAATGTGACTGTATCTTTTCAGCAGCTTTATAATTAAGTTAATTCAATGGTTCTATTTAAAATGATTAAACGAAGTTAAAACATGATATTATGGTGATGTTTGGCATTAACTATACTAATTATTAGTGTTGCGAGCTTTTATATGCAGTACTATTTTCATCTATACTTATATATGAAATAATACTATAAAAAACCTAACTTATGGGTAGTACGTAACTCTTGCTTTGCAAAAATAATCTAAGAGATAAATTGTGTTCAGTTATAACCTTTTGGTGCTAACTATAGCTCTGGCTATAGTATTTTACATGTGGAGCCTAACTCACATATAGTATTTTATAATTAACACTTTCAACCCGAGGCATTACATTAAAAGCTTTTTCTTTTAAAAAAGAGATTATTAAAATATACTTGCACATTTATAATACTGTTACGCTTTTTAAAAATTTAAAATTGAGATATTCGAATTTGGGATTTAGAATTTCAAAAATTTTAGAGATCAGAATCCTAAGTTGACTAATAACAATTTCATTGAAATTGAAGAATAGTAAAATCTCATCATATCTCATTTGAAAGTAACACTAGATACAATTTTGGGTATGTATTCATTTTTTTAGTAATTGTTTTATATCATTCTTTTAAATAAATTACATGCCACTACCTAGAATAAAGTCAATACCTTTGCATCTCATAAAAAAGGCATAATGTGAGTCAATATGGTATAATGACCCTATATTAAACATGATGCTTCTTGATGTGGAAAGAAGATGCACTTGTATGAGGGTATTGGTTGTTACAATTTGTTGTAATGACTGTACGGTGGGATTACATATTTTAGCAGGATTGCTGATATTATAAAAGGAAAACCCATGGCTATTTTGTGTACTTTATGCAACTACAGTATTAAACGTGACTTTCAAGTGCCTACAAAATTGAAGTGTTTTGGCAGTTCATGTAATAAGTATTGTGGAATTTTTGAAATTTAAGCAAGTTATTAGAAAATGTTGTTTATGTGCTATGTACTTGTAGTTTTTTATAACTAGGTAAAGTTTTAAACCGAATTCACCTGAAAATTTTAATTCAGAATTGAGTACCTCAAATGACACCATGTTCTGAAAGCTTTTTTTATCCACCTTTAGGACAAAGTTAAAAATCTGTTTATTACTTTATATGATATTTGCCTAAACTCAAAGTTTAAAAAAATTTGATTAGTTTTCAAACAACTAATAAAATCAATTATGGTTAATGAGACATCATTTTAAGTAACTAACTTAAAAAATAAAGACTCTATATCTGCAACTCAACTTAATTTTGCTACTTAAATTGTAAAGATAAATAAAGTCTCTTCCAGAAGGGTATTTAAAAATATAAGGATGGTGAGTAGTTTTGTTTTTATATAAGCGAAGTTGACCTGTCCCGAGATATTCAATTGTTTTAACAAAATTCCTTTAAAAGCTACTTGTCAGGTCAACAAAGGTGTAGAATTGAAATAGAAATTTGATCAAAAATGAAATTAAACAATTCTTTATGTATAATCAAGAGATTAATAAAATACTTTTTATTATCATGTCTCTTGCATACGCAGTAATATATTTATTTTATAATTTATATAGTCCGATAAATCTAAAAGACTATATGGTGCTCAATACAAGGAAAACGTACTTTATAAATGACTTGAACGTTTACAAAATTACCTACAAGGTTTGAGAACTTAGGATGACAGGCCAAACTCATCTGAAACCGAATACTAAGTCTGTTACCGATTATGTAAACCTAACACATTGCATATAACATTAATTCAAAAATATCAGTAGTATTACATGTAATTTATTCAGCTTCCATCAATCTTATATGAAAGAAATGCACGATCACATCCGAATTATGAAATATTGAAGTTCGTCTAATAAATATGCATAAAATATCTGTGGTTTTCCGGATTATCAATCTTACTACAGAGTACAATTTCAATAATGAAAAATGTTGCTTGTATAGCCATACAATTTAAGAATACAAAGAAAATCGGAAGTTAAGTGTCTCACAGACTAGTATAAATTTCTTAGACGGAATTACTAAAATAGAAAAGACAACATGCTTTAAAACACATATCAAAATTAGTAACAGGCACTTGTTACGTAACTACTACTTAACAATACATAACAAACAAACCAAGAATTATATTTTCTTAAATAATATATGCCACTTTAAATAAACACAATAAACTAATATTCTAAATTCTCTTTAGCTAAATATTGCTGGTATCTGTGAGGCAGTTACTCATATACATAGCCTATTGTTTGCCATTAAAATTTTTAAATGTGTATATGTGTATATTGATGTGATTATGGGTCATCAAGAGGTCATATAACATCATTTCGTAAACATTCGATCTCGTTAACTTTTTTAAAACAAACTCAAATTTTGTAAATATTCATTTTTATAGTAGTGTATTGTAGAAGCGGTTTCATCCTTAATCACAATGGAGTCGTGTTTTAGATGGTGATATAGGTGTTCACAATATTCTGCGTGTAGAAGGAATTTGTCCCCATACCAAAAACTACTTATTTTTTTATCAAAGTACTCAATTCTGAGTAAATGACTGATCATTATAAAGGTGTCCATTTGATCGTGTTTACATACACAAGCATTTCTAGAAGAATTTCAGTTTGCAGTTTTTATTTCAATTCATAACAGGCATATTAAAACCATTGAACAGAGTGTATAACAATGCTAAACATACGGTCAGAGTTTGAAGAAAGGCGCGTATGTAACATTCAATTGGAAAGTAAGATCCTGTTCATCAAGTTTCTGCAAAAATCCATAGGTAAATGACGCGTCCACAATATAAGATAAAATAATTAATGAAAGCCACAAATCAAGCGATAATGGTCGTAGAAATAAGGCAAATGACAGCAATAGATCTTGAAGATAAGAGAACACGCGGGTGAGTGTATTAATTAATGATAGATTAGGGATATTTGAACGTCAAGTTCTGTAAATCTTGCTTCGTTAAACGATTCTAGATTTCATACAGGCAATGGATCCTCTATTTTAAACTAATCAGAACATCGAAACAACGACTATAGATCATTGCATTTTTTTAGACGTGTGACGCAGCTGGATTCGATCCTATATAAGTTGAGTTGTTGAATACTTGTTTTAAACGTCATGATGCCAGTCTAACAGTAGTGACATATTATAAACAGACAAGTTTTATTTTCGTTTTGGAAGTGTATTGCTACTTTAAAGAAAGTAAATAATTAAATGATTTTAAAAATGGAAAATAAATGAACAATAATGATTTACCGCAAGATAAAGTTTTAATTTGAATGGACGCATACATAAAGCTGAAATGGATTTAATGGTAAATTGATGATAAGATTTTAAACGATTTAGACAATATTGGTATATGGAATGGAAAGCATAAATAAAATTTTAAGGGCATTTAATGGTAAATTTTACTCAATTTGTATGATCTTGATTTATATTGTATAGAAATGTAATTTTGATGTTTAATGGTATTTGATGGAGGAATTTTAACAGTATGAAACAGGACAACAGGCATAATTTAAACAATAAAACAAGAATAATATTGTTTTAAAATTTTTAAAAAGATTATTTTTAATAAGTTAATTAAGTCAAATTACGTAAGACTTTTGTGTGTAAATCTTTCTATGAAAATAATTTGATTTGGGTGTGGCTGACTTCAGTAAGTTTAGCCATTATAGAAAAGAAAATTATTGAACATAATTGATCAGGTACGTTTATGCAATGTTAAGGGGAAGTTGTCAAAATTATCCAACTTATTTTCTAAAATTTGGTACATAATAAGATTTACATAAGGAACGTTTTGTAAATAAAAATCTCAATTAGAAATAGAGAGATTTTGGGCTGTATTTAGTGTATACGAATGATTATTCAGTAGGTATAATTTTTTTGATCTTGGACTTAAGATATTGTGTGAAAGAAAAAGACGGTGTGGCAAATGTTATTTGGAAGATTGTTTGTTAAAGAATATTTCATGTCATTATAAATTTGATGTCTGATTCTAGTGGTTTCATTTAAACAGAGCTAGCAAAATAATCAGGGCAACACTTTTACTAAAATTATCTTCAGACCACAGCACTTTTATTTGGCTCCCAACGTCGGGCCACATCACTACAGAACACTGCTGTTTTATTGACGTCCAACATTGGCACTTACAGTACACAGCAATATATATATATATACATATATATATATATATATATATATATATATATTGATATGATAATGAGGTTACAAAAAGTCATTGAGTGCCAAATTCTGTGGAAAAAAACCCACCCAAAAAAAAGAAAAACGGAGAAAGGTAAAATTTCCCTATAATTAATTTTTTACCCTGTATGAACACAAGTGTATCCTATTAGCACATAAAATAAGATTCTCATGTAAAATAACACACTTTGAGGACCTGTACCATTTAAGAACGAAGCTCAATTTTAAATTAATTGATTATATCAATTTATTTTACTCGTGCGTAAATAATTACTCCTGAAAGATACATTAAAACAAGTTTTCCTTTTAAATAAAGCACATAAACGAAAGCCCAATTGTAAAATTAGCATTCATTCGCTGTATTAATATGAAGATGTGTATAGGCATTTATTGCAGACTGAAAATATTTTTGCATACACTTTTAAAGTACGGAACACATTTCAATTTGTACGTTTCTGAAAGGTGAATTGCATAATATATTCATTCTCATTAAAAATACTATTTTTATAAGTTTTCAATAAGGAATAGCTTTTTCTCGAAGAAGTGAACTTTGAATTAGTACTAGAATAACTTATGTTTACCTATTAAATAATTAATGAATAAGCGCTCCAATTTGAAGAAGCTCTATTATCGGATGGTTATATAAATAGATAAGAGGACGCGCTTTAATAAACTCTGATTATATTACAAGAAAGAGACATCTACATTAATTTTGTGCACTAAAGAAAGATGCGAGAAATTTTACAATAGCCATAAATCATACTAACAGCTCGTTAATTAGAGATAAAACGCGAAATAGCGCTAAAATATTGCATTATGCAAATGATGAATGTTTGAAAATAGCACCTAGAAGAATCTAGACTTCTGATGTATTGAGTTGGCTTTATTATATAAAGACGAACTTATTAATAAGCGATTCATTCATTTTACGACATGCAAAATGTAAGTTCCAAGTAATTTGTAATTTATTCAAGATTGGTAATCTATTTTGTCGGCATTCTATAAATAACATAGAGGTTATAAAGTATGATTATTTGAAAAAGTATAATGAAGATTTCTCACATTGATATAAATAATCTTGGTACAAGATCAACTGTTGATTTTAATTTATTAAAAATAGGTACACTTTACAAACTGATATTTCTACGTTAAGATTGATTATAAATGGAGAATTGAAGTGGAACCATGAAGTATTCAATACCGTTAATTACAATGAAAAGGATATTTTTATAAGCACTATTTAACAATACCAACTGCAAGTATAATTTTGTTTTGTAACCTAATAGGATATTTAAGTATCATCCAGTAAATTAAGCTAGAATAATTTTTATTTTATAAAAATTATTTGTTAAGGAATAATTTATTCTAGCAATTTTTAGGTCAGAACTCAAAGCATTTTGACCTTTATAAAATTTTCTGCCCAGCGAGATAGGTTTTGGGTCTCTTGGAGCGTCTTTTTAAAAAGGCTTTCTTCCAAAAAGCTTCTATTAATTTTATTTAAACAGAAATTACAATATGAATTCAATAACCGGTATGCTATGTTCAGTAACGTATTGAAATCAAAAATATTCTAAGTTGACAATCATTATTTAATTTAACTAAAATTAGGATGAGTAACTTGAACAACCAACAATGTTAAAGTTGTGAAGCTCGAGACTGACTAACCCTCCTGGGGTTTAGGGTATCTATGCTATCCCTGCTCTTACATCACTTGTGGGAAACGCAGATCTCATGTTTGCTGCTTCTTTATTCAATACAAAGTATTACTTCTTAGCAATCTTAATTCTAACAACAAGTTTCTTATAATCTATTGTGACCTGCACCTGCAGTGTCATGTTACGTCTAGAATACAAAGTAGTTCTCATGTCTGGTTTATGAACTTTCATTAACCTTTTGTAATATGTCCTTCAATTATACATTGTAACAATCTATTCTTTAGATTCAATAGTTCCATTTGATTATACCTATATACTAATTTGGGGGATATGTAACTAGCGTCATTGGCCAACTATACTGACTAACAGGGTAATACAAGGCTATCTAAATTATCCCGAGGATTTTAAAGAGACTTTTTGTGACTCACATGTGATATGTTTGGGTTATGTACTTATTAACAAGGATTAGGTAAAGATTATTTTAATAAGTAGTTATTAGGTAAATTTTCTGTCTAAGCTTAAGCTATAAATTGTTTCTATAGGCATTATTTATATCTGTGTGTGAGAGATTCTTTACATCAAAGAAGATTGTTCATAGATGTTTCTTGAAACTTCTGTGCTTTATTTCCTTTTGACAAAATCCACAACATTTTTCACTGAGCTAGCCATGTAAGGAACAGGGCACAGTAAGATAGAAATTTCACATTTTCTATTGCATCCTTATACTTTAGACAGAGTGGCTGTATCCCGATTCACAAATATTTATATATATATATAGGTATATATATATATATATATATATATATATTGTGTAATTACGTGTGCATTTGGCATTTACTATTATTATGAAACATGAAACATTCATTTTGTTATTGACCTTGCATATCTGAAAATCACTACAGGAAAATTTTTTTTCTATACTGATTATATTATGACAAGGTGCACTGAAATGTTCAATTCTTTTGTAGAAAACTTTAAATTTTAATATAATAGATCAGTAATTAAGTTGAATAAATTATAATAGTTTGTATACCAATTACTAATTTGATTTATATTTTTACACTATACATAGCGATGGTACTTTAATTGAAGCTCATACCATTTGCTTCGCAAATTGAATCTCAGATTTCATATGTGGAAAACCTCTGTTTCTAGAAAATAGCAAACTTACGTTTAAGCTAGTAGACAGGTTTGACAAAATTATTATTCAGAGCCTGCATAGAGTGCTAGCAAAATTTTATGGTTAAATAATTTTTGGTTATCTGAACTACTACATAAATCAAGTAAAAGTATCTCTACTGTATTATATTTTATTTTTTGTGTCACTTTGGCTTATTCTTTGATAGTTTGTAATTGTCATTTCTAATCTAATGTTGTAAATAACGCAAGTAGTGAGTTAATATTTATATACTTTTTAACATACAATAAATATCACCCTTAATGCATAATGCATTTAAAATTTTTTGATAATTCATATTTGAAATGTTAGAAGTAGTTATCAAGTTATCCAAGAGGAGATTAGTTTATTCTGGTATGATTCAAACTTTTGTGCATGTACTACAGTTTATTGAAATTTTATTGTTAAAATATTTATACTATTGTAATAATATAATGGAGCTTTGTCATATATCAATTTATTGAGAGTGCAGAGCATGTATATACATATCAATCTTTTGCGAAACATATCAAATCTATATTTGGCTTATTGCTATTTAAACACCGCTTATAGTTGTGTCATTTTCAAATTTCAATTGTAATTCTTATTCTAAATGTCTATTAGTAGTACTTATTTATTTTAGTGTTTTGATTCTTGCAGATCATTGGCATACCGAACATTAATTTGGTGTAGGGCTTAAACTTTGCTTATAGTTGCTTTATTTTTATGTTTTTGTTTTAGTTATTATTTTAACCATTTATGAATATTAGTTATAGATATTTTTTCAAAAGCCTTTTGTTTTGAATTTTGTTATATATTGTATGTTGATAGGGGATAGTTTACCTTGTGTAATTGGAACAAGTGCCATGTTAGAATCGGATCTTCATAAAGTGCAGCAGAAAGTTGGTGATCTTCAACGGCAAAGACAAGAATTAAGTATGCAAGTTAAACAGCTTACAGATCGTTCTAGTAATCTTTCACTGTTACGAACTTCTTCTACAAATCCATTACATGTTCCTCAGTTATTCAAAAAGAAGACTACTGCATTCTGGCGTGAAACAGATCTTGATACGATGCATATTATAGACTATGGAGGATCCTTAGATAATTTAACTACTTTACCTATTCTGCTCTCTCCTTTGTATATTAATACTAGTATTAAACAAAGTCAAGATAATGATATCTATAATAGTGGTTTTAAGTCTAGTGATTCGGCTAGTGATGACACCTTATACAATCAAATTGCAATACCGCAAGAAAAGCAGGAAATAAAAACAGTAAGAATTGTCAAACGCGAATCAGAACGAAGGCAACGCGACCGTGAGAAATCTATATCTGGTAAATGGGATGCAGTGATTGAGGAGGATAATGCTACTCATAATTCTAATACAACTTCTAATCACCAAAGTACCACAGATTTACATAATAATTCGAAATTTGATAAATCTTTATCACAACATTATTCTCCTAAATCATCTTTAAAAGAAGATTCTTTGGAATTATCTCCAATTTTTAAAAGTGAAGCTGCTAAACAAATTATAAATGAAATGTCCTTTCCAAAACAAACTAATAGACGTGTGGTTCCTAAAGAAAAACGTCGTCATTATACAGCACCTCATAATAATTTAATTATGAAAAGTTTAAGTCAATTACCCATTGCTGATAAAGATTTTGATAGACTTGATGTTAATATAGGTAGAGCAAGAGATGATTTAGATATGGAAAGAGCGCTACGTCAACAAATTGATGCTCCTGATGTAGTGCGTTCTACACTTAGTAGTAAAGAGCTCAAATATAACGAAAGTACAATAGATAATATTTTAGGCACACCTAATAAAATTTTTATACCAGAAAGGTATATTCCTGAACAATTGCCTCAATTATCAGCAGAAGAGCAACAGCATAGATTAAGAAAAGTGGAGTCAATTAAAAAAATGCTCTCTGATACTACTATTCTTCGTGGTAGTAAAATTAATTTAGCTGCTGGTAAGTTTGTACATTAAATACTTGCAATGAACGTATTTTTTTACAGATGATGCTGATTCAGAAGTTTCGTGCAGCAGCTTAACACATAAGAACACCTCTAAAATGCTGGAGGAAAAGAAGCAACGTGAACACCTTCTGCAGTTAAATCAAATCCTTGCTAAACAAGTAATGGAGATGAGTAAAATTGTTGCAGGTATATTTGTGTTTTTTTTAAAAGAGCATTTTGACACATTAATATTTTATTTTATATTAGTTGCTATTCCTGTTTGATTTTTTTTTATGCTAGGTTCCAACAATGCTGAAGATAGTTGAATTGCTTGCTGTGTGCTTGTAGATTAAGGTGTGTCCTCAGTTTGTTTTGCACTTATTATTTATTTATTTTTACAGTGAAGTTGCTTCTATTTAATGAATTTTGGAAATAAAAAAATAATAGTTATTTCATAACTTTCTAGAAGGGCGATTTATTTAAATATTAATTGAATATCAATAAATATAGTAGTTTTTCATGAAGAACGCCAAATTTAAAATTTTCTGATCAAATTAAGTGAGTTATCTCACAACTAGGGATGCACTTATTTCTGTGGGGAACCTGTGGTATAAAGTAAAGGTGGGGCCCCAGATACAGAAATCCTGTAGGTCTCATAACATCACAAAGCATATCTTTTGTTTTTTAGAACTTTTTCACTTTCCAATGGAATTTTTAAAAAGCAACATTATTCATAAGCACTAAATATTTTTAGATTTTTTACTGCAAATGCTACCTATTTATAATAGAAATGTTTTAGATAGACAATGATTTTTTGTTTATGTGCAAAATTTGGAGAACAAAACTATGTACGGTATAATATTTCAATACACAATACATGATACAAAACATTTAAAATTAAAATAAACTACAAGTTGCAAGTCTACTCTCCTAGTTTTGTTCTCAGCAAAGTGACAAATTATGTCACTAAAATCAAGCGTTTGGAGTATCTCGCTCTCGATGCTTAGGTGTGTTAGTGATGAGAAACAGTCCAGAGTTATTGATGTACAGAGTCCATTATTTATAATTTTCATTTTCGAAAATAATCGTTGCTGCAAAGTTTGTTATCATTAAAATAAAGATACATTCTCAATATCAGTTTAAAATTAGGAAAAACACACTTCAAGTTATTTGAAATTATTCTTTTCCAGTGGTGCATCCCTTCATATGATTTTGAATTATTAACGAAAACTGTATAACCTCATTTTCAAAAAATGGTTCTGTCATTGCTGTGCATCTTTACTGTATTTTGTGCAGTAATTTTGAACTCAGGTGGACTCGTTTCATTTAGTCGTCCAAAAAATCTAAATAAATTTGAAAGTTCTGAATACGCTTTTAATCTCTCTGATAAAGATGCAATGTGTTGGTCAGTTATCAAAGTGAAGTTCTAAAATTTGCAATTAGTGAATTGATTTCTTGCGTAGAGTTGATTTAAGATCCCACGCTTAATACCTAGCCTATACATTCATTCTTTGTTGAGTGACGCTATAACAGCATAACATTTGTATTGTCACTTTTAGACTGGTCTACGTCTGGTATTTGCATCACTACGTTAGCACCTATATTGACAGCAGTATATTTCGGTGAAAAGAGCCAACATTTTTTTGTTTGTTTCTTCAGAGTTTGTTTGACTGAAATTCTGACATCTTGAATATAAGGTTTTTTGTTTTTGAGCAAAATGGTCACCTCTTTCTCCTTGGGGTAGTTGTTTGATAAATCCAAGGTCTCCAAATATGTATTGTTTCAAGTCTCAATGTTAGAAATACTTGTTTCAGTATTTTTCTCAATTTGGTTGCCTGCTTAAATATAGTTGTCTGCTTCAATTTAGTTGTTGTTGTTAACTTGGTAATTGGCTTGATTGACATTATCAACTTGTTTGTCGTTTATATTTATTATACCTTCTAGCTCTTCTTCTGTACAAAGTTTAGTAAGCAAGCTGATACTTATTCTTGAGTGATATGCTCTGTTTTTCATAAACTGAATACAGCATAGTCGTTCAGACCATTTGGTAATATTTTTGGATTTGAGCTAAGTACAAAGCATCTTCTCAGTATCTTGGTTAGCCCTTTCTACAGACCCTTGGGATTGAGAGTGTCAGTACTTACCATGTACAGTTTTTAATTCTGGCCACATCCCACACATTTCTTTTATGACTTTATTTGCAAATTCTCCCCCATTGTCACTTTGTCAAATTTTAGGCACTACAAAAATGGTAAAGATATCAACTAAGTTATATGCTACATTTTCCGCTGTTTTAGTTTTTAACGGTCGCAGTTGAGGGCAGCTCCGTGACGTAGTGGTATGTGTGTGACTACTATGCCCAAGGTCCCGGGTTCGAATCCTGACACGATCCGCTTGAAAAATGTTAGGCAAGCATTTTTCACAAAAATACACCCTCGTTCGGATGAGAGGTAAAATGGAGGTCCCGTGTGTGAGTGTTGTCACGCACGTTAAAGATCCCTACCTTGCTTGGAACAGCAAGGGTTCGGCAAAATTCTAAATTTTCCAGGTAAAAAAACCTCGCTTTCTGGCCAATGTAGTACCTTCGGGTGGAGCATTGGAAAATTACATGTAAGGTCACAGCTGAACAAATTTGGTAAGGTGGTTTTGGTATACCATGATGAATTTTTAAGCACCGTCAGCCTATGATTGCATGTCTATCAAATCAGTTTGACATCTTGAATTAAGTTCGTTGCCTAAAATTGGCTTTACAACTAGTTCTTTTTTTGGTAAACTTTTTTGTTTCTGACAAGTCACAAAGATTCAAGTAAAGTGTAATGAGTTCAGTTGTCACATTTTTATAATTAGTTTTCAGCTCTTTCATTCTTCTTACTAGACTACCATGATCAATGGTGAGATGACAGTCATGGATTATTTGAAAAGTTTCTTCCAAACAAGCATAATAAATAATCGGTTCAACTTTGTTTTTCACAGGAACTGCGAATTCTCTGAACTTCCAATTTTAACATCATACCTTGCAAAATGCTGATAATCTTCAGGTGTCCTTTGAGCACTCTTGGTCTTAACCTCTTTCAGTTTTACTAACAATGGTACTTACTGATCGCCTGTAAACAACGGGTTAATTTTCTTTTTTTTTAAAATAAATTTAATGACTTTTTTCACTAAAACGGATTTCCATAATCTCTGCTATTGTTGCCATAAACAACAAAATTTATGTCAAACAGACCAATATTTATTTACGTTAGAAGCCGCAAAGGTACAAATAATTCAACCCAACCGGCTTTGACAAAGCAAAAAACACTCACCATTGCATCATCCATCGCGTGCCAGGTTGTAGCATTTTTTTTATAGATAGATAGAACGCGTTTCGAGACCTTATGTTAGAGTAGCAATTCGGTCCTCACAATGCAAGCGCTATTGTAACGGTTCTACATTTTTAATTATAATAATGAACACGTTTCAAATAATTGAGGCGGGCTTGATTATCATTAATGCACATGAGACGAGGTAATTCAGAACTTCAAAGGAAATTAAAACTTTTACACACATGAGATGGAAAGATTGAAAATCCGTTATGCCAACGACTGACTTGGCTATTACCCCAAGGGAGAGTTTGAGATGGGTTGGATCGAAATATTCTTCGTTAAACTGTAAACAAAATAAATTGAAGCGAGTATTAATCAAAGAATCATAATTTTAAAGTCGATATAGGAATCCTTTTGGAGTAGATAATTTTAAAACTTTCTATTGAACCTTTTGGAAAATTGACTCGACAAGAATCAGAATACTTCTATTCTGTAATAAATGTCTGTATCCAATAACTGTATTTAACAGATAAATAATTTCACATATTTTAGTTATTTAAAAAATTAGTTAAACAAAATTTCGTTACATAGTATTTAAATGAGCATCAGATCTGATAATCACGTACAAATTTAATCAAAAAACAGTAATTGAAGCAATTTTAAAATAACTCTTATTTAATTATATCAGCGAGCTTAATCTTTTCATGAGTGAGGATTTGATATATAACAAAGTTGGAATAATGATTTTACGTTTAAGGAAAGATACCGTTATAATAAAAAAAATTAATTAAGAAAACTCTAAACAGTTAGATGCTGAATCTTACGGACTGGAACGATAGAGCTTTTCGCGGATCTGAACTTAACCATTTTTGGGAAAGGGGGTTATGAATCAAATCCGTTCCGGGATTCGCCCTTAGATTGGTTGGGCCCAGGTTCCATGTTTGCAGAGTATAATGCAATGACTTTAGACTGATCTCAAAGTACATGACCGGTTAGTTCGAGGCTGATTGCAGGCCAAGGATGCTTGTACATCAATGGTGCGTGTGGCTTGATGGTCTTTTTAAGCTCAAAGTTATTTGTTGGCACAAGGGTTTTTGTACACCAACGATGTTAATAGGCTTGAAGGTGTATGTTGGCTCGAGGGTGTTTGCTGGCTTGAAGGTATTTGTGCTGAAAGTTTTATCACTAATTCTCACCATCAATGACTCCCCATCCTGCTCAACTCGAAGATGATGTGGAGTGAGCAGAATGAGGAAATAACTTATAAAGATAATTCAACCATGAGAAATTTTATCAGAACAGATACTTGATGCCCACGTGCCGTATGTATGAAACAAGTTGAAAATCTCAAGGTATATTGTGAACCAGAAGTTATTTACACATGGACTTTGAAAGATTATAATGCTATTTACAACTTTACAAGCAAGGTGTCAAAACACCTGAATTGTTTTCTATATTACTGTGGTTACAATATGTAAAACTTAGTCTTGCAATTTAACCAGACTAGGAAATAACAGACCGCATGTTGTTTTCCATATGGGACCAAGGCCTTATTAAGAATTCGAAATCAATCTAAATTTGCAAATAAATATACTTGCCAAATTTTTTTTTCATTACCTTAATACTTCTATGTTGTTCTAAAAAGAACTGTTGTTAAATATAAAAAAAAATTCATAGCCCTCTAAAAAAAAAAGAAAATATTCTGAATTATAGACTCAAAAAAACAACAGTATTGAAGTTAATTCAAAAAATTAGAGCAATTAGAGCTAAACCTTTATAGGTTTAGTTACAAAATTATTCCCAATAAATTTGTTATATAATTATTCTTGGATTATTGGAAGACTCAAAGAACTAAAAGGACTATTAGATTAAATTATAAGTCTGAAAAATGATTTCAAAAATTACTACTAGACTAAAGCACCAAGGGGATTAATAGTTTAATAGATTAATTAATTAGTAAATCAAAATTAATAAATGAAAATTAGTAAATGAATATATTAATAAATGAGTGTGAATGTATCTCCGTGTAACACACTTCCAAAAGAATACAAAATCTGTAGAAGTCACAATTGGTAGAAGTCATAATCGATAGAAGTCATAATCAGGATGTCTACACTCTTATAATGCATGGGAGATTATAGGGAATGAAAAAGAAAAAAATTTTTACATCTCAAAAGGAGTTTATGTATATATATATATATATATATATATATATATATATATATATATTGCTGTGTATCCTTAAATTGATCGAGCCTCTTCGAATTGGGCGTCAAATTTATGCCGTGGTTCTCGGGTAAGCAATTGCGATATAAAAATATATTCGAAAATTTTATAAAATTTTCATATTCGACAATAAACAAAATTTTCCAAAATTACCTAATCAAAAAAATTATCCTTACCCGTTTTCCTTTCCTCCTCGGTTGAACGGCCTTCCTCAACTGCTTCCAGCTAGCTCATTTGGATCTCCTCTTGGGTATCTAAATTCACTCGCATATTCTCAATCATACACACACTCTAGCAATAAAACCTCAAATACAACCAACATACAAGCTTTTATTTATAACTATTTACACATAAAATGCAATAATGTCCATATTCCATTAATCACGTTACACTTCAGAAAAACCTTATTTTATAATGTCCAGTATTTTATTTCTTTTAAATCATTAAACACAGAAATTGTACACGGAGTAAATGGGCCTTGAATAATGCCTTCGCTAAAATTCCTTCTTTATAATTTATTTATTCATTACTCTCTAAATAAACTCTGGGGTAGGATGAGCTCAGAATACCCAGTAATTATGCATTTGCATACTTTTAAAACAAATAACAAAACAAAGCCATGTACTCTTAACAAAAATTTTATGTTCTGATGGAACGTTTAAAAGCTTTATAGAAACCTTCAACTTTTCAGTTATATACCATAATAAAGTTTTACACGTATTACGTTCAATACGTAATTAATACACACTACCTTGAAATTTCACGCTAGCATTCTCCCAATATTCACAGTTTAAAAGTCACAATTCAAATCGTTACCTGGAAAGTTATAGTAGATCTCTGCTTTGAGGATGATGCCGTCTATTTCTTCTGTCCGTTCTGCAGGTCGTTTCTAGCGGTTACTAGAAAAACTCCATCTCAATTGAACTGCAAACGCGGCCTCCCTGGTGTAACCAATTCCAAATTCCATTTAAAATTATTTCTTCTTTAATTTAAATGCTTCGAACCACGTTATTTAAAGCGCGACACGAGTTGTTTATAATTACAGATGATATCTCTATTAAAAATAATTTCGGCACACTTAACCGCGTATTTAATTACGAGACTATCACTTTGTAATAAATTTAATAGATTTTGTAATACTTACAACTCGTGATACTGCGATACATACTTTTGAGCGGTCGAAAACTTAAAGGCTTTTACTACGTTGACGAAAATCATTTATACACCTAGGCCGCCACCTCCTGTCCTCCTTTAATCCGAAATCCTCTTGTTAACACCACATATTCTCGCAAATTTGCACTCAACCCCATTTTCACTCCACGAATTTTAATACCTCGTTATAACATTTCCAGAATAATACGCTACACTAAGCTCTTGTTCGTTTCAAACTATACTAAACATTTCAACCAATCGTAGACCTAGTGACGCTTCACAAATCCCTCCTTACATTATTAGTGTCTTTTACTTATGGGTTTTATCCGTCCCCTTCTAATCTGGTCTGAGTGGTACAAATCGATATTCTTGACTATCTACTATCTAAAACACACGTGTACTAGCGACGTGACTTTTAAATAATTTCTGTTTCGTATTTCCTGTTAAAACATTCACCCGTCTCCAATCTACCTAGAATCTGCATGTTTGTCTGCTCGAATTTATTAGAACTTGACATTTAAAGTTTGCAGGTGTTCGCTCCTAATGAACGTTTTAAATACAATTCTCCGAGCTTCGTTTCATGGTATTTTAACCCTCCTTTTAGCCGTTTGATACGAACGCATTTCACCTTGGATAAATACAGGCTTTTATGCTTATTATATATCAATAATGGTTCAATTAACTCCAATTAAATTAATAATGAATGGCATTGACTTCAACCATTTAATTTTTAGCAAAGCTATTAAATATTAATTATTATTTGTACAATTTGATTAATACCCGTTACTTAAAAATTGAATTAATTAATATAAATTTCGCACGTAATTTCTGTTTGTTCCTTTATACAGGGTGTTTTGAAATTGTTGCGTTTATTTTTATTTTTAGCAATATAAAAACCACTATATAATCCCCCTATTTCAATTTTAAGAAAAACTATCCCCGGTTTTTCTGAATTTAAATACCTACATTCTAATTTAATGTTATCTGCTATTTCTAAACACCTATCTACTCACCTAATGCTACCTATACCTATTTATCCAACCTATCACTACTTTTTTATCTATTTCTATCTATTTCTACACCTATCTCTACTTATTTCTATCTATCTACACCTATCTTTATTTCTAATTAACTATTCACACCTATCGCTATCTTTTACCTAACTATTTCTATCTATTATCAACTCTTCACCCTCTTATTTCATTGTCTTTTCTCCTTTTATTTCCCCCTTTTAGTGTTTTATTGACTCTTTACATACATCATCTTGTATTTTTGTCTTTATTTTCATCTTCAATACTTTTCACCTCACTTATTATCCCTATTTATTTTTATCCTACCTATACATACCTAATTCTATACCTATATCTAACTATCTCCCATCTTTATCCTCTACCTAATCTTCTATATATATACACCTATTTCTATCCCTATTTATTTAAATTTTACTCTATTATACACCTATCTCTACCTTCTATATACACCTATCTCTATTTATCCTATTTCTACATCTACTTTTCTATATACACCTATTCCTATTTCTCTATTCTATATCTATACTACAATTCACCATTAAAATTTCATCTATCTCTATCTTTTGTCATTATACTTCATCTTGTTATTTAAACCTAACTCTCTTCTTAATCCTCCATGTCTTTCTTCTAACTATCCTAATATTCTTCATCCCTATTTCTCCTCCTTCTATTTCTATTTCTATCATCCTTGTTATTTCACATAAAATAAACTTATCCCTATTATCCTGACCTTTAAATATTTCTTCATCATTCCCTATACTTGTCTGTTTCTCATTTATTATACTTTCTCTTTCTGTGGACAAACCAAACGATACTACTTCAACATCTTTATCTTTCCTCACCATACAAAATTTTTCATCTCTTCTAGACCCTTCGTGTACAATATTCATTTTATAAAAATCATTTAAATTCAAATTCAAATTATCCAAATTATCTTTGCCCCTTAACTCATTTATGCCTACATTTGCTACTTGTGTGTCACATAACGCTATCTTTATTTCTAACTCTTTTAATTCTAATTCGTTTTCCACTACTAACTCTGCGCCTGACTCTACTTCTACTTGTTCAGCCTTTTTTCCACTATCCATTGTACCTCATCTAACCTTTCCTCACTATATCCTCCTGAGTCGATCTCTCTCACTTCTTCATCATCTCCCTCTATACTATTTATACATAACTCCATGTCATCTACCGTGACATCATAACTTGCTTTCCAGGGCAATATCCTATCCCCAATCCTAACTATTCTCCTCTTCATATCAATTATAACCCCTAACTTCATCATGCAATCGACCCCTAATATCCCTTTAAACTTTAACCCAGGTACAATGATAAATTCTTGTTCACAGCTTACTGAACCTAACTCTACTTTCAAAATAACCACGCTATTCACAACAGCAAATCGTTTTTTATTCGGCGCAACCAGGTGACTTCTTTTTATTGGCATTATCCTATCACACACTTTATTTTTAATTTCATTGACGAATTTCTCCGATATCAAACTCGCCTCAGCTCCTGAATCTAATAAAACTCCTAAATTTTTCTCAAAATTTTAATTTCTATTATGGGCAAACAAAATTTTTCAACTATTTCTGGCTCAATTTCCTCTTCAATTTTTAAAAATTCCCTAGCATGTTCATAGTTGTACACAGTGATGTCTAGTGGTTTGTCCGTTCTTAAAAATCCTGTCCAGGTCGATTTTCCCTACTCGGTCCTGGTCTAGCCGTCACCTCAGCGTAAGTCCTAGGCGTTTCTACTCGTTCCGTGTTTGTATTCTCAGTCCCCCGTATGTCCGGTGAACTGTTCTGTCGTGTCGGTCCAGGTCTCGGTGCTGGTCCCTTTCCTAAACTGTTACTTCGGAAATATGGTCGTCGCTGTTCCCAATTTTGTCGCTGGTATTAATAGTTATTCCGTCTAGCGTAGTTGTCCCGTCTGTTCTCAAACCTTACCGTATTGATTTGTCTTTCCCTATGCTCTCGAGGTCGTCCACTACTTACATCGTCGTACCTCTGCAGGTATTCCAAAAATAATTCCCTGTCCACTATATTCTGTAGTGCAACGTGTTGTTGTACCTCTACCTCAAAGTGTCTCGATAGATATTTAATTATTTGTCGGTCCGTCAGTGGTGGGTTCAGTTGCTTAGTTATGCTATACTTGCGTATAGCATATTGCTCCCTACTTCCTGCAAATTCTCCCTTAAATTTCCTCGTGATTAAGTCGTCTCTTACCTGGTACTGTCTGTGGTCACCCCAATAGTGTTTTAAAAATCTGTCTTTGAAGTCCATGTATGTGTCAATCTCCAGTCCTATTAAATTATACCAAGCTTCTGCATGGTCTCTTAATAAAGCTTTTACAATATTCAGTTTTGCCTGTTGGTCGTATACATTATTTATTAGTCCTCTAACATTATTGATAAATATTTGTGGGTTTACTCTATTATCCCCATAAAATTTCATTTGCTGCTCTAAAGAAACGTTCCTTGTTACAAACCTTGGACCATCCCCCATTAAAGTCGCTACATTATGCTTAATCCCAGTCACTTCTCTCTCAACCTCGACCTAACTGATCCTTACACGAGTCCGTTACCTCAGTCATTTTCGCATTAATTTCATCCTCACAAAAAATCCTTACATCCGTCCTTAATTGTCCCATTTCCAAATTCAAACCTCGAATATCACGCTCATTTTTATCAACCCTATTCTCAACTTCCCCCATTTTCACCGTCAAGCTATTTTTGAACTCTAAAACTTCTTTGTTCGTCTTGTCTATTTTCTCACTTAGGGTTTCCCTAACTCCTGTTAATGTCTCATTCATCCGGTCAACTTTTCTATTCGATTCAGCACTCATTTCTCTCACTCCACTCAGCGTCTCATTCATCTGGTCAAATTTCCTATTAGATTCTTCCCTACTAGATCTCATTTCCTCTAGCATTCTCATCATTAATTCATTTCCAGCTTCTCCTGATTCCGTTTTCGACTGATCCCTACTGCCTCCAGCTTCTTCCATTTTTGAATTCTTATCACATAAGGCACTATCGTCGCTTCCAATTTCCACTCCTTGACTCCTTAACCACTCCTTTCTCTGCATACGTTCAAATCACTCTCACACACCCTAAAATATTCTTAAAATTTATACACACAAAAAAAAACCTGAAACTCTCTCTCTCAGATCGCCAGTTTCCTGGAATAGAATCACTAAAATTTTATTTGGAAATCGAGGCTCACTTATGGGTCGCCAAATTTTGCTGTGTATCCTTAAATTGATCGAGCCTCTTCGAATTGGGCGTCAAATTTATGCCGTGGATCTCGGGTAAGCAATTGCGATACTAAAATGTATTCAAAAATTTTATAAAATTTTCATATTTGACAATAAACAAAATTTTCCAAAATTACCTAATAAAAAAATTATCCTTACCCGTTTTCCTTTCCTCCTCGGTTGAACGGCCTTCTTCAACTGCTTCCGGCTAGCTCATTCGGATCCCCTCTTGGGTATCTAAATTCACTCGCATATTCTCAATCATACACACACTCTAGCAATAAAACCTCAAATACAACCAACATACAAGCTTTTATTTATAACGATTTACACATGAAATGCAATAATGTCCATATTCCATTAATCACGTTACACTTCAGAAAAACCTTATTTTATAATGTCCAGTATTTTATTTCTTTTAAATCATTAAACACAGAAATTGTACACGGAGTAAATGGGCCTTGAATAATGCCTTCGCTAAAATTCCTTCTTTATAATTTATTTATTCATTACTCTCTAAATAAACTCTGGGGTAGGATGAGCTCAGAATACCCAGTAATTATGCATTTGCATACTTTTAAAACAAATAACAAAACAAAGCCATGTACTCTTTACAAAAATTTTATGTTCTGATGGAACGTTTAAAAGCTTTATAGAAACCTTCAACTTTTCAGTTATATACCATAATAAAAGTTTTACACGTATTACGTTCAATACGTAATTAATACACACTACCTTGAAATTTCACGCTAGCATTCTCCCAATATTCACAGTTTAAAAAGTCACAATTCAAATCGTTACCTGGAAAGTTATAGTAGATCTTTGCTTTGAGGATGATGCCGTCTATTTCTTTTGTCCGTTCTGCAGGTCGTTTCTAGCGGTTACTAAAAAAACTCCATCTCAATTGAACTGCAAACGCGGCCTCCCTGGTGTAACCAATTCCAAATTCCATTTAAAATTATTTCTTCTTTAATTTAAATGCTTCGAACCACGTTATTTAAAGCGCAACACGAGTTGTTTATAATTACAGATGATATCTCAATTAAAAATAATTTCGGCACACTTAACCGCGTATTTAATTACGAGACTATCACTTTGTAATAAATTTAATGGATTTTGTAATACTTACAACTCGTGATACTGCGATACATACTTTTGAGCGGTCGAAAACTTAAGGGCTTTTACTACGTTCACGAAAATCATTTATACACCTAGGCCGCCACTTCCTGGCCTCCTTTAATCCAAAATCCCCTTGTTAACACCACATATTCTTGCAAATTTGCACTCAACCCCATTTTCACTCCACGAATTTTAATACCTCATTATAACATTTTCAGAATAATACGCTACACTAAGCTCTTGTTCGTTTCAAACTATACTAAACATTTTAACCAATCGTAGACCTAGTGACGCTTCACAAATCCGTTCTTACATTATTAGTGTCTTTTACTTATGCGTTTTATCCGTCCCTTTCTAATCTGGTCTGAGTGGTACAAATCGATATTCTTGACTATCTACTATCTAAAACACACGTGGACAAGCGTCGTGACTTTTAAATAATTTCTGTTTCGTATTTCCTGTTAAAACATTTACCCGTCTCCAATCTACCTAGAATCTGCATGTTTGTACTGCTCGAATTTATTAGAACTTGACATTTAAAGTTTGCAGGTGTTTGCTCCTAATGAACGTTTTAAATACAATTCTCCGAGTTTCGTTTCATGGTATTTTAACCCTCCTTTTAGCCGTTTGTTACGAACGCGTTTCACCTTGGATAAATACAGGCTTTTCTGCTTATTATATATCAATAATGGTTCAATTAACTCCAATTAAATTAATAATGAATGGCATTGACTTCAACCATTTAATTTTTAACAAAGCTATTAAATATTAATTATTATTTGTACAATTTGATTAATACCCGTTACTTAAAAATTGAATTAATTAATATAAATTTCGCACGTAATTTCTGTTTGTTCCTTTATACAGGGTGTTTTGAAATTGTTGCGTTTATTTTTATTTTTAACAATATAAAAACTACTATATAATCCTCCTATTTCAATTTTAGGAAAAACTATCCCCGGTTTTTCTGAATTTAAATACCTACATTCTAATTTAATGTTATCTGCTATTTCTAAACACCTATCTACTCACCTAACGCTACCTATACCTATTTATCCAACCTATCACTACTTTTCTATCTATTTCTATCTATTTCTACACCTATCTCTACTTATTTCTATCTATCTACACCTATCTTTATTTCTAATTAACTATTCACACCTATCGCTATCTTTTACCTAACTATTTCTATCTATTATCAACTCTTCACCCTCTTATTTCATTGTCTTTTCTCCTTTTATTTCCCCCTTTTAGTGTTTTATTGACTCTTTACATACATCATCTTGTATTTTTGTCTTTATTTTCATCTTCAATACTTTTCACCTCACTTATTATCCCTATTTATTTTTATCCTACCTATACATACCTAATTCTATACCTATATCTAACTATCTCCCATCTTTATCCTCTACCTAATCTTCTATATATATACACCTATTTCTATCCCTATTTATTTAAATTTTACTCTATTATACACCTATCTCTACCTTCTATATACACCTATCTCTATTTATCCTATTTCTACATCTACTTTTCTATATACACCTATTCCTATTTCTCTATTCTATATCTATACTACAATTCACCATTAAAATTTCATCTATCTCTATCTTTTGTCATTATACTTCATCTTGTTATTTAAACCTAACTCTCTTCTTAATCCTCCATGTCTTTCTTCTAACTATCCTAATATTCTTCATCCCTATTTCTCCTCCTTCTATTTCTATTTCTATCATCCTTGTTATTTCACATAAAATAAACTTATCCCTATTATCCTGACCTTTAAATATTTCTTCATCATTCCCTATACTTGTCTGTTTCTCATTTATTATACTTTCTCTTTCTGTGGACAAACCAAACGATACTACTTCAACATCTTTATCTTTCCTCACCATACAAAATTTTTCATCTCTTCTAGACCCTTCGTGTACAATATTCATTTTATAAAAATCATTTAAATTCAAATTCAAATTATCCAAATTATCTTTGCCCCTTAACTCATTTATGCCTATATTTGCTACTTGTGTGTCACATAACGCTATCTTTACTTCTAACTCCTTTAATTCTAATTCGTTTTCTACTACTAACTCTGCGCCTGACTCTACTTCTACTTGTTCAGCCTTTTTTTCCACTATCCATTGTACCTCATCTAACCTTTCCTCACTATATCCTCCTGAGTCGATCTCTCTCACTTCCTTATCATCTCCCTCTATACTATTTATACATAACTCCATGTCATCTACTGTGACATCATAACTTGCCTTCCAGGGCAATATCCTATCCCCAATCCTAACTATTCTCCTCTCCATATCAATTATAACCTCTAACTTCATCATGCAATCGACCCCTAATATCCCTCTAAACTTTAACCCAGGTACAATGATAGATTCTTGTTCACAGCTTACTGAACCTAACTCTACTTTCAAAATAACTACGCTATTTACAACAGCAAATCGTTTTTTATTCGGCGCAACCAGGTGACTTCTTTTTATTGGCATTATTTTATCACACACTTTATTTTTAATTTCATTGACGAATTTCTCCGATATTAAACTCGCCTCAGCTCCTGAATCTAATAAAACTCCTAAATTTTTCTCAAAATTTTAATTTCTATTATGGGCAAACAAAATTTTTCAACTATTTCTGGCTCAATTTCCTCTTCAATTTTTAAAAATTCTCTAGCATGTTCATACTTGTACACAGTGATGTCTAGTGGTTTGTCCGTTCTTAAAAATCCTGTCCAGGTTGATTCTCCCTACTCGGTCCTGGTCTAGCCGTCACCTCAGCGTAAGTCCTAGGCGTTTCTACTCGTTCCGTGTTTGTATTCTCAGTTCCCATGTATGTCCGGTGAACGTTTCTGTCGTGTCGGTCCAGGTCTCGGTGCTGGTCCCATTCCTAAACTGTTACTTCGGAAATATGGTTGTCGCTGTTCCCAATTTTGTCGCTGGTATTGATAGTTATTCCGTCTAGCGTAGTTGTCCCGTCTGTTGTTTAACCTCACCATATTGATTTGTCTTTCCCTATGCTCTCGAGGTCGTCCACTACTTACATCGTCGTACCTCTGCAGGTATTCCAAAAATAATTCCCTGTCCACTATATTCTGTAGTGCAACGTGTTGTCGTACCTCTACCTCAAAGTGTCTCGATAGATACTTAATTATTTGTCGGTCCGTCAGTGGTGGGTTCAGTTGCTTAGCTATGCTATACTTGCATATAGCATATTGCTCCCTACTTCCTGCAAATTCTCCCTTAAATTTCCCCGTGATTAAGTCGTCTCTTACCTGGTCCTGTCTGTGGTCACCCTAATAGTGTTTTAAAAATCTGTCTTCGAAGTCCCTGTATGTGTCAATCTCCAGTCCTATTAAATTATACCAAGCTTCTGCATGGTCTTTTAATAAAGCTTTTACAATATTCAGTTTTGCCTGTTCGTCGTATACATTATTTATTAGTCCTCTAACATTATTGATAAATATTTGTGGGTTTACTCTATTATCCCCATAAAATTTCATTTGCTGCTCTAAAGAAACGTTCCTTGTTACAAACCTTGGACCATCCCCCATTAAAGTCGCTACATTATGCTTAATCCCAGTCACTTCTCTCTCAACTCAACCTAACTGATCCTTACACGAGTCCGTTACCTCAGTCATTTTCGCATTAATTTCATCCTCACAAAAAATCCTTACATTTGTCCTTAATTGTCCCATTTCCAAATTCAAACCTCGAATATCACGCTCATTTTTATCAACCCTATTCTCAACTTCCCCCATTTTCACCGTCAAGCTATTTTTGAACTCTAAAACTTCTTTATTCGTCTTGTCTATTTTCTCACTTAGGGTTTCCCTAACTCCTGTTAATGTCTCATTCATCCGGTCAACTTTTCTATTCGATTCAGCACTCATTTCTCTCACTCCACTCAGCGTCTTATTCATCTGGTCAAATTTCCTATTAGATTCTTCCCTACTAGATCTCATTTCTTCTAGCATTCTCATTATTAATTCATTTCCAGCTTCTTCGGATTCCGCTCTCGACTGATCCCTACTGCCTCCAGCTTCTTCTATTTTTGAATTCTTATCACACAAGGCACTATCGTCACTTCCAATTTCCACTCCTTGACTCCTTAACCACTCCTTTCTCTGCATACGTTCAAATCACTCTCACACACTCTAAAATATACTTAAAATTTATACACACAAAAAAAACCCCGAAACTCTCTCTCTCAGATCGCCAGTTTCCTGGAATAAAATCACTAAAATTTTATTTGGAAATCGAGTCTCACTTATGGGTCGCCAAATTTTGCTGTGTATCCTTAAATTGATCGAGCCTCTTCGAATTGGGCGTCAAATTTATGCCGTGGATCTCGGGTAAGCAATTGCGATACAAAAATATATTCGAAAATTTTATAAAATTTTCATATTCGACAATAAACAAAATTTTCCAAAATTACCTAATAAAAAAAATTATCCTTACCCGTTTACCTTTCCTCCTCGGTTGAACGGTCTTCTTCAACTGCTTCCGGCTAGCTCATTCGGATCTCCTCTTGGGTATCTAAATTCACTCGCATATTCTCAATCATACACACACTCTAGCAATAAAACCTCAAATACAACCAACATACAAGCTTTTATTTATAACTATTTACACATGAAATGCAATAATGTCCATATTCCATTAATCACGTTACACTTCAGAAAAACCTTATTTTATAATGTCCAGTATTTTATTTCTTTTAAATCATTAAACACAGAAATTGTACACGGAGTAAATGGGCCTTGAATAATACCTTCGCTAAAATTCCTTCTTTATAATTTATTTATTCATTTTACTCTAAATAAACTCTGGGGTAGGATGAGCTCAGAATACCCAGTAATTATGCATTTGCATACTTTTAAAACAAATAACAAAACAAAGCCATGTACTCTTTACAAAAATTTTATGTTCTGATGGAACGTTTAAAAGCTTTATAGAAACCTTCAACTTTTCAGTTATATACCATAATAAAGTTTTACACGTATTACGTTCAATACGTAATTAATACACACTACCTTGAAATTTCAGGCTAGCATTCTCCCAATATTCACAGTTTAAAAAGTCACAATTTAAATCGTTACCTGGAAAGTTATAGTAGATCTTTGCTTTGAGGATGATGCCGTCTATTTCTTCTGTCCGTTCTGCAGGTCGTTTCTAGCGGTTACTAGAAAAACTCCATCTCAGTTGAACTGCAAACGCGGCCTCCCTGGTGTAACCAATTCCAAATTCCATTTAAAATTATTTCTTCTTTAATTTAAATGTTTCGAACCACGTTATTTAAAGCGCGACACGAGTTGTTTATAATTACAGATGATATCTCTATTAAAAATAATTTCGGCACACTTAACCGCGTATTTAATTACGAGACTATCACTTTGTAATAAATTTAATAGATTTTGTAATACTTACAACTCGTGATACTGCGATACATACTTTTGAGCGGTCGAAAACTTAAGGGCTTTTACTACGTTTACGAAAATTATTTATACACCTAGGCCGCCACTTCCTGGCCTCCTTTAATCCAAAATCCCCTTGTTAACACCACATATTCTCGCAAATTTGCACTCAACCCCATTTTCACTTCACGAATTTTAATACCTCATTATAACATTTCCAGAATAATACGCTACACTAAGCTCTTGTTCGTTTCAAACTAGACTAAACATTTCAACCAATCGTAGACCTAGTGACGCTTCACAAATGCGTCCTTACATTATTAGTGTCTTTTACTTATGAGTTTTATCCGTCCCTTTCTAATCTGGTCTGAGTGGTACAAATCGATATTCTTGACTATCTACTATCTAAAACACACGTGGACTAGCGACGTGACTTTTAAATAATTTTTGTTTCGTATTTCCTGCTAAAACATTCACCCGTCTCCAATCTACCTAGAATCTGCATGTTTGTCTGCTCGAATTTATTAGAACTTGACATTTAAAGTTTGCAGGTGTTTGCTCCTAATGAACGTTTTAAATACAATTCTCCGAGCTTCGTTTCATGGTATTTTAACCCTCCTTTTAGCCGTTTGTTACGAACGCGTTTCACCTTGGATAAATACAGGCTTTTATGCTTATTATATATCAATAATGGTTCAATTAACTCCAATTAAATTAATAGTGAATGGCATTGACTTCAACCATTTAATTTTTAGCAAAGCTATTAAATATTAATTATTATTTGTACAATTTGATTAATACCCGTTACTTAAAAATTGAATTAATTAATATAAATTTCGCACGTAATTTCTGTTTGTTCCTTTATACAGGGTGTTTTGAAATTGTTGCGTTTATTTTTATTTTTAACAATATAATAACCACTATAATTTATATATATATATATATATATATATATATATATAAATTTTTTTTTGAAGTTGAGACAAAACTTTAATTATTTTATTTAAATTAATCAACCTAGATGCCAATATATCTGATTGGCGTACGCATATCAAAAGCTTTTCTAAGTGTTGAAATTCTAGCTCTCACAAATATAAACTAAAAAATATTTAGTTTTTGACCAATCATGGGATTCAACCTTAGACTTCTCACAACTCCAAATACCATAGAGTAACATCTAGATGAAGCATTGCTCTGTAGCAATTCTGCGCATCTCAAAATTTTGATCATCCAAAAAAACAAAAAAATTTTCTTTTAGTAGAGAACCTTTGAGTATTCCCAACTAAAAATTTCTCAATACTACCCAAGTTTAACTACTTTTTTTTATCTATTCCTAATAGTTGAGTAATATATTACACCAAAAAAAAATTAATAGAAACCAAGAACAATATTTAAATCTCAACTAGGATACTACTATTACTTCCACTCATGGTTGATGCGCAAACTTGGTCATCGACCAAAACACATCATCACACTAAACAAAAAAATCTAAAATCTACGAATCCATAGCTGATGAGTTACGATATTAGTAATTTCTATCCACAATTGATGAGTTACGTTGTTAGTAACTTGTATCCATAATTGATGAGTTATGCTATAGCAACATCCGTCTAAGGTTGATACGCAAATTTAAACATTAACCAAAAAGGTTGCTATTTTATACCACCCAGTAAAATTTTTTACTAAACTAAATAAAATCAGAAAGCTTACTAATGTATAAGTGTAATTTACTTAACAAGTTTTGATCCAAACGATACCCTACCAAAATATCCGAGTTAGAACAAAAATAGGGCTTTAAAGTTTTAACAAACTAATTTCCAGATCAGGCTTAGAAAATATTTCTCCTTAAAATTTTCTTGACAAAGGAGTACGACGAGCAAAAATTAAAAAATTTAAAAAAAGCAAAGGTATAAAATAAGTTGTTCCACAAAAATTAATTACCATAATGACTAATTACCGCTTAATTTTTCTGGGCTAGCAACTTTGCTTCATGTATAACTAAACTGTCAAAGCAGATAAGAGGTGTCTTACAACATATAAAAATTACAACCTTCTCGACATTGTGTGTTTTCGCTACTGCACATTAATTGCTATGTATTTACAATGCTTATATTGCACAGGGTAATTATTTATATACACGGAACTGCATTTTTCGCTTGGCAAAAAGTAAGATTGTATTATACAGGGCATAACCATGAATTTTTGAAAATATCTATTATTTCTGGATTCTTTTATGTTTTTGTGAGCTTTATTTGTAGAACTTGGGTTTCAATGAACTTTTGTGACCCCTTTATCACATCAATATATATATATATATATATATATATATATATATATATATTCTAAACGTAATATTGGACTGAGGTGATTGGAAAATTTTTGTACATAGCAAAAAAGAATAAAATATATGTAGACCATCGTATTGCACCCTTTGCCAAGGATATGCCAAAATTTATTAGGTTTCTAGGTTTAGTTATAATTAAAAAGCCATCGTACAAATCCTTGGTAAGGATTTTCTTGTTTTGTAAGGATTGGATAACTGTTGTTACTGGATTTTATAATTCTGTACCCTCTGGACAATTCATTCTACAGAATGTCCCAATATGGTGTCTGTACTTTATAAGGCCATATTATTACTTTCTCGAGAATACGAAATCGATTGCAGAAAATGTATTGGACTTTACATTGCTTGTCCACATAATAATTGAAAAGCAATGTTGGTGTGAAAATTCATAGTTAACTTGCGGGTTTTCTGTTAATTAAAATAGCCACTCTTTGAAAAGATTGCTATGTCTTGCCATAAAACTATTTTTGTAAAAGTAGGATCTCTTTGTAAAACATGTAAAAGCCAATTATTAAAATTAACACACATGAAAAGCTTCTTGTATTAAAACATGGGTTTTAGTAAAATGATAAGGATGAATATGCTTTTTGAGTAAAATTTGATTAATTGAAGAATCACAAACTCTAGTTATGCTTTCAATTGCTCTTGTTGAAATTCTGGGAATTTGATTTGCTAAGTCTAAACAATTTTCTGCAACATCTCCTGTTGCTCCTTTTGGTCCGCTCCTATCTGGTGTTAGTGTTGCGGACTGATCCGTGACTAACAGTTTATCTTCCAATCTTCCAGTGGTTTTTCCATATGGGTATTTACTGTTCCGATAACATTCAACGTACTCTATAGCAGCAGATTTACCAATCCATATATGCCCACCAATAAAGGTATCTTGTCAAGGTACTCTTTGTTAGTATACTGCAATAAAAAGTCTGCAAGTTTTTACGTTCGTGCAAAATGTCAAGATTATAAAAACATAAACATAAGCACTTACATTAGAAGGTACTATAATTGCCAGCTATGTTTCTGTCTTAATAGAAGTTTGAAAATATTTATTATTTTATCAAAATTTGTTTTAAAAAATTGATTTCAACAAATTTGTTATTTAACGTTTTATCTTTTTAAATGTTTGACACCAAAATTTTTGGAAAAATATTATAAGAAAAGAATCTATGTATGCAACTTCATACGCTTATAACTTCAAAAATAATCGTCACAGAAAAATTTTGTTTATAAATTTAGTCATATTGGTTAGTAGTATGTAATGTATAAAGGATAGACATCATTTTTGAGACACCCTGTATGTACCAAACGTTTTATTGTTCTTAATACCATGGCTATATTCTTTCTTGGAGATTTCCGGTTCCCTGTAGATGTATATTGTCTAATAATATATTTTTTACAAATCTCCAAATTACTGTTCTGTCATTCCCCAGAGATGGAGAGTTAAAAAATGTTGTTCAGCTTACTTTGTCGCCTGAGTAATGTTCTTTGGGCAGACCCAAAGTACAAAAATATACTGATGTTAAACATTTATGCAAGATATCTTTTGTATGCTATGCATAAAAATTACTTTTTTAGAAAAGTGCTCAGTTGGTTAAAATTGGGCATTCCCCTCGAGTGTTTGGCTATAAGTATTTATGGTTTAACTTGATGAAAACTTGCATTCTCTTATACTGAAAAGCATTTTGCTATGAACCAATGTAGTGCTATTTGCTAAGATGTTTGAATTTTGTACATCAGATTACCAAGTGTATTGCTTGTCATAAAGTTTTCTAACATTTTGAAATCAAATTTTTTTCACCTCTGACTAAAAGTCGAGGTTTATTGGTAGCAATAATTAATTTAAATGGTCCAGTGGGAATGACATGTAGATCACTAAAGTTCTCGGAAATTCGGATATTGTGATTGTGAGGTTTGCCCATTCTTCAAACAGGATATTAATAAAATCATTATAATAAGTGCCATTTAGGTAATCAAGCAGGCATGTACTGCATGTACTACATGTACTACACCTGCTATGGAATACTATCACAAAATATGCTTCATTAAAGCAATCTATTTTCATTAGTAACACCTGCAATTAATCGAAGGTATGGCTAAAAGTGGAAGAATTTTTGCTTTGAATTGAGCTATACTAAACCTGTCTCCTTGTGGTATAGATAGATGTAGATCTTAGGTCTCTACAGGCTATCCAGTGCTTTTTCTTTCCACATAAATTTTTTATTGTAATGTTGTTAATTATGCTGACATAATAGGAACACGTCAATATAGAACCACATTTTTGATGTACTGTACTTGTTAATGTTTGTTTTACACCTAATAAGTGAAAAATCTAATGTGGTTTTCTTCCAAGTTTCTATAGACTGTCCACTTTACTTTACAAATTTTTCAATGACTTTTTAGTGTTTTAAAATCATTATCATTAGATATAGAATTAACATATTATTTGCACACTTACTAACTAAAAGCTTTTGTGCTTTGGTAGGTATAGGAAACCAACTGGAAAGTTTTGGCATAACTGGATGAAAGGTTCGGTGAATAGCTAAAAGAAAGTGTTGCAAGGGGCATCACTTTCTAATCCCTCTGACAGGTTATGTGTCTAGTAGACAAGGAATCTACTCTTTTGTGGGTTTTGTTGTGAATATACAAAGCTTTTGCATATTCCAAAATATGTTTTCTAAAATCAAACATGTCCAGTATCTTAAACAAATACTTGTGATTTAATAAATCAAAAACAGTTTCTTGATCCAGATTTAGTAATTGTCAGGATTATTAGTATACTGAATGGCATCTCTTGTGCATGCAGGTTTGCTTGTTGAAGAGATTACCTTGAATCATAGGGCTTTCAGATTAAGCAGATCTGAACACTTTTGTAGAAGCAAATTTTTTGTTGCATTTGTTTAATAACAATTTGTGCTTTGTCCATGCTGTCATATTTGATTTCTTGATGATTATTTGTTATAAAATGTTGAACATTGTTGCACATTTATCAGTCTATTCTGGTAATCGTGTTTGTTTTTGTTGATCACAAAGTTCTTTAACTGAAAGTTTTAATTTTTCCCATTGTAGAGGAGAATCTTTTAGATTTCAGCTGTTAAGGAAGCTAAACAAGAAATCTTTTATATAGTTTACTTACTTTGCATCTTCTAAGAGCTGGTTCAGAAATTTCCAATAAGGACATGAAAAATCATTGTTTTTTTGATGGGATCTTATTTCAACAGCAAGTGATAGATAGTTCGAGAAGGAGCTATGCCCATTGACTGATATTAGGTACTTCAGAGTGATTTTGCTGCAGTGGAAATAATCTAACCTTGATGCTAATGCAGGCGTTGCAAGGAATAAACCTGTACTATTAGGATTCAATGTTTTCCAGCAGTTGCCTAAACGAGAAGTTTGTTTAATTTCTTAAGACGTTTTTGACAGAGCAGGTTGATGACCTACTATATTTTTTCTATCTGCTATTAGATCTAATGTGCAATTAGGGTCTTCTCTAAATATGGCACCAATGATATATGCTATTTAAAATATTTTCAAGATGACTAATATTTGTTAATACTTTTCGTATCATATGAAAAATATATATTTACTATATAAAAATTAATTTTACAAATGTTATGACTTCAGGTTGCATGTATTATTCGATTAGTATCTCGACTCTACGTAAAGTATCGTATGTTGAAATTGTACAGGAGTGCTATTTAACCCTAGGATGCATAAGGTGAGTTCGTGAGACTCAATACAAACTTCATGTTGTGTTTTAAACTAAATGAGCTTGTGTACAATGTTTTCCATTCAGCAATGCCTCTAGCACATCTTCAGAAAGATTTTATTTATAATTTCTAGAAATTAATATTTACGACCACAAATAAATAAACAATTAGTTGGAATACCCCATTTATACATAAAGTGAGTTTCTGAGGCTCATTATAGAAATCACTATAACGTTTAGATTGCATTATGTAGATAAATTATCATTCTATAAGGTCAGTGTATTGTGCACTCTTAAGTTTTAGAATTATTTGATGACTAAGATTACTACACAACAATATCTAATTCCTATTATATGATTGCATGCTGTCTTGTTAGGCAGTTCAGTCATTATTACCTAGCAACAGTAATAGCTTGTCTTAGTTCTTTGGGTTGGCGATTTCTATAACATTTCTAGTAGCTTAAGAACTAAAACTCTTTAGTAGTACATCAATATACAATGTCTGGAAGTTGTAAAAATCTGTGAAATATGGTGATTTTAGTTTTGAGGAAACTGTCCTAAAATGGACAGACGAGGCTGATGAGGACATAGCAAATTCTAACTGCAATTCAGACGAGGGTACTGATGAATTTATTCTTCCAAAAAATGATGAGGACGTTGAAAATTTTGATGGTGATAGCTCATCTGCCAGTGAAGATACATTTGTCAATTCAGATAATGAACTAAACAATTCAAACCAAAAGTTTGTGGTGGGAAAGAATGGATTCCAGTGGAAAAGTGATGCTCCAGCTCAAACAAAAGTGTTATGCCACACCATCATTTGATTTACTCTTAGACCAAAGCAACACAACCAATTAATAACTATCATGATGCTTGGAATTCTTTTATTACTGAAGAAATTCTGCAGGTAATTGTTGCTTGCACTAATATGGAAGCAAGAAAACCATTTAGTAATAACTGTGCGGATTGATGAGTTGAATGCAATTTAGGACTATTGCTATTAGCAGGTGTTGAAAAACAATGGGATGCACCTGTAAGAGAATTAATTTTAAATATATCTTTAAATCCTATGTATCGGGCTACAATGACAGTCAACCGTTTTGAAAGTATTAGACGTTTTCTTAGATTTGATGATAAGAGAACGTGTGCCGTTCGTACGGAAACTGATGAACTGGCAGCAATAAGATACATTTGGGAATTATTCATAAAACAATGTAAAACAGTTTTAGTACCTGAAGTGAACGTAACAGTACAGTTATTGGGATTTCATGGGCGTTACGGTTTTATACAATATATGCCCAGTAAACCAGCTAAATATCGTATAAAATTCTTCTGGGTCTGTGAAAGCGCTTCTGGTTACACTATTGATGGCATTATCTACTATAGAAAACAGCCTGGTGAAGAAGCCCAATGAGGTGTCGGCCAAACAATACTGCCTAGCCTTATTTCTAGTATCAGGAACAGTTTTTGCAATTTATTTAACCTGTGACAATTACTTTAGCAGTGTAGAGTTGTTTCAAAATTTGCTAAAACAAGGTATAACTGCAGTAGGAACACATCGTCATAATAAAAAAGAAATACCAATGTGCTTTAAAGCTTCAGAAGATCATGAAGTAAACTTGTCTTTATTTGGATTCAACCAAAACTTAACTATTGTTAGCTACGTACCAAAGAAAAATAAATCTGTTATATTGTTAAGCACAATGCATCATGATAACTCCAGTTTTATATTCGTATGCCAAATAAATAACTATAAAAATTGTTGGTTATGTTGATTTAGCAATATAAGCAAAATTAAATGTATTGCTTTCTATTTTTAAGTGACATTTTAAAAATATGGATAATTAATGCAAAACGTAAAAAAAACTTAAATACATGCTAGAAAAAATAAATCACTGAAAAATAATTACAAATAAAAATATAATACGAAAAATATATATGTACATAAGCAGGATATTTAACTGTTTACTTAATCAGAGATTTGAGAATGCAATTTCACAAATTTATTAATAGCAAAGATAATCTTTATTTAAGGTTATGTACATACGTATTACATTGATGTACTAAATAAATAATAAAATTCAATTAAAAAACATATTTCAGGCTTAAGAAAAGCTTTGTAAATACGCAAACTTGAAGTTGGTGTTTCCTATTTTTAAGAGACGTTATATTTAAAATATAGGCAATTAACACAAAGGATATCTTAAATAGAAAGCTTAGCGTATGTTGCTAGAAAAACCCTAGGTAAAATAAATTACTATACAAAAGGGTAGATATATTATTATTGGCACTCTGGTTATTGCAAATTATAAGTTTTGTTTTTCTTTAATTGGAAGTCTTTCAAGAAAAATGAATAAGGGTTACGTATTTTAACAGTGATAAATAGTGTAACAGTTTTATAAAATAAAGTGTGCTAAAAAAACAGCGCCCACGTTGTGAACGTCAATGTAACAGGTTTAAATAATATCAAGCATGTTAAAAAAACAAATTAAGGCTTTGCTATAATGTTTACAATTACTGCACAGGTTTTTACATTCATGTGACTCGCTGTAATATTATACTTTAAAAAATTAAAGTTTTAAACTTAGAAAGTGGAAAGACTAAAAACCTTATGCCAACGACTAACTGGGGGGGCGAAGCTGAAATTTTCTTAGTTAAACGGAAAACAGTTTAATCTAAAGTTGGGCGCCACTGTATCTAGCAAATATCAATCATTTTAAAAGTGTAGATACAGAATTCCATTTCGTATTTGTTAATTCTAATTTTTTTTAATTTAAATTCTTGGATTAACTTACAACATAATCAATCAGACGTCTTTAAAATGATAATAGTTGTAACCGATATTTTTTTTCAAACCGAAATACCGACGTAATAACACGTTTATTTCATAACAAATATTTTCATCAAATAACGACCATTTTTAACAAATAAATTATATCACAGATACTTTAATTTTGACCCTTTGGACAAGATTTTGTTATATATTTATTATCTTTATGAATTTGATTAAAGCAGCCATTTACAAATTTGAACATTTTATTTAAGAACTAGAATTTTAAGCAATCTTAATACAAATTTTATTTGTTACTAATAAAATATAATTTTGTTTAAGCTTCTTGTAAGTGAGAGAGCTTCAAATATTACAAAAATTTAACGAGTGATTTGTCTTTCATAAAATATCTTGTAGTTAAGAAAAATTTGCAATATTAGGTTTCATGAACTGAAACTTAGTTGTTTTTGCAACAAGTGATTTGACCATATTAAGAAGAGTGTAGTTAAACACAAGTGGTTATCGTGTCTAAATCTGGTAAAGGCTTCGGCAAAAGTAAAAGACTCACCCTTAACTACAGGTCACCCACTGCTACCCTTGTACTGGATATGATCAGGTTTTAGTTCATTAATCTTCTTCTGCAGGTATTGAGTAAGGACTTCAGATGGAGTTTGAAAGGGGGTATTATTGCCCTGAGGGTTTTTACGTAGTAACAACTTTCATCCTGCTTTGCTCAAAGCATAAGTGGTAGTGATCAGATTAGGAAAACAATTCATGAAGACATTCCTACCTGAAGAACTTATAACTCCCCGGAATCTTATGCTAATCAGAATAAATGCTTGACGGCCATGTGCCATGTTTATAAAAGTTGAAAACCTTGACGCGTGTGTGTGTGTGTGTGTGAACAATAAGTTATTTACTCGTACTTTTAATGACAAGAATGTTATTTAAAACATTCTAAGCAATGTTTGAAAACACTTGAGGTATTTTCAATATTATTATTGTAATAAAATGTAGAGTTAAGTATTGCAATTTAATTAAACTAAGAAATGAGTAGCTACGAGCAAAGATTAGAATTTAAAAATGTAAACGAAATGCATTGAAAATAAATCAGTGAAAAACCTGCATGAATTGGCTAGATAAACATTCAAAAAGTGTGTTAATATATCACCTTAAACGCACGCAGAAATTATGCATTATTTTAAAAACGTACGTGATCTAAAAGAATAACATTTGTTCAAAAATCCAATTTATTAGAAAATAAACAAACACCAAATTTATTCCATTCGGATTAAAATAAGGCCAACAACATTAGTACGTGCTTTTATAAACGAAAATTCCTGGGATTTCTGAATTAGATGTGAGGTATAACATTAAATTACGTGACCAAGAGCATCGCTTCATGCAATTGAAATACACACAATTGGCAAACTTTCCCAAAATAACAAGAGATAAGACGCTTGCTCTCGCCTAGCACGTGAAGTCAACGAATCACAAACAAAAGGGGCCGATCCTATAAATGTCTTGACAATTGAATATCGAGTCAGTATACTTTTGAAACTGGGCAGTCACTATACTTGAAAGTGCTAAATATTTACGTGAAAAGTTAGTTAAATTAAAGTGAAAAATTATTTTAATAAAGTGTATAATCGTGAAAGCGAGCCGTACTTCTGAAGACGTAAGTAGATAAGATTTAGTGAAATTATACCATTTCTAATAATAAATAAAACAGGGCTCCTAATTACCTCCTAATTAACATCCGAATTACCATCTTGATTATCATCTTAATTGTCGTCTTAACTACCATTACAATCTTAAATTACAATCAAAATAACGTTACGATTCCTGTTAAAACTTTAAATAACGATTAATTACAATCTGAAATACAATTTTTGGATACGAGACTTTGGAGAATGCTGCCTGTTCAAGCAAATTGATGGTAAATATTCTATTGCAGAAATGAAAAACCTTTCATTGGAATAAACGCACCAATAACGATTTGGATATCGACTTCAATTCTTAGGAATGAAGAGCACCTACAAAACCCCTTCAGGTTAGATATTTTTGATATGATTTATTTTAAAACTGTTTTATCTCAATAATAATTTAAAGTGTAAGAGCCGACAAATTGGGGTTTCTTGTGTAAATTTATGAAAAGTTATAGACATTTTGAAACGTTTCAATAGGTCTTTAAAGGTAATAAAAAAAGCTTGTTTTGCTAATTTGATTTTCTAAAAATTTGACAGATGTATATAATTTAAAAAGGGAGAAGATATTTAAAAGGGTTGTAAATATTCAATCATTATATTGTGTATTGTAGAAGTGCTTTATTTAATTGAATCAGCTAGTCGAGGCAAAGAAAATTATAAATTAACATCTCTACAAGTGCTTGAGTAATAACAGTATAAATCATAGCATAAATATGGTTCAAGCGTAGGGCCTTAATATAAGTAAATATATCTCACAATTTGTGGGACTTATTATAAAGGAAATATCACAGTAAATATGATGCTCATCGTAGGGGCTGCGAGTAACACAGCATAAATATAGCTCAACCCAATCGTGGGGCTAAATATTAATATAATAACAAGGATTATATTTTTCTACAGGAGTTTAACACGACATAAATATGACATGCCCAAGCCGTGGGCGAATATCACAGCAATATATATACATATATTTATTGCTGTGACACGTCCTGCGTTTTAGCATCACTAAAAGAGTGCTATGACAACTGCCGGGTTTGGGCGTCGCTAAAAGGGTGCTGTGACAACGATCGGCTTTGAGGTACCTCTAAAAGTGTACTGTGATACAGGTACAGCAAATTAGAGAGCTTGAAATTGTTTAATTATTCTTTCTTTCTAACATTACTTTGCCTAACTAGCTCCATGGACTTGACGGAGTTTACAAAACGAAATCAAACAGCAATATCAAAAAAGTATCTATACAGTCTAAAATATTTTTCTCATACAAAAGCATATAGAACATTTACAACATCGTTTCTTTCAAACATAATCTTATTCCTAACAAGTACTTAATTATCAAAAAATCTCTTCTGTTATTGTTAGTTTACCTGGCTTTGATTACCATGCTCCTAAAATTTGTTTGGCCAAAAAAATCCTTGACAGATTATCTATTAAAAGGTTAGAGTGTTTCGAACGCCGATCATAAACTTCCTGGTAAATACCCTTACATAAAAAATTATTATATAATTAAGACCTATCCAACTTTAAATTTAAATGACAAATACTCAAATATCAGTTACAAACAATGTTTATTAAGTAATACTTACAAAATCCACGAAACTCTTTTTTAGTTTGTAATTAAACGTTTTCTGCTTTTATTTTAAATTGACGTCCAAATCAACCTACAAGGTTTTCATATTACTTACATTTCCATTTAGAAACCAATGTGCATCCTCGGCTTAATTATTTGAGTTAATTTTTAAATAGCTTTTTATTCTGAAGAATTTTTCATGTTCATTACAGTTAATTACTTTTATATTTATGTGAAGGTTTTATTTTAAACTAACTTCTGTATACTGTTACATGGTAATTATTAATTACGGTATGCGCATTGCATACTTCAGAATAATCTCTTCAAATTAACATTTTTGCGATCGAATTTATGAATGAATTCTTTAATAAAAGTCCCCGTTTATATACAAAAATTTTCTCTTTTCTAGAATATACTAGTGTTTAAGTAATTCCATTCCAAATACTACACACGCCTATCTGACGTAATTTCTGGGAAATCCTCATTAACGTTCAAAATAACGCGTTTCATTTTTTCGTTAGTGTTGATTTATGTGCGCTGTCCGTCCTACTCTAATACATATAAGGTTATTGTGGCGTCGTATTTCTGCTACAGTGATTACGAAAGCTAATAAACAATTCTTATCTATTTTTATAGGTTTTTTAATGTTCTGGCCGCTTCTTGGAATAAACGTTTTTTATTAATTAGGTCATACGAAAATGACGCATTTCTTTTCAATTCCTCTCGAAATTTTGAGACATGTTTTATTTAAAATGATTTTATGCTGTACACAGGGCAATTAATTTAAGCTTTAATTGTTTTATCCACAGGTTTTGCACGTGCAGAAAGACCAGCGTCTTTATAATTGTAATAAAAAGATTGGTTTTCACGGCAAAACGCGTTTTAATACACATAATTAATATTAAAATTGGGGTTTTGAATACACTAAATTATTTCTTTTTATGCACGGAAAGTATGTTTTTAGAACAAACTAATGGCTTTGTATTTTCATAAAGCATAAGGTCCGCATTTAATGCATGTTTACATTATTTCTTAATGATTAATTATTTTTACTTATACTGCTTACATTATTTACTATGTATTTGCAATACGTTTATTCAAACAGGGTGATTATTTATACACGCGCAATTACATTTTTGCTTGGCACTTTAATGAACAAAAGTACGATTGTATTATACAGGGTGTAACCATGAATTTTTGGAAATTTCTATTTTTCCGTATTTTTTTATATCTTGGTGGAATTTATTTGTAGAATTTGGGTTTCAATGACCTCTCGTGACCCCTTATTATGTCAATATATATATATATATATATATATATATTGCTATGATAAGGCCTTGCGTTAGTACGCCGCTAAATTTGCTGTGTTACCCTCTTCCTTTGGTGTTGGCGCAAAAACAGTGCCGTGACACGGTATAGCAAATTCATCATCATTATTTTGTTTTCGACCTTACTTAAGGTTGGTTCTGATGCAGCTCTAGCTTCTTTTCTAGTCTGCGCTAATCTAAAAGTTCTACATACCCTTCACAGCTTAAATAGCTTGATCTAGGTGTTCCTATACTCTTCTATCTTTTTCCTATCTACCTGGCTCTACATAGATATTAGCAACCTGATGGTTGTTAAAGAACTCCAACAATTTAACATGATTCCCATTTATAAGAAAATAAAATATTATTTGGTTATGCTCTCCAAAAAGGAAAAGTGTTAAATTATATGTTATGGTAAGACTTAAGTAACGAATCGCTACCAACATGCCAGACCGCTAACTAATTGTGAGTTATGTCATGGAGACATTTATTAAGTTATGTGTTATGGCAAGGCTTAAGCAGCGAATCGCTTCCAACATGCCAGATCGCTAACTAATTGTGAGTTATGTCATGGTGACGTTTATCAAATTATAGATTATGGTAAGGCTTAAGTAACGAATCGCTACCAATATGCCAGACCGCTAACTAATTGTGAGTTATGTCTTGAAGACGTTTATTAAGTTATATGTTATGGTAAGACTTAAGCAGCAAATCGTTGCCTACATGCCAGACCGCTAACTAATTGTGAGTTATGTCATGAAGACGTTTATTAAGTTATATGTTATGGTAAGGCTTAAGCAGCGAATCGTTGCCTACATGTCAGATCGCTAACTAATTGTGAGCTATGTCACGGTGACATTTAGTTAACTGATTTTTATTTTTTTTTGTTTTGTTTTCGAACTTACTTAAGGCCGGTTTGAGGCAGCTCTACATTTTTTCTATTCTGAGCTAGTCTAAAAGCAAATTGTAAATTTGAAATTACTAACTTCCCTTCTTTGCTAACTTGCCTTTGCCTGGTTATTTCAACGGAAGTAATGGAATTTACAAAATAAAATCAAACAAGAATCTTAGAAAGCATCTATAATTTCAAAAACAATTTTCTCTCATACGAAAGAATATAGAACAGTATACAGCATAATTTCTAAACATAAAATTGTTACTAACAACTATCTATTTACTTAATTATTAAAATATTCCTTAGTTAATCTTTATTAAAATTTACAGAACTCAAATCTCTTTTCTTGTGCATAATTTACCCGACTTTTACTCCCACGCTTATAAGGGTGTTTGACCAAAATTTCTTTTCAGATAGTCTATTTAAAAGGTCAAAATGTTTCGAACTCTAACCTCAAAACTTTCTGGTAAATATTATTACAAAAAATATGATTAAGACTTATTCTACCTTAAATTCAAATGACAAATACTCAAATATCAGTTACAAACAAAAGAATCTAAAATTAATACTTGCGAAATCCAGTAGCGCTTTTTGTAATTAACGGTGGTAAATACCTTCTGCTTCCATTTTTAAAATTAATCTAAAATTAATACTTGCGAAATCCAGTAGCGCTTTTTGTAATTAACGGTGGTAAATACCTTCTGCTTCCATTTTTAAAATTGACGTTAAACGCTTAGCTTACCAGTTTTGTTCATATAATTTTAAATTTCTATTTAGAATTTTAATTTTCAAAGTACACTCTGTATTTTTAATTAATTAGCTTTAGAATAGTTTCTGTATTGAAGAACGTTGAATTTTCATTGTATTTTTACAAATAAAATAACTGCATTTAACTACTTCCATATTTCAAACTATTGAAATGTATAAATTTCATATCGTAAACTAATTTACGGGATTTAATTCTGTTTAAAATCGTACATAACGAATTGCGAATTAATCAATGTTTACATATTGCTTGGTGGACCCGAATCAATGAATACATACTCTCTAATAAAGTTCCCGTTTATATACAAATTATCTAACTACGTCATGGTTCTCCAGAGTTTTGGGATTTAATTCGAATCTTAGTCTCATATGTGGTATAATATTTTCAGGAATTCCACGGTTTTAATGGCCTAATTAGTGTCAAACCGCCGCGATCGAATGATCTACGAGTGTAGCAAGGCTTTGCGGAGCCTTGTTTGATTCACGGAGTTAATTTTGCCTCACATTTTATCCTAAAGGGACACGGAAATCTATAAAATAATTTTTATCCGTTTTTACTGCTTTCTTAATAGCGCGCAAGTTCTTTGAATAAATGTTTATTTATTAATTAGGTATTTAAGTAGTTTTTAGTACAGATGACGCACTTTTCTCTATTTCTTTCAAAAATTCAAAAATATGGGTTTGCAAATGCAATAAGATTTTGTTACGTTTATTTTTGGTATAAATTAAAATACACCTTCTTTCTTTTAATCCATTATCCATTCACATAGATTCTGTTTCTACTTTTCAATACTCTAACACTATCCTGTATATTGCACCTTCCTAGAATAAGTCCGTTTATTATATTTTCAATGAAACTCATTTGCTGCGAATTTGGAAAGTTTTCGTTCTAAATGAAATAGTCTGTACCTTGTTTTAGATGTCCGCTTGCTTGCTACATTTTCTTATAACGTAAATTACTTCCTAAATGCTACGACCTATAAACTCGTCGAAATAAGGTATCGTACTATTTGATAAGTGTTTCGAGTTTGTAATCACCTCCTGGCATGTTATAATAACCCGAGGTTTGAATTTTGAATTCTGCTTTCAAAAACGAATTGAATCTGATACTGCAGCTCGTGCTTGGTAGTATTTTCAATTTATGCGTTCTGGTACTTCTAGAACGATGCACGTTTTTTTTCATGTTGACAAGTGGCGGATATCTTGGGTGCATCGGTAAGTTCCCCCCCACTTACTCATACTAATAAGATCATCTTTTAGCTCTTAACTGTGGGCCAAATTGTTTTTATTTGGTCCGACTGTTTGTTGCCACAGGCCAACTGGTGCTTTTTACTCGTAGATCGCTGTTGCCGTTTTGGTAATTGGGTAGATGGATCTGACTACCGTGACGATTCTGTGCTGAGTCATTTCTACTGGCATGTAAGATAAGGAGACAGACACGTGCAGGTATATGACTTGTCTTCTTTGTCTGTACATCAAGAGATTACCCTTTATCAGCGTTTCATGTAGTTTTGTGCCAATAAATTTGGAAACGTAGGACTATTGTTGGTTGCTCTATATACAAATATTAGAATCGTCTTAGAGGTACGATGTGCAATTTTGAAACAAAAACGAAAACGTTTGTCAAAAGAAACTCACAAGTTTTATGATTAGTTTGATTAGTTTTACTGATTGTTTTTGGGTTTTTTTTTGTCAAATACGAGATGTGCACCTCGTATCCAAACTAATAATTTGTCTATATAGTATACTTGTGGGTGGTTAACTAGCAATCCTTAGTTTATTTTTTTTGATGGTTTGTATCGAATTAATTTTTTTGTATAGCCTAGTTAGTTTTGGGAGTAAATTTTTCTGGATTCATAGACATGGGATTACCATCTAAATTAGTAGTAGGGAATTTAGGTAAGTATTAAATAATGTTGCCGTCATACCCTTTATTTTATACTATTGAAAATCTTTTGAAGAGTATGAAAAGGGGAAGGGATAGAGTTTTTCTTAAGTGGGTTTTTCTTTTTTTTATGTAACATGTTGCCTAATTAGACGTTTTTCTGTTACATGGTTCTTTTGTTCTAAATTAATGTGCACTTTTATTTGAGGTCTATCCTTAACTTTTCTTTTGGTAATGCCCCGCCGACTTGCCGATTGAGCCCTGTCATTCTTGTTTTAGATTTCAGGCTACATCGATGTACGTAGCAATTTGCATTTTAATAATTATAGCAAAGGATTGGTTTTTACGGTAAATGAAAATAAAAGGCTTTATATCTTAAAGATTGAAACTCGTTTTCACATGGATGTATTAACTGGCTTTGTATTTATAATATGCTTTAAAATCATTGATTTGCATAAGGTATAAAGTTCATATGGCTGTATTATTGATTTAAAACTGGGCTTTTAAATACACGGAAAGTGTGTTTTTATGAAATGAATTGCTTAAATCTAAGTTATTTCTAGTACTTCTGATGAGTTTCATTTATAAACTCTTTATGAATGCAACATATTAATATTGTTTTTACACAGATGTATTAACTGGCTTTATATTTATTTATTAAAATAGTTACATACACGGGCGTCAATTTAGCTAATTAGAGCTTCAATTTGCTAAATTCAATAACATTGATATGGTTTTTCTACTTGGGTCGACTTTATTTATAGGATTTGGGTTCCCATGATCTCTCGTGACCTCTTTATCACGTCAATATATATATATATATATATATATATATATATATATATCAACGTTCGCACGTTGGAGCGCCGCTAAATTAGTGCTGTGATAGCGCCTCGCGTTGGGCGTCACTAAAAGTGTAATATGACAACGGCCGCACGTAGAAGCATCGCTAAAAGAATGACATGACAACAGGTACAGCAAATTGGAAAAATTGAAATTACGGACTTACCTTCCTTTCTAACTTTCTTTGTCTGGCTAGCTCAACAGAAATTATGGAATTTACAAAATAAAATCAAACAGCAATATCATAAAGCATCTATATATTCAAAAATATTTTTCTTTTATACAGAACAGTTTATAAAACGATTCACAGGTTTAGTTTATACAGAAAATAATTAAATTTCTTATCTAATGTTTGTTAACAGATACACAAATAGGCGGATAATCTACGCATCCTTTTATTCCAATGCTTGTAAGTGTGTTTGGCAAAAATTTTTTGGCAAATAGTCTATTTAAAAGTCAAAGGGTTTCGAACTTTTACTACAAACTTTCTGGTAAATATCCTTACAAAAAATATTATATGATTAAGACTTATTCTACCTTAAATTCAAATGACAAATACTGAAATATCAGTTACAAACAAAGAATGTAAAATTAGTACTTACGAAATCTAAAAAGTGCTTATTAAATTCGTAATTAACAGTAATATCTTTTGCTTCTATTGATTGCAAAAACTCAGTTACAAAATCGCGCATTTTATTTAAAATCTCCATTTAAAACATCAGTTACCAAAGTGCAATTTCCTTTTAATTAATTAATTTAAAGTAGCTTTTGTATCGGTCCTATCTATGTCGAAGAGTAATTCAATTCTCGTAATGTTTTGAAATAATTACGTTCCATCTTTATGCAAAGTTACGTTTTAAGAATTATTGTTTTATTTATAGTTACATCTTAAATAGTATATGCTGTATGTATCCTGCATACTTAACAAAACCATTTTTCACAAAGTAACATGTTTACGATTTTATGAATGAATTAAATCGAACGAAACTCTTTCATAAAGTTGCCGCTTATGTACAGTTTCATCTAATTACCTTATGGTTTTCCAGAGGTTTCTTGTTCTGTGTGGAACCTAATATACCATAATAATGTAAGATTTCTGAAAATAATTATGTTTATTACCTCATGAGTGTCAAATCGCATGATTTATTTTTATAGTGACGCATGTTCTTTGTTTTTGTCTAACACAACGAGGTTAATGGTCGCGTCGCATGCCTTCACTAATACGTAAGGCTATTAAACCGCGTTCCTATCGATTTTACATTTTTATTACATTTTAATATTCGTGCGACTTCTTAGAATGAACGTTTGTTTATTTAATTAGTTTATACAACATTTTTTATTAAATATATTCTTTTTCTTAATTCCGAAAATTCGAGAAAAAATTCTTTATTTAAAAATGAATTCATTTATTGACAGATGCCAATTTATATGATTAATTAAAGCTTTAATTGCTTTCCGAACGGTTTTTGCACATGCAAGAGACTTGGATTTTCACAATTGTAATAAAAGAGATTGATTTTTAAGACATATAAAACGAATTCTAACGCATACGTATAAAGATTAAAGCGTTAGTTTTTAACAAGATTGATATGGTTCTTACTCTAAATAAAGCGAATGTTTTATGCACGGAAAATGTATTTCTATAACAAACGAATGGCTTTGTATTTATATATTACAATGAAGTTCGTATCTTTAAAAACATATGCAATGCGTTTTAAGGTATCTCAAGGGTAATTATTTTTATATATACGTCTTAGATTTGTACACGCGGCTGTATTATTGATTTAAAATTGGGGCTTTTAAATACGCGGGAATTGTGTTTTGCGTTGTATTTTAATGGATATGTATTTACAATACACTTATATAATATACACCGTGGAACAATAAATCTTCGGAGATTTCTATACTTTCCGGTTCCTTGTATATTTTGGTGGGCTTTATTTATTGACTTTGGATTTCAGTGACCTCTCATGACCCTCATCACGTCAATATATATAATAATAATAATAATACATATATAATATATTTAGATTTATATGTGATTAAATTTCACCCTAGACGTCAACGCTTTTCAAATTATAAGGCTAAAACTTACCCCCGGTGCGTATTTCCTCTCGGGGGTGTGTCCAGATGTTTGTTGTTTGGTTGTCGGTTTTTCTTCATTGACGAAGCACCGGTATTGTTTATGTCGGTCGAGGAAAATGTAACAAAGGAAAAGAGATCACGTTCGAGTTTTGATTCCAACGAGTCATTGTCTCTTGCAAGATATGTAATGTTCTCATGCTAAACTGTTAGACACAACTGCATTTTTAAGCATGGGAAACGTAATCTTTGCAGTTTTCCACACACAAATCATAATTCAATATCCGGACGTACGTGAGAACCAAGTCTTTATATAGTTTACCTGTGACGCTTATATTAAACAAATAATAATAGAAAATTTTTCCATGCGGAATTTAAAAATCCCCAAACTTATATAATACAATGAAGAGGTGAAGCTTTTTTAAAAAAAGCACAAAAGGAAATTGAAATTATACTGCTTTTTTATGGGAATAATGGAAATGTCGATAGACATTTAACCAAAAACACTCAAATAAGCATATTAACAGGATGTGCATCCTGGAATTGATTGCAAAGTCCAGTGAAACTGGGATTGTAGATAGAAAACAAAACATTTTATAGCGGGTAAGAAATGAAGCAGTGCAAATTCTAGTTTTGGGTCCTGTTGCTTTGAATCTAATAAGCACACCATCTGGCATAAAGCAGTCGAGTAATTAACATATTTTGAAAGTGTTCAAATTCAATCCATATAAAATAAACATGTTATATGAAAGTAAAGATGATTTTGACCAATATCTGCAATTTTGTGAAATAATAACAAATGAGCAAGCAAAAGTCCAAATTTGCTTTTCAATTTTTGTTCACTATATTTAAATGATATGGTTAATCATTCTAACTGTTGCTGTTAGGCCGATTTGGGCACTGGATACTTGACAAGGTTCATACACATTCAATTAAACTAAACGTTTAGACCGGAATATATGGTGGCCGTATTGTTCGTCCATTTTTCTTTACTGGTGAAATGTATTTGAGATTTCTACAGAAAAACATTGATTCAATAGTAATAGATATTGTTGAGAACAATACTAACTTCTTTGACTACCAGTTAAAATTTCAACAGTATGAAGCTACTTTACATTATGCTGTACCTGTTTGACATCTTGATCAAAGGTTTCCAGATCAATGAATAGGAAGAAGGAGCTCTGTCGAAAGGCCAGATCGGTCTTCACATTTGGCACCGCTAGATTTCTTTTCGTAGGGGTACATAAAAATTAAAATTTACACAATTCAGTTTGTATCTCTTTATAATTACAAGCAGCAAAATTACTCCAAAAGTGCTTCAAAATGTGAATCGGCGCTTTGCGCGACATTTGTATTATTGTATGGAAGCCGACATTTGCCAATTTGAACATTTAATACATTGATGTTATTAACTCAAATGAAATAAGTTTATTTAAAAATAAACAACATTATTTCCAAAACCATTAGGACTTTGCTGAAAAAATTAAATACCTTTAAAATGATATACCATGTGACCCCCTGTTTCGTTTATAATTGTATATAATTAACCGCTTGCTTTATTTTAAACATTTAGAATTAGTTAATTATTTACCTCCGCCCGGTATATTTAAATGTCATTGTATGTACCGTAAAATTACTTCTAACACCGCGCCTGTGTATTTTAAGTGCCGCAAATACCGATAAACTATGCTTGTCTTTGCATGTGCAAGAACTAGCTTATCACCTGCCAGGGAGAGGACGCAACCCATTCTACTATCGCTTCCCGTCCTGGACGGCCGCAATAAATAAATGTGCTACACTTTGCTATATTTACAAGATAAGTGCTTTGAAGTAATCGTTGTTTATTATCATCATTTGCATATACAATGTCCACTTTTCTCTACCACTGTTAGTTATCGAAATACCTCTGCACCAATATTTTACATTAATCACTTCTCACTGGATGTGAATATTAAAGTACAAATTCTAAATGATAATAAATTTATAGTATCATACCGCCCAGCCTGCAAGTGATTAACTACAATGACATTTACGGTGGGTTACCATTTATCAAAGCATTGTACGTACCTTTGTATTTATCTTAATTTTTTTTGCCTGATAATTGATTGGTTTTTACATTTTGATTCAGTGTAGTAGGATACTAAATTTTGAAGGAATTGCAAACTTCATTTTTGGAATTTTACTACATTAGTGATTAATCTTTCGCATCTTTCGAATATGGAATTACCGGTTTAACTATTTTCTGTTAATCAGGTGTAGAATGTGGCGCATGTTATTAATCATTGCAAGATTACTAACCTCATTTCTTCAGTTTGAGTTGTTTACTAGCCTTTCTTGATATCTGGTTTGGTACCAGAATTTTGTACGAGGCTTACATATTTATTAACGCCGCATTTGCCTTTAATTTAAACACCGAAGTATCGGTTTCATATCGTCTGTCCTTTTTTTGTATTTGCTTAATTAATTATGGCAGAGAAATTAAAACGTAGTTATTTCTTATGTAATATTTCGATTAACTCTCTCCATGAAATGTGTGAAATCGCTCAGAAATCTGCAGTTAAACCAACTTTTTTAGATTTGTTTCGCGCGCAATATTAATCTCTTGAAACAGTACGAGAAAGTTTCTTTGCCCAGCATAATTTCATAGCCGGTATAATTGCTTTTGCAGATGATGCCGATGAACAATTTGAAACGGAAGACGCTATTCGAAAACGCTTTGATAACAATTTCTTTCTAATAAAAGCGCTCTATTTCAAGTTGTTTCCTAGTCAATCTTCTTCGTTTCAAGCTACTGTGTCTGCTCCGCTAGATACTTTTAAGTCGAAAGTGTCTCTTCCGTCGCTAACTCTCCCTACGTTTGATGAGGAAGGTTGTTTTTTGAAAGCTTTATTGACCGCTTTGATAGTTTAGTTCATCTTAATAACGATCTTTATTTATTTTATTTTTTTTTATTTATTCTAACATTATATTTAGTCTGCTACCTAAAAATTACAGCAAACCTGTTACTCCTAAGAAATCTAACAGAATTATTTGCTACCTTAAATTATATTAGTTAGTTTTATATTATTTGCGTTTGGAAATACTCGTGTGTGTGTGTGTGTGTTTGTGTCTGTGCGCGCGTGTGGGTGCGTGAGTGTGTGTGTGTGTGTGTTTGTGTGTTTCTGTCTGTGGTAATGTCCTTGGGACTGCTTTCCTTCCCAGCTTCCGACCGTCGGCAGCCGGAAATCAGAAACCGAGAAGTTCGCATTCCTGTACGTGTCCTGGCCGTCGGCAGCCGGAAACCAGGGGAACCACGTACAGTCCCTGGTGTGTATGTGTGCACGTGTGCGTATATATCTGTGTCGTATGCGTGTGCGTGCAGGTACGTGTACGTGCGTGTTTGTGTGTGTTTTGGTGTGTGTATGTGTGTGTTTTGTCGTGCCAGTGTGCTATAATGGTGTGTGTGTTTATTGTTTTCATGTTTGTGTGTGCGTGTGCTTATGTTGGTGGTGAGGTCCTTGGGACTGTTTTCTTCTCCCGGTTTCCAACCGCCGGTAGCCGGAAATCAGAAACCGAGAAGTACGCGTTCCTGTACGTGTCCTGGCTATCGGCAGCCGAAAACCAGGAGGCCACGTACAGTCTCTGTTGTGTGTGTGTGTGCTTGTGTGTATTTTGTCGTGCTGATGTGTTGTAATTAAGTTGTCAGAATATTTCCCCTGTAGTAATTTTTAGTTGCGCTACAACATTGGAAATATAAACATTACGTTACTGAAGCTAGGGTTAGATTTCTTAAAGCAATTACAAATTTGGTTAGTATTGTCTCTTGTTTATTTTAGTTAGTTGTATTTTTTATTTTAGATGGTTAGATGGTTAGTATTGAGTCCTTATCCTACTAGTGTTAGTATTCTAATACTAATAAGTGTTCTGGGGGAAACTTGTGTTTGAGGTACGTTTGCCGTACTTTTGCCGTTTTCACTATTTTCACTTCGTTTTCACTGGTATCACTCCCGGTCGTCAGGATTCACGAGCCTTCTGGTAGATCTTCAGGAGACACGTGATTCCTGGTATGTCCTTGGGAGAATGCCACTTGTTTGTTGTCGGTTCCCATGTGTGTTGGGTGGATTGTGCTTATGTATTGCACGTTCGATGCGTTACGTCAAACTTCTGTGTTTCGTGTGATCTGTGTTTGTGGTATTTGTGATGTGTGGGGTTTGTATGATGTTTGTGTGTGTCCTGTCAGAATCTGTCAAACGTGGACAAATTTTCATATCTTCAATCAGTACTGAAAGATCCCGCACTATTAACCATTAAGAACTTTGACCTTACTGAGGCCAATTATCCGCTTGCCTACAATAAACTTCGCGAAAGATATCGTAATATTCGCCACATTACCTTCGCTTTATGAGACAATATTAATAAATTTCCCAAATTGAATTCTGATAACCCCACCGGTTTGCAAAAATTAGTTAATAGTGTAACATTTTTATTTTTCAGTCGTAATTTAATTGCATTGAATTACAAAAATAATGCGCTAAGCGTGCATTGTTCCTTAGGGATCTAATTATATTAATATATCTGTGTCCCATAAAGCTATTTCCAAGTACATCTCTATTTGATTGTTTCGTGTTCCCCCCTCTGACGGCGCGACCGCTCGGCTCTGGTTTCGACAAACAGTCGGGCGCCTACAACAGCTGTGTTAAGAGGTATTTTCGGCTGGAGGCTGGCAACCTTCGCATCAGCTATTAATCGTTGGGATATCTTCTAATAACGGTTGGTAAAGTATATATTATACGAATTAATGTAATTTGAGGTAATTTATTTAGCGCGACCTGTAGAATGCGACAAAATATAATTCGACCTGTAGAATGCGACAAAATATAATTTGACCTGTAGAATGCGACAAAATATAATTCGACAATGTAGAATGCAACGATAAAGAATGGAACAGTCGATTTGAAATTTGCTTCATAAGAAATTTGTCTGATAAGAAATTATGGACGATAATTTGGATGCAGTCTTGCTTTTATGTTTAGTACACGTAAATTGTGTAAATTTCAATTAATTGTTGAGCTGGTTTTACAAGTTGTAAAACGAAATTTTGTCGAATTAGCTTTCTAAAATAACATGCTTTGTTCCATATGAATCTTCGATAAGTTCAACGTATGTTTTCGACGTCATATTTTTCTGTTTTGCACAGTTGACAGATGTTGTCTTGAAAGCAAATGCTTTGAGCAGCTGTAATGCAATTTAACAAACATGTTTATTTTTGTGATCAGCTTTATCTATACATAGATTATTAAACGTAAATATGAACGTTCAAATTCTTATTATGTTAGGTTCTAGTAATTTGTTATCCACCTGAAAAGATCTGCCCAGGTTAGAATTTAATTCACTGTGTTATGCTTACAAATCATTATCACTTTAATTTGTATAACAAGTTCATGTTTAAAGTAAAGTTGGTTGATTAATGAAATAAAAAAAGGAAAGTTAAAACTTTAACTTTGATGTAGTTGATTATGACAGTTTTTTGTTACAAGTTCCGATATTTTAAAAGAGTTTTTTTTAGTAAACGTTTAGTTCAAAATGTAAGACTTTCATTTTGGTCAAATGCGATCAAATCTAATTACATTAAGCTAAAATTTTTCAGAGTAATAATTTGATGCCAATATTATATTGGAAATATTTTTTTTATTATTTCTTTATATTTTTTTTATAGGACACAGATGGTGTTCTACTTTTTTATTTATTTAATCTTAGCAATTTCTTACAGGAGCTGCGTCTTATCTTAATAAGACAGGTTTTTGTTAACGAACGCGATCATTTTATCTTTGGGTTTCCAGGTCCGCCCTTAGAACTGTGCTTTGCAATTATCGTAATTCTCTCAGGACATGGTGGCGCCTATTTGATTTAGCTTAACTTTGGTTTGCAACAGAATTCGACTTACTCCCCCACTTCTCATTGATCTACCCAGGAATAGACCCCTAGCTATGTCGGAAGACTTTGTTCTCTAGCGCCTTAATGTAAAAAAAAGGAAAAGACGTTTCAGTCTTTTTTAAAACAGAAGTCGTTTCAGTGGCACCCATCCAACGTAAGGCCTAGCAGAAATAGTTACAATACCTTTGCCGATAATTTACTAGCGCTTAAAAAATTTGATTTGCCTATAGAGCAATGGGATTTTATTCTTGTGCAAATGATCTTAAATCGCCTTGATGTACACACTGCCCGTAGTTTTGAATTGCATCAAGGTCCTACCGCTATTCCATCTTATAAAGAGTTAATTGCTTATCTGGAAAAAGCTTGTGAAATTTTATAGAATTTTTGGTAAATTATAAAACCGATTTAAACAAAGTTACTCTTTCCAGCAACCTGTCTAGGTCTCGCTCCGCCGTTTCCATGTTAGTACAGACAAAGCCTAATGTTAATAAATGTCCGCTATGTATACAAGATCGCAATCTTTATCATTGTAATGATTTCGTCAAACTTTCTTCGCAAGATCGCTACAATTTTGCGAAAAACAACAACTTTGCATTTATTGCCTTAGCAATTGTCACATTTTAAATAAAAGCAAGTCTACTTTTTCTTGCCGCCAATGCAATCAACGTCATCATTCCTTATTGCATTTCGATCGCGTTTTGTCTAAACTCGCGTTCGCTGCTAGTAACCAGACTCGCTTGAGCCCGGACACCCCCGCCTTTAAGGTTTCACCTTGTACTAGTTCCGCTATTCAAGGCCGCTACAAGTCTTCCGCTCCTCTTGCTTCTGAGGAATCATCGACTTCGTTTAGCTGTAGTGGCCTATCAACTTCGAATGTCGTCTTATTTAATTCTTTAGCTAAACCTTCAGTTGTTTTACTTTCCACCGTTCAAGTATGATTTCCTTATTTCGCAAAATAGTGCAAAATGCTTAGGTTTTTGTACTACTCCACATTCCCTTACCCTGAGTGGTTTAGGATCTATGCGCTCTGCCGCTCTGCATGGCACTATCACCTTCTCGCTCAAACCAATGGATACTTCTTCACCGATTATTAATTTCCAAGATGTAGTACTTCCCAAAATTTGTGAAAATTTACCTACTTCTAATATTTTTTCAGAACATTTCGCCCGCTTTGAAGTAACTAGCTTGTTTCGTATGACAGATTCTATTTCCCCATTGGAAGATACTGTCGCTAAATTCTGGGAAGTCAAAGCTGTCCCCACCGCTCAACCTTTCACGCCTAAAGAAACTCTAGTTGAAAAACATTTTGTTGATACGTTTCGCCGCAATGAACAAGGTCGTCTCGCTACCGTTTAGAGATCAAGAACCATTTTTTCCAGGTAGTCGTGATTTTGCCTTACAACGATTTGTTTCTTTAGAAAATCGTCTACTTAAGCAACCTCGTGTTTACGAACAGTACGTTTCGTCTATGCGTGAGTATCTGAATTCTCAACATATGCAATCTGTTGTGAGTGGGTCTCATTCGGACTTGTCTTATTACATCCCGTATCAATGCGCTGTGAAATCAGAAAGCATTAGTACGAAGTTCGAGTTGTTTTCAAGCCTCCGCTAAAACTCTGTCTCGATCGTCCTTAAACGATTACTTATTTGTTGTTAATTCTACTCAGTGTAATTATCAACGAATTGTTTAGCGCTTCTCCCCTGAGGAGCCCATTCAGGACTTTAAATTAAATACAGTTAATTATGGAATCAATTGTGCTCCTTTTCTTGCCATATGCACGTTTTTCTGCTGACCGTAGACGAAGGGAATTCTTATCCGTTAGCCGGTTTTGCTCTTCGCCACCATACTTACATCAATGATGTTGCTACTGGTGGAGATTTTATTGAATCAATCCTCGCTCTACGAAATCAACTAATTGCTCTTTTAAATCTTGGTAGTTTCGAACTTCATAAATGGTCGAGTAACCATCCCGAATTATTAATAGATCTTTCCGCTACGCAGCAATTAGCGCAGCCCCGCTCCTTTGAGGATTCTGACACTCAACCTCTAAAAGTTCTAGGTCGTCAATGGAACCCCATCTCAGATAATTTTTGTTTTCTAGTTTAGTCACAAAGGTCTTCCTGTAGCAAGCGCAACCTACTTTCCAACTTAGCCCGTATTTTGGACCCTATGGGATTTTTATCCCCCCCCCTTACTTTCCTGGTAAAACACTTCATTCAACGTTTATGGTCGTTAAAATTAGAACGGGATGCTGCCCCCCACCAACTTTCACCGTTTGTGGAAGACATACTTGCATGGGTTACCGCTTCTTTCGGATTTCGTTTTACCCCGCTTGCTAATCCCGCCACAGTTTACTACGTGCGAAGTTTACTGCTTTGCTGACGCATCCGAACGTGACTACTGTGCCGTGGTTTATTTTTGCTTTGTTACCCCTTCTACCGTTGAGGCTCGCTTAGTGTGCGCCAAGTTTCAGGTCGCTCCTCTTCGTACAATTTCTTTGCCCCGGCTCGAATTGTTGGCCGCTGCATTGGCATTCAAATTATTAATCTTTGTCCTCGAAACCTTTGATTCTAACTTTACATTTCATAAAATTTACTGTTGGTCTGATTCCATAGTAGTACTTTCGTGGATTCGTTCCCCGCCGCAGCGTTGGAATACTTTCGTCGCCAATCGTGTTGCTTACATTCAGGAAAATACGTTTCGCGCCTCTTGGCATCACAGCCCCTCCACCGAGAATCCTGCCGATGTCGGGTCACATGGTTTACTCCCTACCAACTTCTGCCAATGTTCTTTATGGTGCGCGGCTTCACCAACTTTATACCAGTTCTTCGAAAATTACAGTCCACATATTCCGCCTTCAGATGCTCCTGAAGCTCTCACTGAACAACGCTCTATCGTTCTACCCGCTGTCGTAGCCTCATGTTGGATTCAATCAATTCTAGAAAATCACTCTTTTTTTACTTTATTGCGCGCATTGTTGCTTGAATTTTCCGTTTTCGTCATAATCTACGTCACCCACTCGAAAGGTATTCCGGACTTTTGTCATCTTCTGAATTGCACAATGCTTTGATCCCTTTGCTTACGTATACTCAACAATCTTATTTTGCTATCGAGTTTGATGTCATTCAGTCCGGATCCACTTCAAAAAAGAGTTTTCGCAAGTTATCCCATTTTATTGGTGATGGAATCTTGCGGGTCGGGGGTCGCCTGACTCACGCGCCTTTATCCTCTGACCGTAAATTCTCCGCTTTGTTACCTAGCAACAGTCGACTTACTGATCATTATGTTGCTTATGTTCATTTAAAATACTTCCACACGGGTGCTCAAATGGTTCATTTTCTCGTCAGTCGGCACTTCTGGATTATTTCTGAGAGGCAATCTATCCGTCGCGTTCTAAGTCATTCTCTGACGTGCTGGAAGACCAATCCGGTCGCATTGCAGTCTCCTATGAGCAACCTGCTTTCATGTCGAGTTACTTAAGTAAAACCTTTTTTGTGTTCGGGCGTCGACTTCGCTGGTCCCTTTTTTATTACTTTGTCTCGACGGCGCCAAAGTTTTAAAATCGTATTTATGTCTTTTTATTTGTATGGCTACCAAGGCGCTGCACCTTGAAGTAGTTTTCGATTTGTCAACGGACACCTTTCTAGCGGCTCTGCGCCGACTTATTTCCAGGCGTGGCCGTTGTTATCACCTCTATAGTGATTGTGGCACAAATTTTGCGGGTGCTCATAAACAGTTAATTCATCTCGCCAAGCTTGCTGTTTCTAAGGACCATATTTCGTGGCATTTTATACCACCGGCCTCACCTCATATTGGTGGCTTGTGGGGGTCGGGAGTAAAATCGGTTAAAACCTTGCTCCAGCGTATTATTGGCGAGCAAGTGTTAACTTTTGAGGAATTAGCCACAGTCCTTATTCAAATTGAGGCCATCTTGGACTCACATCCTCTCATCTTTTTGAGCAATGACCCCAATGATTTGAACTGTCTTACGCCCGGTCATTTTTGAACTTTGGCCCCTTTAACCGCAATTCCGGAGCCTGCTTTTTTTCACCTTTCGTTTAACCGCCTCTCTCGTTGGCAATTGCTTGAGCTAATTCAACAAGATTTTTGGTCCTGTTGATCTAAGGAGTATTTGCACTCGCTACAACAGCACTCCAAGGGGCACACATCGTCTCTTCAAGTTGAGTTGGGTACTTTAGTGCTGATCAAGGTCGCTAATGCCCCCCCTTTATTGGTTTCTCGGCCGTGTTGTGGCTGTGCATTCTGGAACGGATGGCGTTGTTAAGGTGGTCACACTTAAAACTGCTCATGGCGAGCTGAAGCGTCCTGTTTCAGAGCTTTGTCCTTTGCGCTCATTGTAAAAATAATTTTTTTTGTGTTTGTTTTTGTAAATTTTTTTCTTCACGTTTTCATTCCACCCCATTCTTTTTAATTATTATCTTTTAAAATGCTTTGCATTTTGGTGGGCGGTATGTTGCGTCTATAATTGTATATAATTAACCGCTTGCCTTATTTTAAATATTTAGAATTTGTTAATTATTTACCTCCGCCCGGTATATTCAAATGTCATTGTATTGTACCGTGAAATTTCTTCAAACCGCGCCTGTGTATTTTAAGTGCCGCGAATACTGATAAAATATGCTGTGTTTTTGCATGTGTAAGAACTATCTTATCACCTGCCAGGGAGAGAACACAACCCATTCTACTATCGCTTCCTATCCTGGACAGCCGCAATAAATAAATGTGCTATGCTTTGCTATATTTACTAGGTAAGTGCTTTGAAGTAATCGTTGTTCATTATCATCATTTGCGTATACAATGTCCATTTTTCTCTACCACTGTTAGTTATCAAAATACCACTGCACCAATATTTTATACCCTCATTGCAGATTAAATTTTATGCGTTACTTTTGTCACCCTTTTAGGGTCGAAATCAGAAAGTAAAAAATACACACTAAAAACTTTCTCATTTATAAAGGACAATTGTGTTTCAGTGACTTTTCTAAAAATAATGTGGCAAAACATGCATGTTTCGTTTTCTATGAGTCACTCATACTGTTCATTTACATTACTGTAAACTGTATTGTGTTCAGCTCTTGAGCATAATGACATTTTAAAAAGAATCTGGATTTTGGTTTGCTCAGTTGCTGAGGTATTCTAATAGTAAGCCCATAAAACTTTTATATTCCCCATAAGTTAAATAGAATTAGAATGCTTTCAAACGAGAGTGTTTGTTTGAATGTGCATATGTACCAGCGCATATGTTTATATACCCATCAGCTAGTGTGCATATGTCCACATTTATGCTTGTGTTTGCATATCTGTGAATGCACGTAGACTCATGCACATGTTTGTACATACTTGTATACGTGTGTATGTGCATGAATGCACACTTGTTATGTGTATATGTATGCAGTTTTACATGTTTGTGAGTATGCTTGTATGTATATGTGGGTGCTATGTTCATGTACATTGTACATGTATTAATGTGCATTTGTATGCATGTGCATTGGTGCATGTGTATGTGGAAAAGTTTGTATGGGCTCTTTGCAATCGTACATGTTGGGGATGGGCAGTGATATCTTTCATTGATGCATGTGTGGATATGATGGTGTTCGTGTGGGTGTGTTGGTGTTGATGTATGTTTGCATGCATGTGCTTTTTATTTGTATACGCATGCATGTTTGCGTACGTGCTCATATGTGTATATGTACATGTGGATAGGGATGGATGTGCACATGCGTTTGCTTGTGCAGTAGCAAATGCACACTTGTATGTCTGTACATGTCAGCATGTGTGTTTGTTTGCCTGTGGATTTCCATACATCTGTGAGTATGCATGGTTTTATATGTGGGTGTCAGTGCATATACATTTAGGTATACTTTACCCATCTAAGTGCATGTATGCAAGTGACTGCATGTGTACATGCATGCGTTTGTGTACTTGTGCCTCCTTACATGTTTGTGCATGTGTATATACATGCACACGCAATGGCAAATGGTCAGGGGTGTGTGTGCATATGAGCACAAATGAACCCATTTATGTGAGTACGTATGTGCATACATGTACATATGTGCATGTTTGTACATATATGGGTGCCTGTACATATATCTGCATGTATCGTGCATTCATGCATGCACACATGAGTATGCTTGTGTGCATGCATACGTGCATTTTGGCATTTGTGAATGTAAAAATGCATGTGTGCATGTGCTTGTGCAGGCGAGAACGTATGTTGAAACCGTTTTAATTATTTTAAGTTCACTTTATCACAATTATTGCACCCAACATGCTGTAGTAATGCACTTTAAGTAAATTAAAGTTTTTACACTTACTAGATGAAAAGGCTAAAATATGTTTTGCCGACGGCTAACTGTTTATCGCCCCAAGATAGGGTTAGAGATGGGTATGGGCTAAGATTTTCTTTGTTACACGAAAAACAATTTAAATAAAAAGTGGACGCCACTGTATCTAGCAAATATTAATCACAAAAATTATTTTTTTGTAGATACAGAAAACCCTTTCATAGTTGATGATTCTAAAATTTTCTACTTAAATTCTTGGATAACTGATCAGGCTTCTTTACTGTAGAAAAAATTACCAGAGTGATAATACATCTATTCCATAACAAATAATTTGAATCATATAACAACGATATTTCATAAATAAATTATATCACATACGCTTTAGTTTTAAAATACTTGAACAAAATTTCGTTACATAATAGGTATGTTTTTGAATGATTGTCCGATTTAGCAGTCACGTACAAATTTAATAAAGCACTATAATTTTTAAGCAATCTTACAATTAATCTTATTTCGTTACTAGTAAAGCATTAACTCTTTTAAGCTTCTTGTAAGTGAGAGCTTCAAATATAACAAAATTTAACAAAAGATTTTTTCTTTTACAAAAAATATATTAATGTAAAATTAGTAATATTAAATGAGATTACAATATTCAATTAACGGATCATTCAAACTGAAACTATGGGGTTTTACGGCTAGTCATTTGACCAATCATGAATAAGATTAAAGATTCAGCAAAAGTAATAGACTAATCTTTAGCCAGTGGTCACCGACTGCTACTCTAGCGTTGGTTACAATCATGTTTCAGCTCATTTTCTGTTGGTCACTTGCATGCATAAAATTTAACGGCTCCCAGGCTGACTTGTAGAACTTATTGACTGGAGAGTTTTTTTATTTACCTGAAGGTTTTTATTGACCTGAGGGTGTTTGCGCTGAAACGAATATAAATTAAGACACTAGACTTTTCACTACTAATTCTCACCATCCTGCTTGGCTCGAAAATTGACGTGGAAGCGAGCGGATTAGGAAAACAACTTATGAAGACAAGTCGATCTGGAGAATTCTTATCTTCCTGGAATTTTTGATAAACAGAACAAATGCATGGTTACCACGTGTGGTGTTTACGAAACAAGTTGAAAAGCTTAAGATACATGTGAACAACACATTATTTACACAGACTTTTAATGATTAGAATGCTATCTAAATCATTCTAAGCGAGTTTTAAAAACACCTGAATTATTTTCTGTATTACTGTTGGTAGAGAATGTGGAGTTCAGCCTTGCAATTTAATTAAACTAGGAAATAATAGATCGTTTGTTGTTTTTCATATGGGATCAAAGATTAACTAAGAATTTGGAAACTTATTTAGGTTTGCAAATAAATAAATTTTTTCCAATTTTTTTATTTTTTCTACCTGTCTTAATACGGCTTTGTTATACGATAAATGAATTTTGATAAACACAAAAAAGTTGTTACAGTATATGTGTATATGATCGCTCATTGGTGGGTGTGTCAGCGTGATTGTCCACTTACGTTATACATGTTGGCCTGCAGGCTCTCGTTTAGGGATCGTTGCATCTCATGTACATTCATGAGGGTATTATTAGGTGTTTGCGGTTAATCGTGTGTGAATTTGCATGTACTTTAGTCTGTTTATCTGGGCAAGTGAGTGGCTGACTCTGCATGTGTGTGTGCATGCATGTGATCTCGTAAGCTCATGTGTGTATGTACCTGTGTGTGCACATATGTGTGCATATGCATGTATATTGAATTGTGCATGCACGTGACATGTCAAAGTATGCGACATCATGTCTGAGTTTTGTTTTGCATTTAGATGTATGTGTGCAAATGCGCATTCTTGCATGTATTAGGCTTTTCACATATATTCGTATGCATTTCTGTACATTTTTATATGGCTGTGATCAACGTTTTTCCTACATGTGTTTGCATTTGCGTCAAAGTGCATTTGTGCATGTGCACATAAGAGAGGATGTGCATACCTATTTATGCATGGGTGCATGTGTCTGTGGGAACTTGTAATTATGCGCATATGAGCAATTGTTTGAGGGTTCCTGTTGATGTTTGTGTAAACCTGCATATGTATGTGTAGGTGCATATATGAGCATATGATGTGGTTGAGTGTGCATACATGTTGATGTGCATGTCACATGTGCACATACATGCCTGAGTTTTGATATGTATGCATATTTGTATATACTTGTATACGAATGATGGTGCTTGGCTGGTTGGTTGAATTCGAGAACATTGACACAGGAGTGTTTGTGTAACGTTTGTGTAATATGCATGCTTATGCTTGTTTATGTATGTGTTCATGTCAATTTATGCTCTTGATATACTTACATGTATGCCTGAGTAGGTACTTGCATATGGACGTGCTTATACATAGGGGCATGTTTGCATGCTTGTGTACATCTATGTGTGTTTTTGTGTGAATTTGTTTTCCTGTGGGTGTACATATGATGTGCACATGGGTATGCAATTGAATGGTTGCATGCAGTATTTGCATATGTGAATGGCTTTGCATTTGTGAGTGTGCATAAAGGCATATGAGAGTGCTTTTGCATATGTGGATGTGTATGTTTCATATGCTGTTAGGCGGGTGTGACTGTTTGCATGTGTATACTTGTGTGTGTGAGTATGCAGGTGCTAGTGTATATTCGTAAGTGTATATATGAGGAGACTACACTTGTGTTGAGTGTGCATATGCATGTAAGCGCTTGTGTTGTGTGCAAGCATTCAAAGATGAGCAAGTGTGTCTGCATGTGCCTGTGCATATATGTTTTTATGCATGTGTCAATATGTGCACATGTGTGCATATATGCACACCTCTGTTGGTGCTTATGTGAATGAGTGGATGTGTGTATAGTTATATTTGTATATGAGTCTGCATGCATGAGTTTTTGCAAGTGAGCAATTGTACACATGAGAAGTCTATGTGTGTGTTTACATGCACCTATGAGGGTGTTCATGTTTGCATTTATTTGTTTGTATAATTCTGGGTTATGAAACAATACCACTTGTATGTCAAAAAAGTTTATCATATGAAAAATAGTATACCAATTTGAGTTTATGGATGTCACAGAAGACATAATGCATATGTTGTATGTGTATTTAATATACTACACAGTATTTCCTGAACATTTACATACAAGCAACGGAACTAAATAATAAACACCAATTCTTAAATTACTGCATTGTGATATCTAGAAAAATTATTCTCGTATACTACTATAGCTTTGATATACTATTAAATGATATTGTATATTGTGTTGTGAATTACTATGTAAATAAAAGAACTATAATAATAATTTAAAAAATAAAAATGACATGCAAGCGTTGTGAAATACAATTTGGATGTCCTAGTGTAACCCCATATCAAAGAGCTGTAACATTTTTATGTTAATATGTCACATGTTCTGCTGCAGCGCTGTCACAGTAATATATATCACTGTGACAGCGCCACACGGTAAGGCGTCACTAAAAAAGTGCTGTGACAACGCTGCACGTTGGAGCATCAGTAAATGGGTACTGTGATAATGCCTCGCTTTGATGCGCCGCTAAAAGAGTGCTGTGATACGGATACAGCAAATTGTAAAATTTGAAATTGTTGACTTACCCTCCTTTCAAACTTTACATTGCCTACCTGAAATCAAACACAGCAATATCATAAAGCATTTATACAGTATGAAGTATTTTTTTTATACAAAAGCATATAGAACATTTACAACATCATTTCTTTCAAACATAAAATTATTTTTAACAAGCACGTATTTAATTAATTATCAAAATGTTTCATACCTTTAATAGATTTAAATTTACAGAACTAAATCTCTTCTCTTATGGATAGTTTACCTGGTTATGATTCTCACACTTGTAAGGTTTGTTCGATCAAAAAAATCCTTGGCAGATAGTCTATTAAAAGGTCAGAGTGTTTTGAACTCTGAACACAAATTTCCTGGTAAACACCTTTACAAAAAAATATTATATGATTAGGACTTATTCTAGTTTAAATTAAATGACAAAACTCAAGTATCAGTTACAATGTTTAAAAAAAATATACTTGCAAAAATCCACAAAGGGCTTTTCCAATTTGTAATCAATGGTATTAAATATCTTCGGCTTCTATTCTTTAATTAACCTTAAATCTCAGTTAACAAAATCTTCATATTACTTACATTTTTATTTAGAAACCAATGTGCATCTTTGGTTTGATTATTCAATAAAATTTTAAATAGCTTTCTATATCAAAGCATTTCCAATATTCACTGTATATTACAAAATCAAATAATTGCATTTATCAATTTTCATATTTCTGTGCAGGTTACGTTTAACTTTACTTCTTTATTCACTATTTTATTTTAATTATTAAATTACGATATACGTATTGCATACCTTAAAACAACAGCTTTGAAATTCTTTTTTCAAGTAATATTTTCGCGATCAAATTTATGAATGAATGACTTTAATAATCGCTTTCATTTATATACAAAAATTATCTATTTTCTAGAATATAGTAGGAACACATTTGGAATTACTCTGCAGGATCAAAAAATTGATATGCTTAGATTTGCAGATGATATAGCGGTAATAACGTCTAGCAAGGAAGAGTTAGAAGCTGCTCTTAATGAAATGGAAACGGTTCTAACAGAGGGATACGGTATGAAAATTAACAAAACTAAAACTAAAGTACTAGTATGCAAAGGAGGGGAAAATAAATCAAAAACAAGAATACAAATATGTAACACAAACTTACAAGAGGTTAAGGATTTCTGCTACCTAGGAAGCCAAATAACGCAAGATGGGATAAGCACAAAAGATATAAAACAAAGATTAACACAAGGCCGTGCTACATTTCACAAGAAAAGCAACTACTGTGTTCAAAGACAACAAACATAGAAACAAGGAAAAGATTGCTTAAAACATATGTGTGGGGCACAGCACTGTACGGCTGTGAAGACTGGACAGTAGTAGAAGCGGACAAGAAATAGGTAGAAGCCTTTGAAATGTGGTGCTACAGACGTATGATGAAAATGTCATGGACAAAGTTAAGAACAAAGAGGTATTAAAAATGGTAGGGGAAGAAAGAAATATGTGGAAAACGGTAAAAAATAGGAGAGATAGATTGATAGGCCACATACTACGGCATGAGGGAATGGTGTGGAATATATTAGAAGCAGAGATAGGAAAAAAGAGAAGAAGAGGTAGACCTAGATTAGACTACTGCACACAGATAGTGAAAGATGTAGGCTGTAGGAGTTTCAGGGAGATGTGTGGGCTAGCTCAGAATAGAAATCAATGGAGCTACGCATCCAACCAGTCCCAAGATGGATAAATCAATGACGAAGAAAGTAACTGTACTTAAACATGATGATTAATATAAGCAACTACAAGAATTGGTTGGGCAATATGCTTGAACAATGTTAATTGTGTGAAAGGATTTACTGGAAAACTATTATTTCGGCAGATGTCTAAGTGTTGGGGGATCTTGGCAGCCACATGCTGCTTAACCCCGTCACTGAATCTCGGCGAAATAGAGCATAAAATTAGAAAACAATAAAATGGGAAACCGAGCTGTATACATGCTGTGTGAGAATTTTAGGGAACTGTGTAGGCTAGTTGAGAATATAAATAAGTGCAGGTACGTATCCAACCAGTTTTGAGACGAAAAACCTAATGACAAAAAAATAAGCGCAGATAAATCTGATGATTATTATAAACAACTAGTTGTTGGTTGTGAAATATCTGCAACTAATGTTGACTGTGCGAAAAGATATATTAGAAAAAATATTAAATCGGTAAATGTTTAAGTGCTGGGGGAACTTCGCAGCCACAGGCTGCTTACCCCTTTCACAACCACTGAATGTTGGAGAAATAGGGTATATAATTGTAAAACAATAGAAGGGGACCGAACTGCATATAACAAGAAAGAACAGCGCCTATGATGAAAGACAACAAACATAGAACAAGAAGAAAATTGTTGAAAGCATAAGTGTGGAGCACAGCACAGTATGCTTATGAAATACGGGCAGTCTGAAAAGCAGACAGAAAAACGGTAGCAGCCCTTTGAAATGCTGTGCTACAGATGTATGAGGATGATAGCATGGACAGACAAAGTTAATAACAAATAGGTATAGAAATAATAGGGGAACAAGAATATCTGGGGAAAAAAAATAGAAGAAATAAAAGGGCAGAATAAGTTCTAAGGCTTTTTGGGGAATAGTATGGGATATATTACCAGCAGAGATAGGAAAAAAGATGCAGATGTAGACCTAGATGTAGACCTAGATCAGATTAGTGATAGAAGCAAGCTGTGCAAATTTTAGGGAAATGTGTAGGATAGTTCAGAATAGGAAGCAATGAGGTTACACATCTAACCAGTTTCAGGATTGAAGACCTAATAATGATGATGAGTAGTGTTTACATGATTCCATTCCAAATAATATATGCCTATCTGACGTAATTTTCTGGTAAATTTTCGTTAGTGTTCACTTGCGTGATTGATTTATAATAGTGACGCGCGCTGCCTCGTCCTTCTCAATACCTAAAGTTAATACTCGCGGTCTCCTTCTATCCTACAGTGAATCCGAACAATAATAAATATTTCTTATCAATTTTTATTACATTTTCTGGGATTTTTTATGTTCCGACCGCTTCTTGGAATAAACGTTTCTTTATTAATTAGGTCATACGAAGTTGACGTATTTCTCCTCAATTCCTGTCGTCTATTCCAGTAAATTATTTGATATTGTTGGAGGCTTTCACGGCCGGAGTCATTATATATTTAGGAGTTCTGGTTAGACCGTGTCATTTTATGAATTAAAGTCGACGTTCGCCCACTTTTGTAGGTTTCATCAGACAAGAAAATAACAGTAATAAATAAAATAATAAAAAGATAATATTAAGTAGACAAGTTAAAGTGTAAAGAGAAGAGTTACTCCTGAATTAGTAACTTTGAAATAACTTTGCCACAAGACACCTTTTGGCTTTGAATGGGCTAGTTAGTCTGCTAGTTCAGGAGTAACTCTTCACTTTACACTTTAACTTGTCTACTTAATATTATCTTTTTATTATTTTATTTTACTACTTATTTATTTTTTTGTCCTGATGAAACCCCTTACAAAAGTGGGCGAAACGTCGACCTTAATTTATAAAATGACACGGTCCCAACCCGGAACTATAAATATTTAAAAAATTATTTGTTTAAAATGAATTTATGTCATACAAAAGTCAATTGATATTAATTTAAGGCTTTAATGGCTTTATAATGCAAATTAGTTGCATTTTTATAGAAAATATTTGCTTTCACGGTAAAACGTGGTTTAGTACCTAAAATTAAGACACAAAATTATTTATTTTTATACATGGAAAGGGCATTTTTTTATTACAAATGAATGACTTTGTATTTATTCTAGAGTGATTGATTTGCATTTGCATTTAAGGCGTTTCAAGGTATCTTAAAATTAATTATTTTTACATATGCGGCTTACATTATTTACTATATATTTACAATACGCTTATATCATACAAGGTAATTACTTATACATGCGCAATTGCATTTTTTACTTGGCATTTTGATAAATAAAAGTACGCTTGTATTATACAGGGCGTAACCGTGAATTTTCGGAAATTTTAATTTTTCTCGTTTCTTTTATATTTTAATGGGTTTTATTTGTAGAATTTGGGTTTCAATGATCTCCCGTGACCCCTTACCACGTCAATATATATATATATATATATATATATATATATATATATAGGTAGTTAATTGCACAAGGTAAGTTGATAAATACTGACGTATTACAGTTAATAAGACGAAATAATAACTTAGGCTTGTAATATTGTCGGAGGCTTTTATGGCCGGAGTCATTATAAATATTTATGGTTCCAGGTTGGGACCGTGTCATTTTATAAACTAAGGTAGGCGTTTCAGCCACTTTTGTAAAGGATTTCATAAATATAAAATAATAATAATAATAAGAATGATAAAATATTAATTAGACAAGTGTAAAAGTATAAAGAGTTACTTCTGAACTAGCAGACTCACCAACCCATTTAAGCCAAAAAGTGTCTTGTGGCAAAGTAACAGTTACTTTGCCACAAGACACTTTTTGGCTTAAATGGGCTGGTGAGTCTGCTAGTTGAGAAGTAACTTTTCATACTTTTTATACTTTTTACACTTGTCTAATTAATATTTTATTATTCTTATTTTTATTATTATTATTTTATATTTATATTTCATTTTCTTTTTTATCCTGATGAAGCCCCTTACAAAAGTGGGCGAAACGTCAACCGTAGTTTATAAAATGACTCGGTCCCAACTCTGAACCATAAATATTTATACTTAGACTTGTATGCAAAGCCCAAATAATTATTTCAAATCGAGCTAGTAATTGAAAGATGGAAAATGTAGGGTCTTGGACAGGACTTGAACCTGTATCTTGGCCATTCGTGGACCATAATGGCTCCTACTTTCACTGCTAATATATATGAAATGAAGCATATAAAACTTTAAATAAATGTCAATTTTGCTCTGTAGGGCTTTTTTAATTTTTACTATATATTTTTTTTTTGGGTTACGTTCATTTGCACATTATTCATTTTGGTTGATAATTTTAAAATAAATGCAAAGTGTGGTTATATTTAAAAGAATTGCAAAGAAACATGTGCATATAACATTTGTATTTTGAATCTTAGTAAGTAAACAGGTACTATGTTAACAATATTTACAGCTATTGTAATGGTAGAAATATAAGTGAAATAAAACCATTGCTAAGAATATACTACCACAAAAAACATAATTGCAAATTACGCTAAGTTAACTATTACCTTGAATACATTCTATTCTATCACTAACCGGTGATGTTAATAACATCCTACATGTAATTTGTAAATTTAGAAACAGGCTTCCCAAGTTTTTTCCTAAATACACACACACACACACACACACACACACACACATATATATATATATATATATATATATACAGGGTGAGTTTTTAGTGTGGCAACGGTCGATAACTCCGTTATTATAAAAGCTACGTAAACCAAATTTGGAGGCATATTAGGCATGCCTAAAGTGCACATTTTAAATATATTTGGAAGCATACAGGGTGTTTCATAATTCCAGGGCATATTAAACTTATATTTTTTTAAATGGAACACCCTATATTATTACATTTTGAAAAGCCCATAAAAGAGCTTTAATTTGATATCAAATTGTATCTGTCTATTCCTTTTAGTTTTTGAGATATTCAACTGTTTTTAGAAAAAATGACCCTGATTAGATACATTGCCACTGCACTAATACACAACTTATGTTAATTTTCAAGATGCAGAAAATTTTAGGATATACCGTAGTGTATTAGTAACTATCACTTTTTTGAAATTTCTTCACAGTATACAGGGTGTGTCAGGTTTCGCAAAATGCAATTTTTAAAATTTTTTTAAATGGCACCCTACCAATTTTATTGCTACAATGGATAGTTCATTAAGTGTTCTTTCATTTTTGTTAAGCATTCCCTATACCTAAATCCATTACTTTCTGAGATTTTTTGATTTTCTTCAAATTTTAAGAATGTTTTTAATTTACATAACTAAAAATAACTTACTATTGGAGAATATTATAAAACAATTAATACATTTTGATTAAAAATTAACTACACTTATCCAATAACAATTTTCACTAAAGATTTAACAACCTACAATAATACGCTATCAACAGAATTCTGCCAGATCAACAATATGCATTTTATAGAAAATGTTTAAGTAGGAAATCAGGCAGGCTTTGAAAAAAATAACTATTACAATTAAAATGTCATTTATGTTTATTAATTGTAGTGTGTTGTCATTTAACAGGATATCTCTCTTGGTATATTCTTGATGCAAGTAGGAAATTTGTTAAACATGCTCCCAATACCCAAATCATTTTTATTTGTTCTTCCACTGTAAAATTCATTGTGAAAACTCCTTCAAAGATTACATTTAAAACAGAACTGATAATGTGTTCAATGACAACACACTACAATTAATAAACCTAAATGACATTTTGATTGTAATTGTTATTTTTTTAAAAGTCTGCCTGATTTCCTGTTTGAACATTTTCTATAAAATGCATATTGTTGATCTAGCAGAATTCTGTTGATAGCGTATTATTGTAGGTTGTTATATCTTTAGTGAAAATTGTTATTGGATAAGTGTAGTTAATTGTTAATCAATATGTATTAATTGTTTTATAATATTCTCCAATAGTAAGTTATTTTTAGTTATGTAAATTAAAAACATTCTTAAAATTTAAAGAAAATCAAAAATATCTCAGAAAGTAATGGATTTAGGTATAGGGGATGCTTAACAAAAATGAAAGAACACTTAATGAACTATCCATTGTAGCAATAAAATTGGTAGGGTGCCATTTAAAAAAAAATTTAAAAATTGCATTTTGCGAAACCTGACACACCCTGTATACTGTGAAGAAATTTCAAAAAAGTGATAATTACTAATATACTATGGTATATAGTAAAATTTTCTGCATCTTGAAAATTAACATAAATTGTGTATTAGTGCAGTGGCAATGTATCTAATCAGGGTCATTTTTCTAAAAAACAGTTGAATATCTCAAAAACTAAAAAGAATAGACAGATACAATTTGATATCAAATTAAAGCTCTTTTTATGGGCTTTTCAAAAATGTAATAATATATAGGGTGTTCCATTTAAAAAAATATAAGTTTAATATGCCCTGGAATTATGAAACACCCTGTATGCTTCCAAATATTTTTAAAATGTGCACTTTAGGCATGCCTAATATGCCTCCAAATTTGGTTTACGTAGCTTTTATAATAACGGAGTTATTGACCGTTGCCACACTAAAACTCACCCTGTATATATATATATATATATATATATATATATATATATATATATATATATAGTACAAAATATCACTCAAGTTATCAAGATTAACATTAAATAAAAGTATATATTTGATTTCTTGAAATAAGTTGAGGTTGACAATGTCTTTCTGAGAAGTTTTACTGTCAGTTAATTTACTTCTAAATCCTTGCAAATTTTCAACCATTTCTCAGAGTTTTCTCAGTAAAAAATTTTTCAATTGATACAGAAAATCTGATTCATTATAATGAACGTTCGTTAAGTCAGAAATGTTTACCAGATTATATTAAATTATTACCAGATCAAGCATTAAATAAAATACATTGACTCTAAACACGTGCTTTCTATTATATATTGGTTCCTCAATAGCTTCATAATCAAAATTTCTTTATTTTGAATGTTTCCTAACCACTGGCTCTATGTCAAAACCTGGATTAATAATATCAAGCTTGGTTAATATTTTTGTGGTATGTTGTATAACTTTGTTGAAATAATTATTTTCGTCACATTTTGAAATGGCCGTTTTTAATTTATTCAACATTAACAGCTTCTCCTTTACGCTTAAGAGTTTACTTTGAAGTGCCTTACACACTACATTTACTTATAACAGAATATTATACTATAAAATATCTGAGCAAATGAAATTTTGAAACTTTGTATCTTTCTTGATAAAGAGGAAGCTTCAAAACTGCTATCAGCATCTCTACTAGGTTTGTTTGCAATTTCTTGAAGTGCATCATATAATTCTGGTAGTTTGTAACGCAGTGGTTTTAATGCATTTACATGACTGTCCCATTTCGTGTCACTGAGAGGTTTTAGAGTCAACCATTCAACCTGTCATTTAAGAACACTCCATCTGCATGTAGATGCAAAAAAGAATAACTGTAATTGTATTGAAGATGAAAAAAGAAATGTGTAATTTTACTAGAAGCTTTAGCGGCACTATTCACAACCAAATTTAACATTTGGCTTGAATAAGGAACAAAAAATGCACTCGAATTTAGCTATAAAACTTTTTTGTATTCTAACATTTTTCTCTTTCATATTTCTTATATTGTCCTAGCCTTGGTCCCTCGTATCGTTTATATCCAAACTAAAATGTTTTAATTCATCGATAAGGTCCATTCCTATGGTATTAAAAACAGATGAAAATCCTATGTAATACCCTTGAATTATATATATATATATATATATATTGCTGTGATAAGGGGTTGTTCAGGGGTGTATTGAGTCGTAAGGGTCACGTAGTAACTGTAAAAAGGACTAGGAATAAGAAAACTGCATTTATTTAGCAGGAAAACAAATAATTCGCACATTATGTAAATAGCAAACATTTAACACCCTGTATATGGACCGGAATTAATTTTAATCAATAGCAGTAAGCATATCTTCCAAAAATAGAATGCATATTTAGCAGAGAAATAATAATACATGTAATTAAAATACGTCAAGAAGCGTTCAATAAGTTTATAAAATAGATACGCATGAGATAAGATAAAACCTAGTAAATCTTCATGCAATTACGCTTGTAATAAAGAAGGAGTAATAAAGCGCTTTGATAAGAAACGCATTTCAAAGATAAGTTTTAAATACATACATAAACGAAAACATCACTCATATTACATCGATTATTTTGTTCAATTCTCCAAAAGCTTTATTTACACAAAACAACAACAGACAAGTCCAACAATAACAAAACAGGCGGTCAAAGATCGTATAACAATAGCAAATACCAGCATGATATGTAACTTCAGAATAGTTTTGTCAGAAATCAGCTTGAAAACTTCTAGGATATCCAAAACAAACATGGTTGGTTACAACACTTTGTAAGGCTGTTTGGACAAATCAATCCAAATGTAGATAGCAAAAGCTATATAACGCCCAAAGTTGATAAGAAAGGACAATCTCACTTTGAAGCACGTCGAACTTGCAACACTCTGACTCGAATATTTAAGCGTCAAATAAATAAGTTTTAAATTATATTATTGTGAAAAGTAGTGTTGTGTAATAATAGTTGATGACGAATTACGTTGAACATATATAAAAAAGCTTTTGCCGTTTTGCAGAAAACGTGAGTAGAAATTGGTTAATTAATTTAAATTAAATGTTTATGATAATGTAGGACTTCTAAGTCTGGTAGTCAGAAAATCGAAAGTGTATCTAAGAAACCTACGAATTCTAAGTGGGATATTTTTAAGGTGTATATAAGAAATCTAAGAAACCTACGATATTAAGAAGGATCTATGTCTGGTATTCAGAGCTATTGAGTGGTATACAGAAGTCCAGTTTGTAATTAAGTGGAGAGGTCTAAGGCGTATCCAGAAAAATATAAAGTGAAACACGAGATGAATTTTGGAAATAAGGAGTAACAAAACTATTGGTTCAAAGCACGTGAAGGAGTACAAAGCAGAGCATTGGTTTTCGATTGAAAATAATAAGGGGGTGTTGATCCACAACACGCAACAACTCATCAGATTATCACAGGTCAGGACTAACTGGTATAAGGAATCTTTTCAAATTTAAATTTAAACACTGAATATATTGTTTTTTTCTCAAGTTTGTAAAGCAGTCAAGAAAACTGTTTGATACGTGTTTGATTACGTAACAAGCATAAAAGGTCTTGAACGTTCCAGATTTTTTTAGTAAAAGGTGTTGTTTTTGGGGACTTTAAATTAAACTAAAGGGATCTAATTTTTGGAATAACTGATCCAAATAATATTAATTGATTGAAGGATTTATTTAAAGGATTACAAAATTGTGAAGTGTAGATATTATTTCCTTTCATTTTACGAATATTGATTGACTTCGTCTTATCAATTCAAACAGGTAAGAATTAAAGGGGTAAATTAATTTGATTATCGTAACGTTGTTCACTCTGTGTGAATTGAACTGGGCTAGTTGTGGCATAATTCAAATTAGAAAATTAGAGAAAAACACAGAGCGGGGGCATTCAGCAGGAAACTGAATGTTTATTACATCGGCGTGCGGCGTTGTCATATCAATTTAATATATATATATATATATATATATATATATATCTGGTGCAATGTAATATGATTCTGTAGTATTTTGATTTTCAGATAGCTGGCACAATTTTTTCTTTTGCCAACTTACTAATAACTCGAATAACTCATTTTGTATTTTATTTCCAACATAATATATATAGCACTTCTTTAATTGTTTCAATTCCTAATTTTTTTGTAGATGGTTGCTTACAACATTATCAAATGTAGCCGGTATCTCAAATGACTTTAAAAGATTGGCGATTTGTCGTTTGCTGCAAAATATCTATCCATCATCTTTTTTCTAAGTTAAACAATTTTGCAATTCTATAATCAATACGTTGATCTTTTTTTCTCAGAAAAATTTATCCAGGCTTCACGACTTTTAAAAATGTGCATCAGTTAGTTCATGTATTTTTAGAGTCGTTTTCAAATGTTGCCAATCTGAGTATTCTTCATCACTGGTTAAAGAAGATTTTTGTATAATCCACAGAGAACAATTTGCAATAAAAGCAGTAAATTGAGTTTTTGGTTTGCGAATAACTTAGCCAATTGTTATGAAGTCTTTTTACTATTTTTTAAAATCTTGGTGTAGTAGGAAACAGAAGTCGTCTGCTGTTCACGTCTCTGAGAAATTCATATTCCTTAATTTGACAAGGACTCTTACCAACAATAATCGGCCAGGGCCCCATCACTTATAGGATGTGTCTACAGTTCTGAATTGGAACTGTTAGTGATTCAGTGATAGTCACTCTGCTCTGTCTTCTTGAAAAATTCTCTCTCATTCAGTCCTTCAGCTTTATAAGAATCAGCAGAAGGCTATGGTGCAAGTACCGCTAATGCCTACGGTTTTGGGAAATTGAAAATATCAAAGCCAGTAGGGTGTGTTTTCTTATCAGCCTGTTTACTTGTACTTGGTGTATCATGTGTATCTTTTATACATTTGCTATCTGTTTTCAAATACTTCAAAACTGAGTTTTCCACTTGTTTCTTTTCTTCTTCTTGTTCAAACTTTTTTTTAGACACTCTGATCCTAAAAGCCTTTTGTTTTTCGGGCGGACATTATGTAAACACAAATTACTTTTTAAAGTATTTGCGTTTGCTATTAAAAATAGAACGAATGCTCATGAACTGATTTTTAACATATACACACCTGTGCAATCTTTTAAATAAAATAAACACAGGGGTATAGATATAAAGAATGAGTGATTCATAATTCTGCAAATATTATATTGTAGGATTAAGAATAGGAGTTATTGTTACCCTCAGTTGTTAGTTTTAAAATAAAGATTTGTTTCTAGATGTAAACACATTCCAGTTTGATCAGATAACAATTGTTTTCAACTATGGCTATAGTGGTAATAAAGACTTTGGTTGTTTTGTTATCTAGTTACAACTTAAAGTGAATTGATTGCATAAAGTAAACTAAGAATATTTCTGGGCATTTTTATTTACTAAGAGTTAAATGATTAAACGATCTATGACAAAGGTAAACAAATAATAATGAACTTTGGGGTACATTGAGATGTAGATATTAGGTGTACAAAAAAGTTCTGAGCTTTTTCTTGCAAAATTCAATATTTATTTAAAAACAAACAAAAAGATATTAATCAACGAAATATTACCCGTTTGCATCGATGACCTTTTGCCATCTTTCGAGCAGTTTGCGAATTCCCTGATGATAGAAGCTCACTGGCTTCGAGGCGATAAAGTCATCAATGCATTTTCGTACCTTTTCTAGTGTCACAAAGTGTGTATCAGCTAAGTGATACTGCAGCGACCAGAATAGGTAATAATCGGAAAACGCCATCCATGTCTGGTCTATACGCTGCATGCGGGAGAAGTTCCCAGCCTAACGCAAAGATATGGTCCTGAGTCACTTTTGCAACATGTGGCCGGGCATTGTCATGAAGCAGTATCACTTTACGACGTCCTTTGCCAGTAAATGGCCTCTTTTCTTCAAACGCATCGTTCAAATTGGTCAATTGTTGCTGATAGCGGTCTGCCGTAATTGTTTCACCCGGCTGTAACAACTTGTAATATAATACACCTTTCCAATCCTACCATATGCAAAGCAAAACTTTCTTGTCGTGGATATTGGGCTTTGGAGTCGATGTCGAAGGTTGACCAGGATCAACCCATGATTTTTTACGCTTCGGATTAATATAAAGTATCCACTTTTCATTGCCTGCAATGATTTGGTGCAGAAAATCCTTTTTCCGGAACCCTGAAAGCAAAATGAGTGCGGTGTCACGCCATCGATTTTTGTTGTCTTCGGACAGTGCATGCGGAACCCACTTATCTTCCTTCTGAACTTTTCCCTTTGCATGTAAACGTGTGAAAATGGCTTGCTGCATTATGCCAAGCTGCTGTGCAAGCTCCTTTTCAGTTTGTGTAGAGTTTTTTTCTAACAATGCTTGCAGTTCTTCCGTTTCAATCTTTTGAGGGCGTCCAGCATACGGTTCATTTTCAAGACTGAAATCTCCTTGTCGAAATTTTTGATACCACGTTTTACACTTAGCATGACTTACGGCCTTCTCTCCATATGCAGCACAAATCATTTCAGTGGCTTCAGCAGCATTTTTCTTCAGATGAAACGCGAAGTGGATGGAAAATTGAATATGCTCTTTTGTTATTGCCATCGTAAATACTACTGATTTTGCAGGTTATGTGCATCAAGCGTCATACTGCATGGTATTTTCAAAGACCAAATGTCAACGTTGTAAATCTGTAAAAGAGGGGAAAACTAATGAATTTTAAATCGTGGTTTCGGTTGTATGAAGTCTAAAGCTCAGAACTTTTTTGTACGCCAAATATTTTATCTACATTTGTTGATGAGTTGATGCATAGTGTTAGCAATAAAACCATATGTACAAATGCTACTAATTAGCTACTAGTTTAGTGTTACTCCTTCTGCATACATTTATTTTGTATTTTACCTTTACTGCATTGTGCGAGCTGCTCTAATTTAGTTTTGCTACAAATATTGTATTATCTTGCTGTTTTGCCGATTTTCATATTTTTTTGTTCTGCAAATTTGGCCACCTTTCTGCAACTACCAATCTGCACAATATGTAGGAACACAGCTGGCTGTAATGTAAAAAAATTTTAACTTGTGGTATTTAACAGTATAATTTTTTAAATTGTTTACTGCAACTGTAAAGAAATATGAGTAGTGTGTTTATTTGATATTTTTATCACTTCTTTTCATCCACTGTCATTTTTTCTTCAAACGAATGCTTAGCTTAATCGAAGCCATGTTTGGTTTATAATGATGTTAAGAAATTTCACTGTTTTTACTGGTGATAATAGATTGTTGTTATTTTGTTTCAAATTATTGAAGTAATACGTTAATTTTGTAATTAACATGGTCTCAAAAGTACTAAAGAACTGTGGATGATTTTTATTTGTCGTTTTATTAATAACAATAGTTTGATTAGCCATATCTTCAAACTGATTATTATACTGTAACGTGCATTTTTATAGCTTAAACATTTTACGCTTTTTCCCAATTCGTAAATACATTTCTGCAGTTACTATTTCTATATTTTATATTTATTAACTCGTTGGCGAATGCGTCGTATTATAATTGAGTGGATTGCATTGTTCTTGTCTTGCCGTTCGTATAAATTTTGTTGCTTATGTGGATATACAAGTCTAGATAATAGACGATAAGAGGTTGTAATAGCAACGAGTTGATATAAACAGATGAGCAGTTGTAGTTTGTTTTTGGTTCCTATATATTAATTACGTTGAAAATACTGTTTCTTTTTGCTTTGACAATAGTGAGAATTAATGCGGTATCAATTTTCGAATTGTTCATGAACAAGCGCGGCACGATTTTAGTTGTTTTTCTTGTGTAATAAAAGTTGTATATTAACTGTAGAAAGTGGAGTGCTAATTCCGATTGAAGTAGTATGGTTTATAGGCGAACGTGTTTGGTCGACGCACGTGTGTTTTTAAGGACATTTGACGGACGGTTTGATTGATTACGCGTGCCTTACTAATTGTTTTTTTGTTGAGTTTCTGTTGGAAATAAAAGTGGTAGAACTTGTTAAACTCGACCTGCACGCGTGTTTTACGGAACATTTGACGGACTTACTTTAGTGATACACGTGCTTTACTCATTGTGGTTTTTTCTGTTGGTGCTTCGTCTTTTGATATTTAAACTGTGTGTGTGATCTAGTTTCGCGGTCCCTTTTTTTATCAGAGTAGTGCATACTTTGGATTATCCAAATACAGTTGATACTGTAGTTTCTGAATTTTCTAACCCCCAAAGAATTTAAAATAGATCATTGCTTGCGCAAATTTTGTTATTTGCGAAATATAACAGATTACCGGTTTACAAAGGTATTGGTTGAAGTTTCTCACTGCTTTTTGGATGTTTATGAAAATAATATACATTTGGTCCCAGTTGAAATTAAACTAGTGCTACAAAATATTTCGAAATTATTGTCTCAGGAAATAGAATTAACAAGAAATTTATCAATGCTACATAGTTCCGTCGTGTGATAATGTCTGCTGCTAACACCAGTGAAATACGTAGGTGTGATTAGGGTAACGTGTGATAAGTTCCATCAACGCCCTCACAGTCAAGGGTGAAGTGCTTCGTTAGTGCCGGACATCGTGAATCCCACACTTCAATTGCAAGGAAGCGTTACTGAAGGACCTTTTTGTAAGTTGAACTATTTCCTACTTGTTATTACTTTAAATATCTATCCATTTGTTTTGCCATATCTTTGTAAACCGGTAATCTGTTATATTTCGCAAATAACGAAATTTGCGCAAGCAATGATCTATTTTAGATTCTTTGTGGGTTAGAAAATTCAGAAACTACAGTATCAACTGTATTTGGATAATCCAAAGTATGCACTACTCTGATAAAAAAAGGGACCGCGAAACTAGATCGCACACACAGTTTAAATATCAAAAGACGAAGCACCAACAGAAAAAACCACAATGAGTAAAGCACGTGTATCACTAAAGTAAGTCCGTCAAATGTTCCGTAAAACACGCGTGCAGGTCGAGTTTAACAACTTCTACCACTTTTATTTCCAACAGAAACTCAACAAAAAAAAACAATTAGTAAGGCACGCGTAATCAATAAAACCGTACGTCAAATGTCCTTAAAAACACACGTGCGTCGACCAAACACGTTCGTCTATAAACCATACTACTTCAATCGGAATTAGCACTCCACTTTCTACAGTTAATATACATTTATTACACAAGAAAAACAACTAAAATCGTGCTGCGCTTGTTCATGAACAATTCGAAAATTGATACCGCATTAATTGTCACTATTGTCAAAGCAAAAAGAAACAGTATTTTCAACGTAATTAATATATAGGAACCAAGAACAAACTACAACTGCTCACGTGTTTATATCAACTCGTTGCTATCACAACCTCTTATCGTCTATTATCGAGACTTGTATATCTACATAAGCAACAAAATTTATACGAACGGCAAGACAAGAACGATGCAATCCACTCAATTATAATACGAAGCATTCGCCAACGAGTTAATAAATATAAAATATAGAAATAGTAACTGCAGAAATGTATTTACGAATTGGGAAAAAGCGTAAAATGTTTAAGCTATAAAAATGCACGTTACAATACAAAGTTCAGATTCATAAGAACAGTTATTTCTGGTTTTTCATGCTTTTTAAACAGTATTTTAACATTGTTTATATTTAATAAAAATTAAAACTATTCTATCAGTTATGATTTAAATTAATAAGTTTTCTTTCAAAATGCAATAATGGCACTGATTATTATTCTAATTACTATGTTTTACTTAAAACAATTTAATTTGCCATCTCTAATAACATTTATTAGATTATTTTGATCTGCAGTGTATCTGATGCGACCAAACTAATCAGATTAAATTGGAACAACTTTAAAATTTAATAAAATGCTTAGTCTTAGAAACCTGTATTACCGTATTATATTTGCATTCAGTAATTTAGCATATGTGACAGAAAGCAGATTTAAATAGTAGTTTCATAAATACATTATTATAAATTAAAAGTAGTGATTTTAGAAGCATGCATCAATAATTACTGTTATAATAAGATCTCATTTTTGATTATTAGATTTATAAACTAATAGAAGCAGATTCGCCAATTAATTATAATTATTTTCCTAAATTCTAAAACATTATAATAATCAAACAGTAAAGGTTTATACCCACATTTAACTGTTAGTGTTATATAAACAAACAGTACTGTTTGAGAAAAGGTGAGTATATTATAATGTTGTGGAGTTTATGAAAAAGTTCTGCATAATACATTTCTTATTGTTATTTGTTTGTAGTTAAAGCTTTGGCATCATTACCATTACAGACAGAGAAACATTCTGATGAAGATGATTGCTCACCTGATACTCCTATGCCAATTTATCAACAACGGGATAATTTCTTCAGTTAATGTAGTATTTCAATAATAAAGTGTACAATGTTAATGCTTGTATTCAGTTCGGCCTATATTACATTTTTGTCACAGCTCCTGTTATCCAGTATTATGAAATTTTTGAGATTGAATTCAAGATAGATCGAAACAGAACTGATTACCAGACAATAAAGTTCTTCTAGTTTTAATTACTATAAGTATGTTTTAATTCTATAATTTGTTAACACTTTTGCATTATTTATATTTAGTTTGTAAAATGTTTCCACTTTAATTATTATTGTGTAATAGAACTCAACTTACACACTTTGCTTGATAATGTATTACAACCAAGGTGCAGTAATTAAAAATTTTCGGACATAGATATACACTTGAGGACTTGACTTTCAAGGGAAATGCATGTGACATTAACTACTATACATTAAGTATTTTTGAACTATTTAACTTCCCTTGATAAATATATAACTTAAAATTTTTATTTTGATTTCATTATTTAGTATATGTATTAGTTGTTAAATAACACAGAAGTTAATTTTTTTAAATTTAGTTCCATATGTCTTGTTTGGTAGAAAATGGTTTTTAAAATTAGATTTCATACTTTCTACATTGATTACATTTAAGAATTACTCAAACGTACTATTTTACAAATTTACGATAGTCTTGTTACATTGTAAAGACATATTATTTTGTTTATCTCAGATTGTAGTGTTCATATTTTTAAATTAATAGTATATATAACTATATTGTACAATCATATAGCATATAATAGATGATGCTAGTTGTACACATAACCATTATTATACATCTTATCTATTGGTCTTTGCGTTTTACTAAAAAGCTTTGATACAGCTCACATGATTTCCTAGCTGCAATATATCAGCACTAAGTTTAATGTTAAAAATCAAAGGTAAGTTTATTGTTCAATTTCTTACAATGCAATATAGAAGTTTTTGCACAGTCTATATTTGGAACTGAAATTTATTTGCTTTGAGACTTTTGAATAAAAATAATACGGTTTTTAGTTTCATTTATGAAGGTTGTAGATGTATTTCAGCACATCTTAAGGTTGTTGAAATGTCTTATTTGATTGTGGCACAATGATATATTACTATGGTCATATGTGCATTGGGTATAAAATTTATTATATTCATTTTTCACTTTTAATTTTTATTGAACTACACAAGACTATTTATACATAGTAGACACTGGCACTATGCGATGTATTTGTTTAAAATAAATTGTGACTTATGTGTAAAAGCAGTGGCTACATATTCCTCAAAAATTAGTTAAATCATAAATGTAAAATTTACAAAAACATTTTATAAACACAAAAATAAATAATTTGTAATGACTTAGGTAAAAAGTCTATTTGATGGTTTTTCTTTGCCCTAAGTAAGTTAATCATTCAGTTAGCAAATTTTGTATAGAATTAGTAAGCGCTTACTCTTTCTCGTGTGATAATACAGTTTACACGTTTGGTCTTTTCTCTAACATCAAATTTTTAAAAATGTTTTTATTCTTTTCAGTATTGAAAAGTATCACTTTGTTTCTCATGTTGACATTGGTATGGTAATTACCTTACACAGTTTGAAAGTTACTTTAATTGTATTTTCCAAACCATCTTTCAAAATAACACTTAAAAGCGGAACAATATCAGGGAGCTTTATTATTCTTTTCTTTAGTAAATGACTTGAAGCTCAGTTCGTAATTCATCCTAAGTTCAAAAGCCTAGCATTTAACAGTTTGTTTTAAGACTTTTCTGGAAATATTTTACACTAATCTTTAAGCTTGTCAGTAATAAATACATTTGCTGCTACAAATGGCCAATATAGCAAAATTTGTCCTTTATTATCATATAAGTGTATCACAAACTTCTTACGTCTTTTCTTTTCTTCCTTCCCTTTTGTTACATTTTCCTTCTTTTTGTGATAATTCTTCCACATTATTATAAAAATTTGTATCAGTATCACTAGTTGAATTACATATACTTATTTTTCTTCAAAATGTTTAGTTGTGATTTGACTTTTGTTGATTCAGGATTTTCCCTTGTAATTGGTTAAATATTTACACGCATTATTATCTAAGAAAAAGTACAGTTAATGTACAATATTATCTTTAATTATACATTTTTATATCCATTGAGTTTTATAAACGCATCTTTGTAATTTCAGGTCGCTTTGTACAATAACCACAATGCTAATCTGTTTCCAAATTTGTACACAGTTAGTAGACCACAGGATTGAAAATTCTATTTAGTTTATACTGCATATTGTATCATTCTATCATCACCTAAAATCTTAACTCTTGAGGCAAACAGGAAAAGAAGATGCACAAACCTCTTAAATCTGAAAAAATATCCTTATATTTTGTTCATTAATGCTGACTTTGATATTCCAAGATTTGCCTGATGAGCACAGCAGAAATGAAATTTGCATTTGGAGAACTTTTTTTCATTTGTACCTTGCACACCATTGACAGTGCCGCTTATTACAGCAGCTCCTACAACAGCTTAAGCTACATTTTGTTTATTGCTGATATGATCTGAAAGTTTGTTCCCTATAGTACAAATAATAGCTGTGGCATTTTAAAAAAATTAAACCACTTCACTGGTTCACCATTCGCAACATAATGCAGTTCCACTACTTGTTAAAATTGGTATGAGATATCTGTTGTTTCATTGGCACATAGTCTGCTGCTTCTACTTTCTTTTAATCTTTTATAGCTGTACTTCACAAATCCATTCTAATACTTCATTTTAAATTATTTTTGATGGGACCCTAAAAGTGGTAGATTTCTGGTGATGTCCTTTTAATACTATATTCAATTCAGTACTAATATTGATAAATTATTTAAATATATTCATATTCTGGCATTTATCGCCATTATTATATATAACAAAATCCAATACAATTAGTTAATTTAGTTAGAGCATATCTATTTTTGGATTAATTCTTTGCTGAAGATTTATACTGGTATATTCCTGCTTAACCAGATTTGCATGTTTTGCTTTCTTAATACAGTTAAAGGAAATACATCATCTGTATGAGTTTGAGAATTGTGGTTTTTAATATTCGTTGACAGATGAATTAAACTGTAAGTTCAGTTTTATTCATGAGATGTTGCTACCAAACAATCCAGGAGAAACAAAACAAAGCATTTTTTATTATATCCAGAAATCCAGTTATTTCTAATATTTAAATTGGGGAGTTGTCGTTCCAACTGTTTTAATTGTTTCTTCTATTTATAGGACAAGTTTAAAAATTAAATAATTAGTATGTTTTGTATTTTCTTTAAATTTGACATCGCAGTCACTCGGGTATAATAATAACACAGCACACAAATTACGAATACAAAAATATTGCTGCAATTTGCTTACAACTAATTATGCTCAATAAACTCAAACTAATACATGCAAAATAAGTAAAAGAAGCTTTGAGAACTGATAGGGAACAATACTCAGCAATGTTCCGCCATGTCATAAAATACCATTACCAAATCCAAATGGACAGGCATATGAGATAGAAATATACAACAATATCATTATTGCATGACAGGAGCATTATTTTAATTGCTTTAAGGAATTGTTTGAAATTTTGTCACTGATGATGCACATATGTCATTGCATTGAAATGTAACAGTAGGCAGCTGAAAGCACAATATTATGCACGTATGAATGCATTTCATTTGTAACCATAAATCAATATGGTATAACTATAAAGTTTGTCATTAAGTTAAGACGGTAATTCGTGTAGACAAGAAAGAAAGTAGTGAAGCAAGGTAGTGTTGCCGTAAAATTCAAGACTGGTCTTGTTCTTGTCTCATCTAGTCTTGAAAAGTCGATACGAGACTGTCAGTTTGTCTTGTTTTGACTATTTCGAGATGAGATAAGACTTGTTTGAGTCTGGACAAGACTTCTTGAGTCTTGAAAACTAAATGTTATTCACTTAATTATTTATATATTTTGACCGACCATAATTCTTTAGGGTAAAAATGGGACTTTCTAGGGAAATAAACAATAAAATTAACAACTTAATTTTAAGAAATGTATGTATGTACTAAAGAAAATAACTGTGTCCCTTTGTTTTAATCTAGTTTAATATAAAAGCCAAGCTGTCGTTTTGTTTTATTATTTCAGGGAAAAGCTTGATAGCTACATTATAACAATTTTTATGTTCAAAATAAATTAGCATATTACATTTTTATTAAATTTAAAAAGCATTCATAATTTTACCTATAATAACTTATACTTATGTGGTTTCTTCAGATGAATCAAAGACAACTTCTTGCTCACTGATTGTATGAAAAAAATATATTGTTATGCATTATTGGCACGGTTTGCTATCATTGTGAAATAGGGTACTTGTAAATTTTTTAGACGCAATAGATTAAAATTTATTGTTTTCTTGCAAAAAGTGAATCTCATTGTATAAAATGCTAACAATGAAGTAGTTCTATTAAGGTGGCAAAATTCGGGACAAATATAAAATTTTTTGAGGGACGGGACAATCAATCAATACGAAAATAACGGGACTGTCCCTATGAAGACACGACGTATGGTCACCCTGTATCATATTGCGTTCGTAAAAACGTAGGATGTTAGTGTATTTAGTTCAAGTCAAAGTACTTTAATCTATCTTTATTGTTTGATATAACAGAGCAAATGTATTCGGTTATCAACAATCTTTGCTGTCTGTAAGAATATGTTCGCTTTATTTGAAAGTAGTAGTATAAGTTTAAATAGAATAGATTTTCTGTTTGTGTGATTAACAAAGACGATTGAATTCGAGTGTGCCGGTTTTCTTTATCTATTTATGCAATAATAGGACTCTAGAAGTGTTGTTTTGACATGTGGCATCTTAATATTTAAATCGATTATCATATCGTTTTCTAAATCGGGTTCACTTTCATCCTGCTTTTTGTCCTACCATGTTCTTATTGCGAAGCTGATTCTATTACTTCAAGAATAATGCATGTCTTCCACAAGAAGCTTATACCCTCGGTGCGTAAGTAAGTTGTTTCACGTAGCCCGTTTTTGCAGATATGGTCGCAGCCTTATTGATCCTAACTACCGTGGTGACTATCCCTCAGAGAGCGAGATCATAATATTCTGCCAGTTCACCTTCGTCGATGTAAATGCAAGATAAAGTGAGATTATGACGTTTTGCTGGTTCATCTCCGCTTATGTAGGTGCAAGATAAGTAAGCGGCATGTGGAGGTACGTTACCTTATTTTCTTTCTCTTTATGTCGTGATGCATGAACTCATGCAACAAGACCTTACTCTGACGGGCAGAGCGAGATAAATTACTACTAAAATCGCTCTAAATATTCTGTGTGAAACAAAATATTTAGTTGAAAGAGACCATATGCATAATTTTTTCTTTTAGTTCATTATTAATCCTTTTTTATGTCACAATACGAAATGTGCACTGCATATCTCAATTATTAAAAATGTCTGTAGATTATAATTTTTTTGTTTGTTTAAATAGAAATCTTTGATTGATTGTAAATAAAAATTCGATGGCATTGTCTTTTCTTTGTCTATGTGAACCACTCCACTCTCTGCATTTATAGTTAGCACAGCACCTCTAAGTTACTTTTACCTTTTTAATACATTATCGTGATTTGTGCGGGTCCTTACTTTGCTGTCCTTTTTGTTTCTGCCTGACCCGTGCGCTTTACCGTTACAACTTCAAGAAAGGAATTTATTTGCAAAACCTCTAATTAAAGAAACGTGTTAAAAATTTTTTTACCAAAATCTCTAGTAAAAAAAATGATACACAAGAAAAGGAAAACCAACCCCCAATAAAAACAATCTTTTTTTGTACAAAATATCCCAAAGGATTTACACCATATAAAAATTGAAAAAAAATTAATTAATATTCTTCTCTAATTACCAAGAACTAGGTTTTAAGATAATATTTTACAATGTACATACAACAAAAATGAAGGAAAAAACTTAGTGGATTGTTTTCAACCCTTGCTTACCACACTTTGTAAACATTTAAATTTTTTTATAGTAAAAACCGTCACAAGAATTTATATATTTGCCTAAATATACTTACTTAGTGTCCCAAAAGTACTCCTTAAAAAGTAATATGATAATAAACAATTGTAATAAAGAAAAAAGCTATTCGCTGATCGAAATGCGTTTCGTATCCGCTACAAGAGATAAAATTATATAAAAAATATCACATCGAAACAGGAGTATAACTTTAAATTCTTATGTCTAGGGAAAGTCGTTTTTTATAATTAACACCCAAGGAAGAAAAGCAGTCCTCATTAGCAAATTCCGATAATTTGAGTGAAGTAAGTTTAATTTCGACACCGTGATACCTCTATTTGTACGATGAGCAACCAGATAAATTTAACAAAACCTAGGACTCTTACAATTTGGCCGGACGTTTCGTTGCGGTCTCACAATTGGTTGTAGTCAACATCTGCGAGATCAACTAGCACAGCATACCAAAATTAGTGTAAAGTAATTTATCACCAATCGTCATAAATAACTTCGTTATTAAAATCTCTATCTCTTAAGGTAACAGCTTTATGCAATTGTCGGAGGCTTTCACGGCTGGAGTCATTATAAATATTTATAGTTCCGAGTTGGGACCGTGTCATTTTATAAATTAAGGTCGACGTTTCGCCCACATTTGTAAGGGGTAAGAAAATTGTTATACTTCCTGTAAACAAAGGTAATGCGACTGTAATTCTAAACCGTACAGAATACAAAGAAAAGATTAAACAATTATTAGAAAACGATTCCTACACTCCTATAACAAAAGACCCCACTTCACAGCTTGAACAGGAAATTTCAGCACTTATCAAATCCTCTAATATTCCCAAAACTATCCAAAAACGCATAATACCTCGCGAATCTAAACCACCTCGCTTGTACAGACTTCCTAAAGTCCATAAACCTGATGTTCCTCTGCGTCCGATAGTTAGCACAATTGACTCGCTAACCTACCATCTGGCAAAATACCTGGCAAATTTTTTAAAACCTTATTCCGGTAACACCCCTACTAATGTTATAAACTCCACTCATTTCATAGAACTAATTGCAAATATTGTCATAGACACTGTCTCCATTATTAAACAGCTCCTACCTCAAGAAAACGAATTTGAGTACCTGACCTGGCTCATTGAAAAATGCTTAACTTTTACCTATTTTGTCTTCGACGGACAATTTTACAAACAAACTTCAGGCACACTAATGGACTCATCTCTATCCCCTATTGTGGCCAATATATTCATGGAGTCTTTGGAATCTATGGCTCTAGAATCCACAGACCTTAAACCAAAAACTTGGCTCTGTTATGTATATGACACTTTTGTAATCTGGCCCCATGGACATCTAACGCTCAATAATTTTCTAGTTCACATAAACAATCAACATAAAGATATTAAGTTCACTATAAAAATTGAAAAGAACGGAACTCTGCCATTCCTTGACGTTCTGGCGGAGCACCAACCTAACGGACGACTAGGTCATTCCATATATCAAAAACCCACACACACAGACAGATACCTACATGCGTTGTAACATCATCATCCCTCACATAAATCATCGGTAATCAACTCTCTAGTCCACCGTGCAATTAAGATTTCACAACCAGAACACTTATCTAATAAACTGACCCATCTTGAACACGAGGTGCAAGTCAAACAGATACTGGGATGTTTTCTTGCCTTAGGTATGAGTTTTGCTGTGTTTCTCTTAGCGTCAACGATAGTACTATTCTAACCTACCTTTTATAAATATTTAAATTATCTAAGTGTGTATTCACAACAGTATCTTGTCTTATTAATATCTAAATTACGACTGTGAGTATTCACAATATTATTTTGTTTTTTTGCTTATCTTACATATAGTTTTAATATGCTGAAGAATATTTATTACTGTTACTATCTAACTGTGTGAACATACAAGATTTTATAAAATTTTCTATGCGTAAAAGCTTGATTAATATATAGCTTAAAATTAAATATAACTATCTTATGTATCTTTACAAAAAGCTTTGTATAAATGTTTACAAAACATCACAGTTAGATTGTGATTTTCTGACAAGTAGTCGTACACATGTAATAGAAATAATTGTTCAATTGTTGGAAATTTCAATATAAAAGTTTAGTAGCTTTTGTGGCTTCACTTATGTTTAACTTCTAATTTATCTTCTTCGTCACCTTTAGATCAGTCTTTTGTAGACTCCGCAGCCTTTAGAGGCCGATGATAGCTCTGCCAAAGTATATTTATCTTATACTTTGTAGGGTGTATTGTATAACAATGGACATGTAGAAATCAGAAATTATAATAGGAAGCAGAAAACTGCATTTATTTAGGAGAAAATTGAGTAATTGGGATAGTTTGTAAATAGTAGGCATTCGACACCCTGTATATAAAGTATAAGTAGTTTTAAGCGACGCAAATAGACACATCTTAGGACAAGAAGACGCATAGTTAGCATAGAAATAAGTAATACATGCATTAAGTAGATAACGAATATTTAACACCCTGCATATAGAATTTTAGTAAATTTAGGTAATGCAAATAACGATATTTTTCAGTGGAAGCACGCGTATCTATAAATGAACATAATAAATGTAATTAAACACGCATTCAAAAGAATTCCAATCAGTTATGATAATACGGAGATAAGAAATAAAACTTAGAGAAGCGTTGTGTAAATGCGTACAAACAATTAACAATTTTGATAAGTAAAGGTGATTAAAAATGCGTAAATAAATAAGCATATATGAAAATTGAAAGTCGAATTGCATCAGATATTTGTGTATAATATGGAAAAGCGATTATATTTCTTAAAACACCGCATGGGCTGATAACGAAGCAGTTGCAAGCAAACAACAATTACTTGAGAGGACGAGAATGTTACATCAGAAAATTACTTTAAGTGTAGAAAATGGAAAGATTTGATTGGTTAAGATTAGCGACGGGCTTGTAAGCCATGCCCACAGGCGAAGTGGGATATCAATAATATATTAACAGCGACAATGATAACGAGCTCAGTTCTCAACTCAACAAAGGTCGAAGTGCGTCACTTTGAACCTAAGAGTAACGCGTAAGAATAATATTTTAAAGTAAAAATTGTTTAAGTGACAGATAGTGCGACCAAGATAAAAATTTCTATTGCCGATTAAACGTAAGTAGATTTTGGGGAATTTATTTAAACTAAAATATAATAATAATAGGGCTCTAAGTTGGAAGCGGATGAAAATGTTCTAAGTACGACAACAATAATTCGAGGGAGATGTAATAAATTCTAAATCTGAGTCTGGTGAGAATAAATTCCAATTCTGAGGCTCGTGAGAAAAAGTCATAAGTCTAAGTGCGACGACAATAATTCGAGGCAGATGTGATAAATCTAAGTCTGACAATAAGAAATCTGGGTATTGTGATTTCTCCAAATAAGTCAGTTTGTTGTACGGTTGGAATTTCTTCAGCCGAGTTAGGAATGATTGCTTCATAGTGATCTCCATGTATCACATCCCTGCCATTTCCAGCGCAATGAACTACAGCTAAAGGCTCGCGAACAAATTGATCTTCTTTTGCACAAAAATTATATGATGTGATACTGAAGCCGAAATGATAATAAGAATCATTTGGATATCTATTAAAGTTTATATTAGTTTGTACTGTTAACATTTCTCAAATAAATTCGATTATTTTAAAAACTAAATGAGATATCGAAAAGTGCATAGCAAGGTACATACATATCATTTATTGTATCATTATGAAAATATGACAACGAACGACGGCGGCAACAACAACGACGTAGCGATTATATTAACCTAACTTACTTCGTAAGTTTGGTTGAAAATTACGTAAACTGAACATAGAAAAATTAAATAATTATATTTTGTGGAAGTCGTGATAGAACAGTTTTAAAATTAAAATAATAATAAAAATATACAAGAAAAGTTTTGCCGATAACTGAAAAACGTAAGTGAAGGCTTATTAATTAAACATAATTTTAATATTTATAATTTAGGGCTCTGGGAAAAAATCTAAAAAAAAATCTGGGTAAAAATCTAAATTAGCACATCTAAATTGGTATATAAATCCAGATTTGTACATAAATCTAAATTTGCAAATAAATCCTAATATAAATATTCATCGATCTAAATTTGCATAAAAACATTGGTTTGCATCTACGTATCGGAGCACTAAACGGGGGATTGTTCTAAGCAATGTGTTTGGCCAAGCGGTAATATAAAATCAACAAGTGAACTTAACTGAAAACAAGTCGTAGGTAGTGATCAACAGCACGCAGCAGCAGATCCAAGAATAGGGAGAACAAAAAGACATGCAAAGAAAACTACAGAACATTATCTAATAGCATAAGGCAATATTTCCTTTTTATTGAATATTTACATTTTTTCTTATACCAGAATATTTATATAAAGAGTCATCAAAAGCCTTTTGTACGTAAAAATTTACGTAAAAGCGAAAGGTCGTTGAACGTTCAAAGGTGTTTCCAATAGTATACAGTGTCATTTTTGCTGACTTTAAGCTGACGAAAGGTAGCTATAATTTTGGGTGATAAACAAATTGATATCATTATTACTTTGATTCAGGGGTGTATTTTGTCGAATAGTGAATCATATTATCAAGCTGTAAAGTGTGTATAATTATCTTATCTATACTGATACTGCTTGAACACATTAACACTATTATAAATTTCACCATTCATTACAGTTTAGTACAATGCTAAGTCAATATGTAAATAACACGTAAGATTTTATATTTGAATAAATGACCAAGAATATTTTTATTGATTTGATATATATTGTTGTGGATTTAAAAGGTTAAATTTGGGGTAAACAAAACAATTTCAACCACCCTGTATAGAGAAAAGAACAAATTATTTACGCGCAAAATTTATTTAATTTATTTAGGGAGAACGGACAAGTATTGACGTATTTTGATAATTAATAATTGAAAGGTTAAACGTACATACAGAAAAACAGTTTAAAACAAATAGAATACCCATAATTATTTTTAATTTATGTTAATTCAACACGTAAAAGTATAAAGAAAACCCACTAGGGTAGGAAAATCAATAATTCCAAGGCAAAAGGTAACAAGCAAACGTCAGTTGTATCGGATACGACGAAATATAAAATCCAAGAATTGTTGTGCTAAACAGTCGATAATTAACGAACACCTGCGTTTTTAAAAAAGGTTACATTGGTCGAAATTATGAGCATATTAAGATAGGACTTCATAGAAAATATTTTCAACCGTCAGTTTGGTTTGAATAACACGCTAACAAAGTTCTTAAAGAGCAAGGGAAATGCACAATCGGATATATACTACAGATAGACAGGGATAAAAGCATTGATATTGAAAACGCACATACTAATACACGTGGAGTGGAGATGAGCTGTCAGCAATATTGATTTTCTATAACTCAAGTGGGGTTTTGAAGGCGACAGCAGACATGCATCATACAGAGATAAAGATAGTACAGGCGGAGTTTTATAACGACAGAGAATATTATCATTGGTTAAGAACCGACAGTTTTCCAAACGTAGACAAACGTTACAGGTGGGAGCGATTTCGGATACGTACGGCACGTAGACGGAGTAAATTTCAGGAATTTTCAACACGGTTGTATCAAAATTTGTAGAATCTAAATTTGAAAATAAGCTTTTCACGTGAAGTGTGTCCGGGGGTAGCATTTTGAACCAATACAAATACTAAACGGAAATTATTAAGGGTCTCTTTGTCTTCTTGTCGCTTTTATACTACTTTACTACAATAGACCAACATTATAGTAGAGTTTTTTTTATGTGAGTATTTGATATGTTAATAATACAGTAAATATAGTGCTAGCACGTGTAAATTATTAGTAGTGGCCTTCTATTTATTAACGCGAAATACGTGTAGTGTATTGTAACAATTACGATTTTCTGTTATTCAAATATACAATTTTATTCAATACACCTAGTCAATAAATATTAAATTTTTATTGAAACCTTTTATTCTGAATTCATACATAGTACGCCATCTACATTAGAATAGCAAAAGTAAACTTAAAGTGAACTTCTAGTTGTTTGTATCTTGATTCAGTATCTCCCTTCCCGGCGCATGCTTGTATAGCTAAGATTGCCTCGTGGAATAAGCCATTTTGATATCAGATGTAATCCGAATACCAGTATTATCCAGGGCCTGCAGGTTTTTAATTAAACATGCCGTCCCAACAATTAGTTAAGTGGAGTCAACGTGTACCAAAAGTTTAGTTTTGATGGCAGCATCGACCTAAAAAGGGTTGTACATATATTTTTACGCTAAGAAAATATTTCGCAAGCTTACCCCAAAATTCTATTCTCTTGTTTGATTTCAGCGCAAGTTTTTTTTTAGTTTAGAGTTTTAAAGATTATACTACCAATTATTGTATATGAAGATAATTTTAATTCCGAGTTTTAAAATATTAAATTCAAGTTACACGTAATGAAGCAATGGAAATTAAGTATTATAAAAAAAACAATCGTTAACCATAAGGCAAACACGAAACTGAGAGGCAACTTCAATTGTTGCTAGGCAGGAAAGTGGAAACCCCCACATGTGATTGGTTTGTATGAAGGTCAAATTCGGACCCCTGCGTCAGCCACGCTCAACTATAAGAGTAAGAACGCAGATGTTTAAAAAAAAAATTTAAAGAAGGAAAACCGGCCATCAAAGAGATAGCCAGCGGTGAGTCATTCTCCATTTTTATACTTGTATTCTTTTCAAGCAACTATCATTTAAAATGTTCAAATAATTTTCGAAGGAGCTATACATAAGTTTGTTTAAAATTAATTCTCGAAATTTTGCTAAGGTTCATAGATCAATTAATTTGTTTCACGTAAAATTTAGTTTCAAAATGTAGTATTTGGATAAGGCATACTTGACCTTAATATTTTCAAGGTATTTGCGTAAGATTATGTTTGAAGTTACAAAGTTGTATTAAAAGGTTTGCTTTACTAAACATGTGATATGATAGGAATTGTTTGCCGACTTATTGTGTATAACACATTGTGATAATTCACCTGAAGCATAGTTTAATATCGACAATAAGTATTTTTCTTTGACCTTTGATTTTATTAAAGATAGCTATTAAAATATAGAGCCATAACCAGCGAAATTTTTTTGAATATGTAATTTGTTTCTTGTACACTGAACAGGATCCTTTTCAAGTAGCATGAAGTCACCGTAACATAAAATGAAAGTCATATATTTCTTAAAGAGATTTGAAGTAATTTATGCAATAAAGAAAAAATATTCCAAGCATGCTTAGAGATTAATGTTAAATAATAATAACAGAACTGTTTCTAAAGTCTCCCTATAGATAAGTTTGTATAAACGATGTATATATACATTTTTTTTTAAAAAAACAATAGAAAAAATATTAAGTTGTCTCAAAATTTTCTTTCTTTGAAGTCAACAGTAATTGTCCTACAAAAGCAAACAGTTTACAAATATGAAATCTTAGTATTAAAGAAAGGTATCATTGGTGTTAAAGTTAAAAGCTTTTTTTTTGAAAGTATAATTTTGACTTATGGATTTACTTATAATTTTTTGTGATAAAGTAACTAGGCTCTAACGAAGCCCTAGTTTGAACATGTTTAGGTGTCGTTAAATTTTCAGATAGCACGAAATCGTCGTTCCCATTCCAGATTGCAGAGACCAAAGTAAGTATTTTTGTTTATGTTGCTCGTCTTAAATTTTTTTTCTTTCGAAGATTTCCGTATCTGATCTTCGGATAGTTTCTTATCAAACACTCATTAAGATACGGTGGCGTCCAATAAAATTTCTTTTGTTTTATCGTATACCATCCTACTACCCTAGCTCATAGCTCTGCCCTAAGTTGAAGAAGCTTAGCTGGCTGGAAGATATCTTTAAAGGGACCCTTTTTTTCTCAAAGCCATTCAACATCCTTTTTACCCTGGGCTTGACCGTCAAACAGGAACCCCTTGTAATCTATCGAGGCTCTGCCGCCTGTATGGTAGAGCAGACATATTATTTTCCTTTTGAGGAATTTAATATGTTACAGTATATTAAATTAATAGAGGTCTGGCTACTACTATACTAAGCTACAAAATCAATAAATGGAAGTATAATATACGTGGGGTAAGCTTCACTAACAACCAGGAGTGTAAGTTGAGATGGAATGGTACTTTGAAACGGGGCGCTTGGCTCGCAAATGGGGTATCGTCTGTGAATTCGTTGTGTACCACAGCGTATGGTTACGAAACCAAGGTGTTCTGGTGATCGTCGTCGACGGAATGGAAGCCTGAAGCATTCTCCAGGTAATTTATTTCAAATTTCTGTTGTCTGATAAACTTTTGTGAAATTTTGGTGCTGTGTGAGTGAATTTTGGGGTTTATTTATGGTTATATAAACTTATTGGAAAAGATACATGTACTGGACAATTTATTGGGGTTTAAATATTGAAAGGGGGTGTATTTAAAACTTACTAAATTTTATTCTGAATATAAATTGGATTGTAAAAGGGTAAACGGGTCTATAACTTTTATATTAATTTATGTAAGGTAAAAGGCATATACTAAATAAACTGGGTTATTATGAGCTCACCATACTCCAGTGTACAGTCAATGTAGGGTAATATGTGGGGCCCCTCTACTCATATCTCATTAAATTTGTTTGCAAATAAGTAGAAAATCAAGGACTTTAAAAGCATATCACATTTTGAGTTTGTAATTAGTGTACCAAACAGTTTTTATACATGTGAATAATTTGTCTGTAAATAGCGGTAAATAAAAGATTGTATGATTGTTGTATTATTTGGTGATTTTATTGAATGGTGCGCAAGTGTGAATGAAGAATGGTTGTAAATTTAGGTATCCGAAAAGAGGCACAGCTGAGCTAGTCAGGGAAGCTGCTGAAGATTTTTGAAGCAGAAATCAAAGGGTAAGCAATTTTTTTTGAAAGTTGTATATTTTTGAAAATTATTTGATGACACTGCTCGATGTTAAAACTTAAAATCCACAAGACCACAGCAATCTTATAGCGTCCAATTCGTGGGACTTGAATGGTTGTTAGGAAAAGGTTCGAGTGTTCCAGAGCTTAATACCCGCGAGACCACAGCAATCTTATGGCGACCCAAACGTGAGGGTCAAGCTCCAAATAAAATTTAAACATTTTATTCCAGGAAACTGGCGATCTGAGAGAGAGAGAGAGTCTGTCTTGTATAAATACCCGAGACCACAGCAATATATATATATATATATATATATATATATATATATATATTGCTGTGATATACTCCTTTGAATGCGGGAACTGGGTCCTATCAACAAAAAATTCTAGTCCCACCGATTGGGCGTCATAAACTGCTGTGATCCTGGTTTCGCTTCAGCTGCTCACCTAATTTTATAAACCTCCTCATTCATAAAATTAAACAACACATTCCTACCACAAACATCAACGTTAACTCTATTTACATCAATATTCAGAATACATTAAATTTTCAAATTAAATTTCAGCATAAAATTCAGTTTAAAAGAATTTCAAGATTAATTTTATTATCACTTTAACGTGCATCCAGAATTAAAGTCCTTGTTGGATGCCTACTAATTAATATAACAATATAAGCAGACCGGAGTCTGAGTATAAAGGAGCATCTCCCACCCTTTACGTTAATTAACCAGGTTCGTCTAATTGAGCTCAAAGACATACCCAAAGTTTCATCATAATTCAGAACATCAATACTAAATACCCTTTCTACTTAAACAAGCAAATTTCATCTTAAAATTAAAATTTTATGGTTAGTACAATTTCACTAATGTCCATTTAAAGTAAATCAATTATAAAGTTATTCAACACACACAAAATGTCAAACAAAATAGTATAATTTACCTGAAGGTTACTGTCCTCGAAGCTTCAATGTACATCGTCCCTTTAGTTAATCACACCATTCCAACAGGATTATATTTACGGCTTCTAATTCTCAACGCTTTTAAAATTTTCTCCATCACCATTTATTTAAAGTTGTTTCTGGGCTTTTCCGGAACTCATCTGTGTATATCTGACCCTTGTTTCGTGGATCCAGACACGTATTTGAACCATTTAATTATTAACACCCCGAAAAATAGCAGAGAAATTCATGCGTCTTTCACCAATATACGCCAAAACTGCCTACTTTTGTGTATACATTTGTCGTTGTAAATTTTGCTAATTGGTACAGTGATACTAAATTTTATTACCTTGTATCTAAGTGCACTGAAGTACATTCATGTTAGCACGTAAATAACAAACTATTTTGAATCACTAAAATACACGAGCAAAATTTAAAATTATTTTATCAAACTAAAATGCACTGTTTAACATCTTGAATCAAGTCGCGGATGTAAGAGCTTTTAACGCATCGAATAGTCAAAAGTCTAAGAGGCCGAAATTCATATTACCACCGGTATATATAGCAAAAAGCCCTGTCTGTCGGTCTGTTCCCCAAAACAGACAATTCTTACGAATTTCTCATTCTATGTTCCCAGTCCGTCGCTCGCGCGTCGGTTTTTACGAAATTTTCACTCGCCCCATTTAAATCTCAGAAATTCTCACACGGCACGCAAACATGTCCGAGAAAAACTAATTAATTTTGTACAGAAATTGTTGTTTCTACCTCTGATATTTGCATCCTATTTTCAACCAATTGTGACCCTCGTGACGTTGCTTAAATCACGCCTTTTACTATATGTGTCTTTGCTTGACGCATTTTCTCTTTCCTTTTCTAACCTGTTTGTATTGGTGCAAATTGATATTCTTTATTATCGATTATATTTTAGTCCATGTGGACTATCTGGGTTAAATAACCCCGTATCGCACATTCTCGTGAATATTAAGCCCCGGTTTCTCCAAGATTCTTTGAAACCATTTGTTATCTACACAATTTTCGCCGTACGTGATATTTAAACTACGCAGGTGTTCAAAATAATATTAATTCTCAGAGCTTTTAAATAAACCCTGTTTTGTATTTCGTGCTAAAGCATCTGACCGTTTCCAATATCCTTAGAATCGACATGTTTATCTAAACAAATTAAACTGAAATTGCCTTTTAAAATACGCAGGTGTGTTCAAACATCCTACTTCTAACTAACACTTCTAGGATTTGCATTTTATTGGGTTTTACAAGTTTCTGTAGATATTATCTGTACGTTTTGTTCAATACCGGTTACTTGAAATAGAGTTAATTAAGATAAATTTTGCACGTAATTTCCATTTGTTTAGGAATAATTACATTACACGCAGAGCTTTTTAATACTGTTTCTTTTGATATAAAGCGTCTTGTACATGATTTAAATCTCTTATGTTTAATGAAACTAATAAATTTTTATGCTTCACGGTTTTAATAACGCGTATTATCTAATAATATTCATTATACACGGTGATTAAAATTATTTGATGTGATTATTTAATTTTCTACCCTGGTCTAAATATGAGTATTTTCCCCCTATTTGAATACAAATAATCCCACTTATTTGAATGCAAATATTAAGCATTAGCCCAAAAAAATTACAAAAAAATTGCCTATCACTCTCTACCCTTATCTATCTAACTTACCTACCTTATCTCCAATTCAAAAAAAATATTTACACCTATCCTATATCCCTATCCTATTCCTAACTCTCACCTAATTATATAAAATGAAATTATCCCTAACTTCATCCTACTTATCCATCTTATCCTATATACATCCTATATACCTATCCTATTCCTAACTTTTAACTAATCTTCACTATACTTTACTTCCCCCTACCTAATCCTATATACCTATCCTACTCTTACTCTATTCCTAACTCTCCACTAATCTTCTATGAAATATCTACACTTAACCTATCTTATTTTCTTCCTACATTTACTCTTTATTCTCATCCTAAACCTATTCCTAATTATCTCTCCTATTTATCCTATACCTAGCTTTATTTTCTATAAACATCTACTTCTACTCTTCGATATACACCTATATCTACTCCCTATTCTATTCCTATTCCTATATCTATACTAAAATTCACCTATCTCTATCCTTTGTTCATCAAGTTATTTAAATCTAACTCTCTTCTTGACCCTCCAAGTCTTTCGTCTAACTATCCTAATACTCTTCATCCCTATTTCTCCCCCTTCTATATCTATACTTAACATCCCTGTTCTCTCACATACAATAAACTTATCATCCCTATTATCCTTACTCTTAAATATTACTTCTTCTTCAGTCCCTACACTTGCCTGTTTCTCATTTATCATTGTGTCCCTTTCTGCCGACAAACCAAACGATACTACTTTACAGTTCTCGATTTTTCTCTCTACGGAAAATCCTACGTACCTTCTAGAATTCTTATGTAATGGAATCCGCCAGAATGAATTCCTTAAATCTACTTGATTAAAAACAAACTTGCCACTTAACCTCGTCAAAAATAATTCTGCCTTCACCTGCTCCCGATATGCTGCTGTTGCTTCTACCCCCACTAATTCTGCATGTTTTTGTACTAAAGCTTGAACCTCTACTCTCCTATCCTCTGGACATCTTATTGTGTTGATCTGTTTACCTTCATCATCCTCTACCTCTACTACATTAATACTAAACTCCGTGTCATCCTCTGTGACTTCATAACTGCCCTTCCATGGCACTACCCTATCATTAATCCTTATTACCTTCCTTTCCATATCTATCAAAACCCCTAACTTCATCATACAGTCAACACCTAAAATGCTCCGAAACTTCAGTCCAGGCACAATTACAAACTCCTGTTCACAGCTTAAACCTCCTATATCTATCCTAAGCACCACAACACTATTTACTACAGCAAACTTCTTTTTATTTGGAGCTACTAAATGGCTACGCTTTATAGGCATAATTCTATCACAAACCTTATCCCTAATTTTGCTGACGAATTCCTCCGATACTAAACTCGCCTCTGCCCCTGTATCAAGTAATATTTCTACATTATTCTCAAAAATTTCTATATTAATAATTGGCAAACATAATTTTTCCTCAGTTTCTGGCTCTACTTCCTCCTCAATTTTAAAAAATTTACGTGGATGTTCATATACATTTACACTGAAATCTAGTGGTCTGTCGCGTTCTAAAAATCCTGTCCAGGTCTGTTTTCCCTACTCGGTCCTGGTCTAGCCGTCACCTCAGCGTACGTCCTAGGCGTTTCCACTCGTTCCGTGTCTGTATTAGCAGTCCCGCTCATGTCTGGTAAACTATTCATTCTGGTAGGTCCCGGTCTCTGTGCAGGTCCCCTTCCTAAACTATTACTCCTAACGTATGGTCGTCTCTGTTCCCAATTCTGTCGCTGGTATCCGTAATTATTCCCCCTTCTAGCATAGTTGTCCCGTCTATTGTCAAACCTAACTGTGTTGATCTGTCTTTCCCTGTTTTCCCGAGGTCGTCCACTACTTACGTCGTCGTACCTCTGCAGGTATTCCAAAACATTTCTCTGTCCACTATGTTCTGTAGTGCTACGTGCTGTCTTATGTCTACCTCGAAGTGTCGTGATAAATACTTAATAATTTGTCGGTCCGTCATTGGTGGGTTCAGTTGCTTTGCTATGCTATACTTGCGTATAGCATATTGCTCCTACTTCCTGAAAATTCTCTTAAATTTCCTGTGATTAAGTCGTCTCGTACCTGGTCTTGTCTGTGGTCACTCCAGTAGTGCTTTAGAAATTTGTTTTCAAAGTCCTGATACGTGTCTATGTCCTGTCCTACTAAATTGTACCACGCTTCCGCATTGTCTTTTAATAAAGCCTTTATCGTATTTAGTTTAGTCTGTTCGTCAAATAAATTTCCCACTAGATTTCTTACACTATTAATAAAAATTTGTGGATTTACCCTGTTATCGCCATAAAATTTCATGTGTTGGTCCAATGATACTCCACCTGTAGAAAATCTGGGACCATCCCCCGTTAAATTTGACATGTTGTATTTGATACCACTAACTTCGCGTTCTACCCTGCCTAACTGATCCCTACATGAGTCCGTCACTTCAGTCATTTTTACATTAATCTCTTCTTCACAAAAAATGCGTACTTCGGACCTTAAATGTCCCATTTCCTGTCGAAGACCTGTAATATCACGCTCATTTTTTTCAACCCTATTTTCAACTTCCCCATCTTTACGGTAAGACTATTTTAAATTCTGAAACTTCTTTATTCGTCTTATCTATTTTCTCACTTAAGGTTTCCCTAACTCCTGTTAATGTCTCATTCATTCGGTCAAATTTTCGATTTGAGTCCTCTCTCGCTCTATTCGATTCATCACTCATCCTCTCTAACATTCTCAATATCATCTCGTTTCCTTGATCCCCTGATTCCGTCCTCGACTGATCTCTACTGCCTCCAGCTTCTTCCATTTTAGAATTTTTTTTCGCACAATGCACTATCGTCACTTCCAATTTCCACTCCTTGACTCCTTAACCACTCTTTTCTCTGCATACGTTCTACTCACTCACACACACTCAAAATACTCTTAAATTTATACACACAGAAACTCTCTCTCAGATCGCCAGTTTCCTGGAATAGTTAAACACTATCTGGAATTCGAGCCCTCACGTTGTGGTCGCCATAAACTGCTGTGATATACTCCTTTGAATGCGGGAACTGGGTCCTATCAACAAAAAAATTCTAGTCCCACCGATTGGGCGTCATAAACTGCTGTGATCCTGGTTTCGCTTCAGCTGCTCACCTAATTTTATAAACCTCCTCATTCATAAAATTAAACAACACATTCCTACCACAAACATCAACGTTAACTCTATTTACATCAATATTCAGAATACATTAAATTTTCAAATTAAATTTCAGCATAAAATTCAGTTTAAAAAGAATTTCAAGATTAATTTTATTATCACTTTAACGTGCATCCAGAATTAAAGTCCTTGTTGGATGCCTACTAATTAATATAACAATATAAGCAGACCGGAGTCTGAGTATAAAGGAGCATCTCCCACCCTTTACGTTAATTAACCAGGTTCGTCTAATTGAGCTCAAAGACATACCCAAAGTTTCATCATAATTCAGAACATCAATACTAAATACCCTTTCTACTTAAACAAGCAAATTTCATCTTAAAATTAAAATTTTATGGTTAGTACAATTTCACTAATGTCCATTTAAAGTAAATCAATTATAAAGTTATTCAACACACACAAAATGTCAAACAAAATAGTATAATTTACCTGAAGGTTACTGTCCTCGAAGCTTCAATGTACATCGTCCCTTTAGTTAATCACACCATTCCAACAGGATTATATTTACGGCTTCTAATTCTCAACGCTTTTAAAATTTTCTCCATCACCATTTATTTAAAGTTGTTTCTGGGCTTTTCCGGAACTCATCTGTGTATATCTGACCCTTGTTTCGTGGATCCAGACACGTATTTGAACCATTTAATTATTAACACCCCGAAAATAGCAGAGAAATTCATGCGTCTTTCACCAATATACGCCAAAACTGCCTACTTTTGTGTATACATTTGTCGTTGTAAATTTTGCTAATTGGTACAGTGATACTAAATTTTATTACCTTGTATCTAAGTGCACTGAAGTACATTCATGTTAGCACGTAAATAACAAACTATTTTGAATCACTAAAATACACGAGCAAAATTTTAAATTATTTTATCAAACTAAAATGCACTGTTTAACATCTTGAATCAAGTCGCGGATGTAAGAGCATTTAACGCATCGAATAGTCAAAAGTCTAAGAGGCCGAAATTCATATTACCACCGGTATATATAGCAAAAAGCCCTGTCTGTCGGTCTGTTCCCCAAAACAGACAATTCTTACGAATTTCTCATTCTATGTTCCCAGTCCGTCGCTCGCGCATCGGTTTTTACGAAATTTTCACTCGCCCCATTTAAATCTCAGAAATTCCTACACGGCACGCAAACATGTCCGAGAAAAACTAATTAATTTTGTACAGAAATTGTTGTTTCTACCTCTGATATTTGCATCCTATTTTCAACCAATTGTGACCCTCGTGACGTTGCTTAAATCACGCATTTTACTATATGTGTCTTTGCTTGACGCATTTTCTCTTTCCTTTTCTAACCTGTTTGTATTGGTGCAAATTGATATTCTTTATTATCGATTATATTTTAGTCCATGTGGACTATCTGGGTTAAATAACCCCGTATCGCACATTCTCGTGAATATTAAGCCCTGGTTTCTCCAAGATTCTTTGAAACCATTTGTTATCTACACAATTTTCGCCGTACGTGATATTTAAACTACGCAGGTGTTCAAAATAATATTAATTCTCAGAGCTTTTAAATAAACCCTGTTTTGTATTTCGTGCTAAAGCATCTGACCGTTTCCAATATCCTTAGAATCGACATGTTTATCTAAACAAATTAAACTGAAATTGCCTTTTAAAATACGCAGGTGTGTTCAAACATCCTACTTCTAACTAACACTTCTAGGATTTGCATTTTATTGGGTTTTACAAGTTTCTGTAGATATTATCTGTACGTTTTGTTCACTACCGGTTACTTGAAATAGAGTTAATTAAGATAAATTTTGCACGTAATTTCCATTTGTTTAGGAATAATTACATTACACGCAGAGCTTTTTAATACTGTTTCTTTTGATATAAAGCGTCTTGTACATGATTTAAATCTCTTATGTTTAATGAAACTAATAAATTTTTATGCTTCACGGTTTTAATAACGCGTATTATCTAATAATATTCATTATACACGGTGATTAAAATTATTTGATGTGATTATTTAATTTTCTACCCTGGTCTAAATATGAGTAATATATATATCCTCTCTATTCATGATCAGTCACGCATCAAGTTCTCGCCTTATATAAGCATTTTTGTTCATCCCTACATTCATGACGAGTTTATATTTGAATTACTTTCCTTAAGAGCAGTCTTTATACCATAAAACATTAGTTGTTTCGCATTTTTATATACACTCGCCTATTATTTTGTTCCATCTGTCAATCAGTAAAAATGTGACATTACTTGAAGTATATAGACCAGTCATGTTTTTTACTTTTAATTTTAAATAGTATTTAACCAATTATATTTTTAAACTACACCTCATGTTAAAAACTTTATTATAACTTTTGTCAAGTAATTCTAAATGCTATTGCTGACTGTTAATAATTTTTTCTTGTAGTTCGATGATTAAGGTGAGAATTGTGCACCAAAACGTACGATAAATTACAAATGATTTAACGTTATATGCTGTTGTGAGCGACAACATTTCAAAAATATCAACATCACTATTCTATATAACTTACGCTCAATAGTTTAGAAAGATTTATATATAAACTATTGAGCGTAAATTATATAGAATAGTGATGTTGATATTTTTGGGATGTTGTGGCTCACAACAGCATATAACGTTAAATCATTTGTAATATATCGTACGTTTCGGTAAAGGACTTCTCACCTTAATCATCAAACTACAAAAAAAAATTATTAACAGTCAGCAATAGCATATAACAGGCAAAAACTTACAATTACTTGACAAAAGTTATAATAAAGTTTTTAACATGAGGTGTAGTTTAAAAATATAATTGGTTAAATACTATTTAAAATTAAAACTAAAAAACATGACTGGTCTATATACTTCAAGTAATGTCACAATTTTACTGATTGACAGATGGAACAAAATAATAGAGCGAGTGTATATAAAAATGCGAAACAACTAATGTTTTATGGTATAAAGATTGCTGTTATGGGAAGTAATTCAAATATAAACTCGTAATGAATGTAGGGATGAACAAAAATGTTTATATAAGGCAAGAACGTGATGCATAACTGATCATGAATAGAGAGGAGTGTCGTAGCGGATCAGTGAACGGTCACGGTTCCGCTGTTGTGCACATAGGCTTGTTTTCCAAATGAGGGAAAGGTAGTAGCCATCATCTTTGTTTAGGTTAATAGAATTTTTATTGATTTCTATGGATTCTCTAATTTTCCTATTGTAGAAAAATGGAATTCTGGCAATTAGTTTCGTCTTGTCAAAGTTAATGGTATGGCCTGTTTCATGTTTGTGTTTGGTCACCGCTGAGCGATTGTACTAGCTTGTTCTTAAGCATCGCTTATGCTCGTTTAGTCTAGTCTGTACTGACCGCCGTGTTTCTCCTATGTATACTAAACCGCAACTGCAAGGTATACTATATACGCCTGGGGCTTTAAGACTATTTTCGGAATCTTTTAGAGTTGGTAATATTTGTGGAATTTTATTGGTGGGTTTATAGATTTTTTGATGTTGTGTTTACGTAGAATTTTGCCAATTCGGTCTGTTACTCTGTGTATATATGGAAGGATTGCTAAAGATCGTGTATCGGGATTACAGCGTGGTTTGGGGTTCGTGTAGGATGCAGATGCCGGTTTATTTTTCTGCCGATATCTGAGTTACGATAGCTGTTTTTCCATGAGATTGGCTTTAACATGGGTCAGTTTATTAGATAAGTGTTCTGGTTGTGAAATCTTAATTGCACGGTGGACTAGAGAGTTGATTACCGATGATTTATGTGAGGGATGATGATGTTACAACGCATGTAGGTATCTGTCTGTGTGTGTGGGTTTTTGATATACGGAATGACCTAGTCGTCCGTTAGGTTGGCGCTCCGCCAGAACGTCAAGGAATGGCAGAGTTCCGTTCTTTTCAATTTTTATAGTGAACTTAATATCTTTATGTTGATTGTTTATGTGAACTAGAAAATTATTGAGCGTTAGATGTCCATGGGGCCAGATTACAAAAGTGTCATATACATAACGGAGCCAAGTTTTTGGTTTAAGGTCTGTGGATTCTAGAGCCATAGATTCCAAAGACTCCATGAATATATTGGCCACAATAGGGGATAGAGATGAGTCTATTAGTGTGCCTGAAGTTTGTTTGTAAAATTGTCCGTCGAAGACAAAATAGGTAGAAGTTAAGCATTTTTCAATGAGCCAGGTCAGGTACTCAAATTCGTTTTCTTGAGGTAGGAGCTGTTTAATAATGGAGACAGTGTCTATGACAGGTACGTTTGTAAATAGGGATGATACATCAAAACTGACTAGTATATCATTAGCGCCTAGCTCAATATTTGCAATTAGTTCTATGAAATGAGTGGAGTTTATAACATTAGTAGGGGTGTTACCGGAATAAGGTTTTAAGAAATTTGCCAGGTATTTTGCCAGATGGTAGGTTAGCGAGTCAATTGTGCTAACTATCGGACGCAGAGGAACATCAGGTTTATGGACTTTAGGAAGTCTGTACAAGCGAGGTGGTTTAGATTCGCGAGGTATTATGCGTTTTTGGATAGTTTTGGAAATATTAGAGGATTTGATAAGTGCTGAAATTTCCTGTTCAAGCTGTGAAGTGGGGTCTTTTGTTATAGGAGTGTAGGAATCGTTTTCTAATAATTGTTTAATCTTTTCTTTGTATTCTGTACGGTTTAGAATTACAGTCGCATTACCTTTGTCTACAGGAACTATAACAATTTTCTTACCCCTTACAAATGTGGGCGAAACGTCGACCTTAATTTATAAAATGACACGGTCCCAACTCGGAACTATAAATATTTATAATGACTCCAGCCGTGAAAGCCTCCGACAATTGAATAAAGCTGTTACCTTGAGAGATAGAGATTTTAATAACGAAGTTATTTATGACGATTGGTGATAAATTACTTTACACTAATTTTGGTATGCTGTGCTAGTTGATCTCGCAGATGTTGACTACAACCAATTGTGAGACCGCAACGAAACGTCCGGCCAAATTGTAAGAGTCCTAGGTTTTGTTAAATTTATCTGGTTGCTCATCGTACAAATAGAGGTATCACGGTGTCGAAATTAAACTTACTTCACTCAAATTATCGGAATTTGCTAATGAGGACTGCTTTTCTTCCTTGGGTGTTAATTATAAAAAACGACTTTCCCTAGACATAAGAATTTAAAGTTATACTCCTGTTTCGATGTGATATTTTTTATATAATTTTATCTCTTGTAGCGGATACGAAACGCATTTCGATCAGCGAATAGCTTTTTTCTTTATTACAATTGTTTATTATCATATTACTTTTAAGGAGTACTTTTGGGACACTAAGTAAGTATATTTAGGCAAATATATAAATTCTTGTGACGGTTTTTACTATAAAAAAATTTTAATGTTTACAAAGTGTGGTAAGCAAGGGTTGAAAACAATCCACTAAGTTTTTTCCTTCATTTTTGTTGTATGTACATTGTAAAATATTATCTTAAAACCTAGTTCTTGGTAATTAGAGAAGAATATTAATTAATTTTTTTTCAATTTTTATATGGTGTAAATCCTTTGGGATATTTTGTACAAAAAAAGATTGTTTTTATTGGGGGTTGGTTTTCCTTTTCTTGTGTATCATCTTTTTACTAGAGATTTTGGTAAAAAAATTTTTAACACGTTTCTTTAATTAGAGGTTTTGCAAATAAATTCCTTTCTTGAAGTTGTAACGGTAAAGCGCACGGGTCAGGCAGAAACAGAAAGGACAGCAAAGTAAGGACCCGCACAAATCACGATAACGTATTAAAAAGGTAAAAGTAACTTAGAGGTGCTGTGCTAACTATAAATGCAGAGAGTGGAGTGGTTCACATAGACAAAGAAAAGACAATGCCATCGAATTTTTATTTACAATCAATCAAAGATTTCTATTTAAACAAACAAAAAAATTATAATCTACAGACATTTTTAATAATTGAGATATGCAGTGCACATTTCGTATTGTGACATAAAAAAGGATTAATAATGAACTAAAAGAAAAAATTATGCATATGGTCTCTTTCAACCAAATATTTTGTTTCACACAGAATATTTAGAGCGATTTTAGTAGTAATTTATCTCGCTCTGCCCGTCAGAGTAAGGTCTTGTTGCATGAGTTCATGCATCACGACATAAAGAGAAAGAAAATAAGGTAACGTACCTCCACATGCCGCTTACTTATCTTGCACCTACATAAGCGGAGATGAACCAGCAAAACGTCATTATCTCACTTTATCTTGCATTTACATCGACGAAGGTGAACTGACAGAATATTATGATCTCGCTCTCTGAGGGATAGTCACCACGGTAGTTAGGATCAATAAGGCTGCGACCATATCTGCAAAAACGGGCTACGTGAAACAACTTACTTACGCACCGAGGGTATAAGCTTCTTGTGGAAGACATGCATTATTCTTGAAGTAATAGAATCAGCTTCGCAATAAGTACATAGTAGGACAAAAAGCAGGATGAAAGTGAACCCGATTTAGAAAACGATATGATAATCGATTTAAATATTAAGATGCCACATGTCAAAACAACACTTCTAGAGTCCTATTATTGCATAAATAGATAAAGAAAACCGGCACACTCGAATTCAATCGTCTTTGTTAATCACACAAACAGAAAATCTATTCTATTTAAACTTATACTACTACTTTCAAATAAAGCGAACATATTCTTACAGACAGCAAAGATTGTTGATAACCGAATACATTTGCTCTGTTATATCAAACAATAAAGATAGATTAAAGTACTTTGACTTGAACTAAATACACTAACATCCTACGTTTTTACGAACGCAATATGATACAGGGTGACCATACGTCGTGTCTTCATAGGGACAGTCCCGTTATTTTCGTATGGATTGATTGTCCCGTCCCTCAAAAATTTTTATATTTGTCCCGAATTTTGCCACCTTAATAGAACTACTTCATTGTTAGCATTTTATACAATGAGATTCACTTTTTGCAAGAAAACAATAAATTTTAATCTATTGCGTCTAAAAAATTTACAAGTACCCTATTTCACAATGATAGCAAACCGTGCCAATAATGCATAACAATATATTTTTTTCATACAATCAGTGAGCAAGAAGTTGTCTTTGATTCATCTGAAGAAACCACATAAGTATAAGTTATTATAGGTAAAATTATGAATGCTTTTTAAATTTAATAAAAATGTAAAATGCTAATATATTTTGAACATAAAAATTGGTATAATGTAGCTATCAAGCTTTTCCCTGAAATAATAAAACAAAACGACAGCTTGGCTTTTATATCAAACTAGATTAAAACAAAGGGACACAGTTATTTTCTTTAGTACATACATACATTTTTTAAAATTAAGTTGCTAATTTTATTGTTTATTTCCCTAGAAAGTCCCATTTTTACCCTAAAGAATTATGGTCGGTCAAAATATATAAATAATTAAGTGAATAACATTTAGTTTTCAAGACTCAAGAAGTCTTGTCCAGACTCAAACAAGTCTTATCTCATCTCGAAATAGTCAAAACAAGACAAACTGACAGTCTCGTATCGACTTTTCAAGACTAGATGAGACAAGAACAAGACCAGTCTTGAATTTTACGGCAACACTACCTTGCTTCACTACTTTCTTTCTTGTCCACACGAATTACCGTCTTGACTTAATGACAAACTTTATAGTTATACCATATTGATTTATGGTTACAAATGAAATGCATTCATACGTGCATAATATTGTGCTTTCAGCTGCCTATACTGTTACATTTCAATGCAATGACATATGTGCATCATCAGTGACAAAATTTCAAACAATTCCTTAAAGCAATTAAAATAATGCTCCTGTCATGCAATAATGATATTGTTGTATATTTCTATCTCATATGCCTGTCCATTTGGATTTGGTAATGGTATTTTATGACATGGCGGAACATTGCTGGGTATTGTTCCCTATCAGTTCTCAAAGCTTCTTTTACTTATTTTGCATGTATTAGTTTGAGTTTATTGAGCATAATTAGTTGTAAGCAAATTGCAGCAATATTTTTGTATTCGTAATTTGTGTGCTGTGTTATTATTATACCCGAGTGACTGCGATGTCAAATTTAAAGAAAATACAAAACATACTAATTATTTAATTTTTAAACTTGTCCTATAAATAGAAGAAACAATTAAAACAGTTGGAACGACAACTCCCCAATTTAAATATTAGAAATAACTGGATTTCTGGATATAATAAAAAATGCTTTGTTTTGTTTCTCCTGGATTGTTTGGTAGCAACATCTCATGAATAAAACTGGACTTACAGTTTAATTCATCTTTCAATGAATATTAAAAACCACAATTCTCAAACTCATACAGATGATGTATTTCCTTTAACTGTATTAAGAAAGCAAAACATGCAAATCTGGTTAAGCAGGAATATACCAGTATAAATCTTCAGCAAAGAATTAATCCAAAAATAGATATGCTCTAACTAAATTAACTAATTGTATTGGATTTTGTTATATATAATAATGGCGATAAATGCCAGAATATGAATATATTTAAATAATTTATCAATATTAGTACTGAATTGAATATAGTATTAAAAGAACATCACCAGAAATCTACCACTTTTAGGGTCCCATCAAAAATAATTTAAAATGAAGTATTAGAATGGATTTGTGAAGTACAGCTATAAAAGATTAAAAAAAAGTAGAAGCAGCAGACTATGTGCCAATGAAACAACAGATATCTCATACCAATTTTAACAAGTAGTGGAACTGCATTATGTTGCGAATGGTGAACCAGTGAAGTGGTTTAATTTTTTTAAAATGCCACAGCTATTATTTGTACTATAGGGAACAAACTTTCAGATCATATCAGCAATAAACAAAATGTAGCTTAAGCTGTTGTAGGAGCTGCTGTAATAAGCGGCACTGTCAATGGTGTGCAAGGTACAAATGAAAAAAAGTTCTCCAAATGCAAATTTCATTTCTGCTGTGCTCATCAGGCAAATCTTGGAATATCAAAGTCAGCATTAATGAACAAAATATAAGGGTATTTTTTCAGATTTAAGAGGTTTGTGCATCTTCTTTTCCTGTTTGCCTCAAGAGTTAAGATTTTAGGTGATGATAGAATGATACAATATGCAGTATAAACTAAATAGAATTTTCAATCCTGTGGTCTACTAACTGTGTACAAATTTGGAAACAGATTAGCATTGTGGTTATTGTACAAAGCGACCTGAAATTACAAAGATGCGTTTATAAAACTCAATGGATATAAAAATGTATAATTAAAGATAATATTGTACATTAACTGTACTTTTTTTTAGATAATAATGCGTGTAAATATTTAACCAATTACAAGGGAAAATCCTAAATCAACAAAAGTCAAATCACAACTAAACATTTTGAAGAAAAATAAGTATATGTAATTCAACTAGTGATACTGATACAAATTTTTATAATAATGTGGAAGAATTATCACAAAAAGAAGGAAAATGTAACAAAAGGGAAGGAAGAAAAGAAAAGACGTAAGAAGTTTGTGATACACTTATATGATAATAAAGGACAAATTTTGCTATATTGGCCATTTGTAGCAGCAAATGTATTTATTACTGACAAGCTTAAAGATTAGTGTAAAATATTTCCAGAAAAGTCTTAAAACAAACTGTTAAATGCTAGGCTTTTGAACTTAGGATGAATTACGAACTGAGCTTCAAGTCATTTACTAAAGAAAAGAATAATAAAGCTCCTGATATTGTTCCGCTTTTAAGTGTTATTTTGAAAGATGGTTTGGAAAATACAATTAAAGTAACTTTCAAACTGTGTAAGGTAATTACCATACCAATGTCAACATGAGAAACAAAGTGATACTTTTCAATACTGAAAAGAATAAAAACATTTTTAAAAATTTGATGTTAGAGAAAAGACCAAACGTGTAAACTGTATTATCACACGAGAAAGAGTAAGCGCTTACTAATTCTATACAAAATTTGCTAACTGAATGATTAACTTACTTAGGGCAAAGAAAAACCATCAAATAGACTTTTACCTAAGTCATTACAAATTATTTATTTTGTGTTTATAAAATGTTTTGTAAATTTAACATTTATGATTTAACTAATTTTTGAGGAATATGTAGCCACTGCTTTTACACATAAGTCACAATTTATTTTAAACAAATACATCGCATAGTGCCAGTGTCTACTATGTATAAATAGTCTTGTGTAGTTCAATAAAAATTAAAAGTGAAAAATGAATATAATAAATTTTATACCCATTGCACATATGACCATAGTAATATATCATTGTGCCACAATCAAATAAGACATTTCAACAACCTTAAGATGTGCTGAAATACATTTACAACCTTCATAAATGAAACTAAAAACCGTATTATTTTTATTCAAAAGTCTCAAAGCAAATAAATTCCAGTTCCAAATATAGACTGTGCAAAAACTTCTATATTGCATTGTAAGAAATTGAACAATAAACTTACCTTTGATTTTTAACATTAAACTTAGTGATGATATATTGCAGCTAGGAAATCATGTGAGCTGTATCAAAGCTTTTTAGTAAAACGCAAAGACCAATAGATAAGATGTATAATAATGGTTATGTGTACAACTAGCATCATCTATTATATGCTATATGATTGTACAATATAGTTATATATACTATTAATTTAAAAATATGAACACTACAATCTGAGATAAACAAAATAATATGTCTTTACAATGTAACAAGACTATCGTAAATTTGTAAAATAGTACGTTTGAGTAATTCTTAAATGTAATCAATGTAGAAAGTATGAAATCTAATTTTAAAAACCATTTTCTACCAAACAAGACATATGGAACTAAATTTAAAAAAAATTGACTTCTGTGTTATTTAACAACTAATACATATACTAAATAATGAAATCAAAATAAAAATTTTAAGTTATATATTTATCAAGGGAAGTTAAATAGTTCAAAAATACTTAATGTAGAGTAGTTAATGTCACATGCATTTCCCTTGAAAGTCAAGTCCTCAAGTGTATATCTATGTCCGAAAATTTTTAATTACTGCACCTTGGTTGTAATACATTATCAAGCAAAGTGTGTAAGTTGAGTTCTATTAGACAATAATAATTAGAGTGGAAATATCTTACAAACTAAATATAAATAATGCAAAAGTGTTAACAAATTATAGAATTAAAACATACTTATAGTAATTAAAACTAGAAGAACTTTATTGTCTGGTAATCAGTTCTGTTTCGATCTATCTTGAATTCAATCTCAAAAATTTCATAATACTGGATAACAGGAGCTGTGACAAAAATGTAATATAGGCCGAACTGAAAACAAGCATTAACATTGTACACTTTTTTATTTTAATACTACATTAACTGAAGAAATTATCCCGTTGTTGATAAATTGGCATAGGAGTATCAGGTGAGCAATCATCTTCATCAGAATGTTTCTCTGTCTGTAATGGTAATGATGCCAAAGCTTTAACTACAAACAAATAACAATGAGAAATGTATTATGCAGAACTTTTTCATAAACTCCACAACATTATAATATACTCACCTTTTCTCAAACAGTACTGTTTGTTTATATAACACTAACAGTTAAATGTGGGTTTAAACCTTTACTGTTTGATTATTATAATGTTTTAGAATTTAGGAAAATAATTATAATTAATTGGCGAATCTGCTTCTATTAGTTTATAAATCTAATAATCAAAAATGAGAGCTTGTTATAACAGTAATTATTAATGCATGCTTCTAAAATCACTACTTTTAATTTATAATAATGTATTTATGAAACTACTATTTAAATCTGCTTTCTGTCAAATATGCTAAATTACTGAATGCAAATATAATACGGTAATACAGGTTTCTAAGACTAAGCATTTTATTAAATTTTAAAGTTGTTCCAATTTACTCTGATTAGTTTGGTCGCATCAGATACACTGCAGATCAAAATAATCTAATAAATGTTATTAGAGATGGCAAATTAAATTGTTTTAAGTAAAACATAGTAATTAGAATAATAATCAGTGCCATTATTACATTTTGAAAGAAAACTTATTAATTTAAATCATAACTGATAGAATAGTTTTAAATTTTATTAAATATAAACAATGTTAAAATACTGTTTAAAAAGCATGAAAAACCAGAAAAAAACTGTTTTTATGAATCTGAACTTTGTATAATAATCAGTTTGAAGATATGGCTAATCAAACTATTGTTATTAATAAAACAACAAATAAAAATCATCCACAGTTCTTTAGTACTTTTGAGACCATGTTAATTACAAAATTAACGTATTACTTCAATAATTTGAAACAAAATAACAAAAATCTATTATCACCATTAAAAACAGTGAAATTTCTTAACATCATTATAAATCAAACATGGCTTCGATTAAGCTAAGCATTCGTTTGAGGAAAAAAAGACAATGGATGAAAAGAAGTGATAAAAATATCGAATAAACACACTACTAACATTTCTTTACAGTTGCAGTAAACAATTTAAAAAATTATACTGTTAAATACCACGAGTTAAAAATTTTTTACATTACAGCCAGCTGTGTTCCTACATATTGTGCAGATTGGTAGTTGCAGAAGGGTGGCCAAATTTGCAGAACAAAAAAATATGAAAATCGGCAAAACAGCAAGATAATACAATATTTGTAGCAAAACTAAATTAGAGCAGCTCGCACAATGCAGTAAAGGTAAAATACAAAATAAATGTATGCAGAAGGAGTAACACTAACTAGTAGCTAATTAGGAGCATTTGTACATATGGTTTTATTGCTAACACTATGCATCAACTCATCAACAAACGTAGATATAATATTTGGCGTACAAAAAAGTTCTGAGCTTTAGATTTCATACAACCGAAACCACAATTTAAAATTCATTAGTTTTCCCCTCTTTTACGGATTTACAACGTTGACATTTGGTCTTTGAAAATACCATGCAGTTTGACGTCTGATGCACATAACCTGCAAAATCAGTAGTATTTATGATGGCAATAACAAAAGAACATATTCGATTTTCCATCCACTTCGCGTTTCATCTGAAGAAAAATGCTGCTGAAGCCACTGAAATGATTTGTGCTGCATATGGAAAGAAGGCTGTAAGTCATGCTAAGTGTAAAACGTGGTATCAAAAATTTCGACAAGGAGATTTCAGTCTTGAAGATGAACCGCGTGCTGGACGCCCTCAAAAGATTGAAACGGAAGAACTGCAAGCATTGTTAGATAAAAACTCTACACAAACTGAAAAGGAGCTTGCACAGCAGCTTGGCATAATGCAGCAAGCCATTTTCACACGTTTACATGCAAAGGGAAAAGTTCAGAAGGAAGATAAGTGGGTTCCGCATGCACTGTCCGAAGACAACAAAAATCGATGGCGTGACACCGCACTCATTTTGCTTTCAGGGTTCCGGAAAAAAGATTTTCTGCACCAAATCATTGCAGGCAATGAAAAATGGATACTTTATATTAATCCGAAGCATAAAAAAATCATGAGTTGCTCCTGGTCAACCTTCGACATCGACTCCAAAGCCCAATATCCACGACAAGAAAGTTTTGCTCTGCATATGGTAGGATTGGAAAGGTGTATTATATTACGAGTTGTTACAGCCGGGTGAAACAATTACGGCAGACCGCTATCAGCAACAATTGACCAATTTGAACGATGCGTTTGAAGAAAAGAGGCCATTTACTGGCAAAGGACGTCGTAAAGTGATACTGCTTCATGACAATGCCCGGCCACATGTTGCAAAAGTGACTCAGGACCATATCTTTGCGTTAGGCTGGGAACTTCTCCCGCACGCAGCGTATAGACCAGACATGGATGGCGCCTTCCGATTATTACCTATTCTGGTCGCTGCAGTATCACTTAGCTGATACACACTTTGTGACACTTGAAAAGGTACGAAAATGCATTGATGACTTTATCGCCTCGAAGCCAGTGAGCTTCTATCATCAGGGAATTCGCAAGCTGCTCGAAAGATGGCAAAGGTCATCAATGCAAACGGGTAATATTTCGTTGATTAATACCTTTTTGTTTGTTTTTAAATAAATATTGAATTTTGCAAGAAAAAGCTCAGAACTTTTTTGTACACCTAATATCTACATCTCAATGTACCCCAAAGTTCATTATTATTTGTTTACCTTTGTCATAGATCATTTAATCATTTAACTCTTAGAAAATAAAAATGCCCAGAAATATTCTTAGTTTACTTTATGCAATCAATTCACTTTAAGTTGTAACTAGATGACAAAACAACCAAAGTCTTTATTACCACTATAGCCATAGTTGAAAACAATTGTTATCTGATCAAACTGGAATGTGTTTACATCTAGAAACAAATCTTTATTTTAAAACTAACAACCGAGGGTAACAATAACTCCTATTCTTAATCCTACAATATAATATTTGCAGAATTATGAATTACTCATTCTTTATATCTATACCCCTGTGTTTATTTTATTTAAGAGATTGCACAGGTGTGTATATGTTAAAAATCAGTTCATGAGCATTCGTTCTATTTTTAATAGCAAACGCAAATACTTTAAAAAGTAATTTGTGTTTACATAATGTCCACCCGAAAAACAAAAGGCTTTTAGGATCAGAGTGTCTAAAAAAAAGTTTGAACAAGAAGAAGAAAAGAAACAAGTGGAAAACTCAGTTTTGAAGTATTTGAAAACAGATAGCAAATGTATAAAAGATACACATGATACACCAAGTACAAGTAAACAGGCTGATAAGAAAACACACCCTACTGGCTTTGATATCTTCAATGTTCCAAAACCGTAGGCGTTAGCGGTACTTGCACCATAGCCTGATTCTTATAAAGCTGAAGGACTGAATAAGAAAGAATTTTTCAAGAAGACAGAGCAGAGTGACTATCACTGAATCACTAACAGTTCCAATTCAGGACTGTAGACACATCCTATAAGTGATGGGGGCCTGGCCGATTATTGTTGTAAGAGTCCTTGTCAAATTAAAGAATATGAATTTCTCAGAGACGTGAACAGCAGACGACTTCTGTTTCCTACTACACCAGGATTTTAAAAAATAGTAAAAAAGACTTCATAACAATTGGCTAATTTATTCGCAAACCAAAAACTCAATTTACTGCTTTTATTGCAAATTGTTCTCTGTGGATTATACAAAAATCTTCTTTAACCAGTGATGAAGGATACTCAGATTGGCAACATTTGAAAACGACTCTAAAAATACATGAACTGACTGATGCACATTTTTAAAAGTCGTGAAGCCTGGATAAATTTTTCTGAGAAAAAAGGTCAACGTATTGATTATAGAATTGCAAAATTGTTTAACTTAGAAAAAAGATGATGGATAGATATTTTGCAGCAAACGATTTGTATCATTTTATTTTTAGCAAAACAGTGTCTGCCGTTAAAGGGTAGCAAGTGGAGACATTTTGTTCGACAAATCGCCAATCTTTTAAAGTCATTTGAGATACCGGCTACATTTGATAATGTTGTAAGCAACCATCTACAAAAAAATTAGGAATCGAAACAATTAAAGAAGTGCTATATATATTATGTTGGAAATAAAATACAAAATGAGTTATTTGAGTTATTAGTAAGTTGGAAAAAAAAAAATTGTGCCAGCTATCTGAAAATCAAAATACTACAGCGCCGCACGCCGATGTAATAAACATCCAGTTTCCTGCTGAATGCCACCACTCTGTGTTTTTCTCTAATCTTTTAATTTAATTATGCCACGACTAGCCCAGTTTAATTTACACAGAGTGCACAACGTTACGATGATCAAATTAATTTACCCCTTTAACTCTTACCTGTTTGAATTGATAAAACGAAGTCAATCAATATTCGTATAATGAAAGGAAATAATATCTACACTTCACAATTTTGTAATCCTTTAAATAAACCCTTCAATCAATTAATATTATTTGGATCAGTTATTCCAAAAATTTGATCCCTTTAATTTAATATAAAGTCACCAAAAACGACACCTTTTACTAAAAAAAATCTGAAACGTTCAAGACCTTTTATGCTTGCTACGTAAATTTCAACGAATCAAACAGTTTTCTTGACTCCTTTACAAACTTGAGAAAAAACAATATATTCAGTGTTTAAATTTAAATTTGAAAAGATTCTTTATACTAGTTAGTCCTGACCTGTGATAATCTGATGAGTTGTCGCGTGTTGTGGATCAATACCCCATTATTATCTTCAATCGAAAACCAATGCTCTGCTTTGTACTCCTTCACGTGCTTTGAACCAATAGTTTTGTTACTCCTTATTTCCAAAATTCATCTCGTGTTTCACTTTATATTTTTCTGGATACGCCTTAGACCTCTCCACTTAATTACAAACTGGACTTCTGTATACCACTCAATAGCTCTGAATACCAGACATAGATCCTTCTTAATATCGTAGGTTTTGTAGATTTCTTATATACACCTTAGAAATATCCCACTTAGAATTTGTAGGTTTCTTAGATACACTTTCGAATTTCTGAATACCAGACTTAGAAGCCCTACATTATTATAAACATTTAATTTAAATTAATTAACAAATTTCTACTCACGTTTTCTGCAAAACGGCAAAAGCTTTTTCATATATGTTCAACGTAATTTGTCATCAACTATTATTACACAACACTACTTTTCACAATAATATAATTTAAAACTTATTTATTTGACGCGTAAATATTCGAGTCAGAGTGTTGCAAGTTTGACGTGCTCCAAAGTGAGATTGTTCTTTCTTATCAACTCTGGGTATATAGCTTTTGCTGTCTACATTTGGATTGGTTTGTCCAAACAACCTTACAAAGTGTTGAAACCAACCATGTTTGTTTTGGATATCCTAGAACTTTTTAAAGCTGATTTCTGACAAAACTATTCTGAAGTTATATATCATGCTGGTATTTGCTATTGTTTTACGATCTTTGACCGCCTGCTTTGTTATTGTTGTTGGACTTTACTTTAGCTTATGTCTGTTGTTTTGTGTAGATAAAGCTTTTGGAGAATTGAACAAAATAACTGATGTAACATGAGTGATGTTTTCGTTTATGTATCTATTTAAAACTTATCTTTGAAAGTGCGTTTCTTATCAAAGCGCTTTATTACTCCTTCTTTATTACAGGTGTAATTGCATGAAGATTTACTAGGTTTTATCTTATCTCATGCGTATTTATTTTATAAACTTATTGAACGCTTCTTGACGTATTTTAATTACATGTATTATTATTTCTCTGCTAAATATGTATTCTATTTTTGAAAGATATGCTTACTTCTATTGATTAAAGTTAATTGCGGTCCATATACAGGGTGTTAAATGTTTGCTATTTACATAATGTGCGAATTATTTGTTTTCCTGCTAAATAAATGCAGTTTTCTGATTCCTAGTGCTATTTACAGTTACTACGCGACCCTTACGACTCAATACACCCCTGAACAACCCCTTATCACAGCAATATATATATATATATATATATATAATTCAAGGGTATTTCATAGAATTTTCATCTGTTTTTAATACCATAGGAATGGACCTTATCAATGAATTAAAACATTTTAGTTTGGATATAAACGATACGAGGGACCAAGGCTAGGACAAATATGAAAGAGAAAAATGTTAGAGTACACAAAAGTTTTAAAGCTAAATTCGAGTGCATTTTTTGTTCCTTGTTCAAGCCAAATGTTAAATTTGGTTGTGAATAGTGCCGCTAAAGCTTCTAGTAAAATTACACATTTCTTTTTCATCTTCAATACAATTACAGTTATTCTTTTTTGCATCTACATGCAGATGGAGTGTTCTTAAATGACAGGTTGAATGGTTGACTCTAAAACCTCTCAGTGACACGAAATGGGACAGTCATGTAAATGCATTAAAACCACTGCGTTACAAACTACCAGAATTATATGATGCACTTCAAGAAATTGCAAACAAACCTAGTAGAGATGCTGATAGCAGTTTTGAAGCTTCCTCTTTATCAAGAAAGATACAAAGTTTCAATTTCATTTGCTCAGTTCTTTTATAGTATAATATTCTGTTACAAGTAAATGTAGTGTGTAAGGCACTTCAAAGTAAACTCTTAAACGTAAAGGAGAAGCTGTCAATGTTGAATAAATTAAAAACGGCCATTTCAAAATGTGACGAAAATAATTATTTCAACAAAGTTATACAACATACCACAAAAATATTAACCAAGCTTGATATTGTTAATCCAGGTTTTGACATAGAGCCAGTGGTTAGGAAACATTCAAAATAAAGAAATTTTGATTATGAAGCTATTGAGGAACCAATATATAATAGAAAGTACGTGTTTAGAGTCAATGTATTTTATTTAATGCTTGATCTGGTAATAATTTCAATTAAAAAACATTTCTGACTTAACGAAAGTTCATTATACTGAATCAGATTTTCTGTATCAATTGAAAATTGAAAACTCTGAGAAATGGTTGAAAATTTGCAAGGATTTAGAAGTAAATTAACTGACAGTAAAACTTCTCAGAAAGACATTGTCAATCTCAACTTATTTCAAGAAATCAAATATATACTTTTATTTAATGTTAATCTTGATAACTTGAGTGATATTTTGTACTATATATATATATATATATATATATATATATATATATATATATATATATATATATATGTATTTAGAAAAAACTTGGGAAGCTTGTTTCTAAGTTTACAAATTACATGTAGAATGTTATTAACATCACCGGTTAGTGATAGAATAGAATGTATTCAAGGTAATAGTTAACTTAGCGTAATTTGCAATTATGTTTTTTGTAGTAGTATATTCTTAGCAATGGTATTATTTCACTTATATTTCTACCATTACAATAGCTGTAAATATTGTTAACATAGTACCTGTTTACTTACTAAGATTCAAAATATAAATGTTATATGCACATGTTTCTTTGCAATTCTTTTAAATATAACCACACTTTGCATTTATTTTAAAATTATCAACCAAAATGAATAATGTGCAAATGAACGTAACCCAAAAAAAAAATATATAGTAAAAATTAAAAAAGCCCTACAGAGCAAAATTGACATTTATTTAAAGTTTTATATGCTTCATTTCATATATATTAGCAGTGAAAGTAGGAGCCATTATGGTCCACGAATGGCCAAGATACAGGTTATTTTTATATCCCCAAATGTGGCCAGTAACCTTTAAGGAAGGATTTCCTTAAAATGATGGAACGCAAATATCCTCCGACTATGCTAGGGGTCTATTTCTTGGGCAGAGCTTATGAGGATTGGTCTTGGTTTTTTTTACAAAGCATTATTTTATTACTAGGGCTAGATTCTCGACAAAACAGGGGTTTGAATAGGGCGCCACCAAGTCATTAACTTTAAACACAGGGTTTTCCTAAGGGGATTTGGGCGTTTTTAGGGAGGAATACCGTATTAACTGCTAACGCAGGATCTGTAAAGTAAATTTAATTAAATATACAAAAATGAGGACACAAGAAGTATTCTCTTGCTACCTCATATAAAAAAACAACAAAGATTAATCAGGCAACAATAATATAAACACAGATTTTATGCTTCAAATACTGAAAAGGCTATTAAAGCTTCTTGTTAAATTGGGTTTATCACTTTACTCAATTTGATCTTATACTTTGTTACCCTACTTCTGAACGCACTTGTTCAGAATAAAACAATTAATTATGAAAATTAAATGTTGTTTCTTTAATTAAAATTGTCTTTCATAAAAATTGTAAATATAAAATTCATGCTTAAGAAAAGATAATACAAGTTTCATCTACTCATAAGGTAGGATTATATATTCAAAGAAAAATATCAAAACTTTAAATGTTGCTTTAGTTACAAAAGTTTAACTTGAATTTATACCAGAAATATCAGATCTGTTTTTCTGTTTACATATTTATAAACCTTTAACTACTTTGTCTATTAATTCATTATTTAAAAATTGTAAGTGAAATCATGCATATATGAAACATCAATAAGAACTCTTTAAGTTTGCTTAATTTCATAAAATTTAATAACTGTAATTATACTGAACTAGTATTGACAACAAAATTTACTAAGGTCATTCTTAATTTGCGGAACGGATTTATCAGAATAGATAGTTACAAAAATATTTTCTGAAGCAGTCTTGTATCAAAGATCACCAAATCTAGACGTGATGCAAGAATAATTCTAATCTTTTACCTTGGCTCTACAGGTGTTCTTTACATGTTGTCGTCACAACATGTTAGGGCAGGTGTTTATACATACATTTTTCAGAAAACAAGTGACGTAAAATCCACGTGTTTCACAGAACACGGACAGCTGCGTGACCCTTGGACCAGACCATGCTAACTTCTATGCGTTTTTGATATACGCACGAACTGGACCAACCAAATTCTAATACTAGACTTAGATGTTCTACTGTGTGTAAATCTTGAACGAAAGTTTCAACAGTACCATTCCAATACATCATCGGACTTAATTTACAAACCATAAAAATTTCTACATACTTTGTAGAACGTTTCCTTAAAATTCGAGCTTATTGTTTTCTCCATAACATTACATAAAATCCAAATATCCATCGTACGGTTGAAGGACGTTCATATTGGATCGATATCCTATCGCAAAGTTGACGTGAATAAACCATAAGTTGATATTTGCAGATACAAAAGTAGAATTTTATCTTTTTTTAAACACAGCATACTCGCAGCTTTAGTTTTATAAAACCAGATAATACAAAACGACTTCTTAAAGTTGAGAATTATAAAATAAAAATCTAATTGAAGACTTCTACAAAGCGTTGAAAAACATATTTTATCGTACTTTTACGAAATCATTAAAGGTATATTTTATATGCTATTTACACAAATGTCCCAAGAATTATTAAATGAATTTATGAAAATAATTATGAAAAGAGCGCTACAACAAATTATTTAGTTGGTCTAATTAATTATTATTTTAATTCTTACCATCGTTAAAACATCAAGGCCTAGTGTCCAGCGCACTAGGGTTCAACTACCGCACAAAAAGTCAGACGCAAGTTACATGCCAGAACCCTTATTAGTTCCATTATCGTTCTCGACGAGAGCTCTAGCTAATGTCAGCGCAAATGTGCTATGCACGAAACAGGAAAGCTGCTTGGCCTTGATAATAATAGTATTAACATTCGGCGCCTGATGTTAGCAACCAAACTAGCATTTCAGTATGGCGGTTAGCACATACAATATCAATACTGGTATTTATTTGTTTAAAAATAGTTCGCATGATATTAATTACTATACTAGAGTTATTAGGACTAAAAATTCATTGATGTTCTACTGTGGTCAAAAAAAACTGTTACAATATTGATATTATTTACTGCTAATAGAGCTTAAGTTTAGGTTAAATTTTATTGAAATTTATTAAAAATTAGGTAAACAAACACTTTTATAGAGGGCATCCAGCTACCTCAATGATAGATTCATATTTGGTAGGTGTTTTATTTTCAATTTTTCTTTTCATTTGACTATAATTTTAATTAAGTGTTTGATATTGTAATGAAAACTCTATTTGTGTCACAACAGCTCTTTATTATCAAACTGATTATGTAATCTATTTCAACAACTCATAGCTACAATTTAATTCTAAAAGCTCTTACAACAATTCTTTCCAGTTAATCGCTAACAGTACAGGCAGTACCTTCTAACACTACGATGCTATCTTCTTAGTTTACTGTCGCAGTACTATAATTAACTATCCAAGCACTAATTATTAATTTACAATGATTACTACATTAATTTATATCATATAGGGCAATTTTAAACAGGATGTACCACTAACTTATTTCATATCACGACTTTCAAAGCTTTAAATTATCATTCATATTGTAATCAACGCTTCAATTAGAACTGAACTTCAAAACCCCTTAATGGCTATTTATAAATTACGCAATTGTTCTAAATATTTCGAGAAAATACCAGAATATGCAAATAATATATCAAATGTACCTATTGTAATCTAAATAACTCTTAAACGCAAAACACTTGTATCTGTCAATCAAGTTCATCGCCTGCAGGTGCCTATCAATCATCTTTTATGTACAAACGCCTCGTCTCTTATATTCCAATGTAATTATTCTGGCCAATGGTAACCACACTGCTCCCCCTCCCCCCTAAAGCTGTTCTGTCTCCCATAACACTCTTTGACTATTACGTTGGACAAACCGTCAAGCATTTTCACAAAAAATACGTCCTATTAATATTAATAGACTTAGAAGGCCCATTTTATAACCTTTGGTGGCCTTCACTTTTACCAGACTTACGACGACAAACTGTCCATCACAACTGTACCATTCCTTCAGAAGCTACTGCAGAGACAAATGCGTAACCCTACAAGACACGGAAAGCATTACAAAACATGTAAACAAATGTTGCACGCAGGGCGCCCTATGCGGGCCCCTATTTTGGAATATTGCCTGGAATGTTGCCCTTTCTAACCTCTGGTTGTTACCGGCAAAGTTCATCTAGAAAACCAAATTTATTTTTAAGCACCCAAGCAAGTTTTCGAGACATATCATTGTTCGCTGCTACGCGATGTGCCAGGGAGTATTCCGATGGCATATCGAATAGATCGCCTTGAACCTTTTCTGTGACCCCAAATCTCGCTTTGCCTGTGGCCGTTGTAAAGAGATATGAACCAATCATAGCTCGGTCTAGACTTTCGTTCATCTTCACCAGTGTAACCGTTTGTTCGTCTTACTGCTTACCGTTCTTCGGTATTATCGACGACATCACTATCGTAAGGTGCTAATCAATTAATATGCATCACTATTGTTTTTCTTTTTGGAAGTTTACAAATTCGATAATTCACGTCGTTGGCCCTTTTTACAACTTCGAACGGACTCTCTCAATGTCCCTGTAACTTTAGCGACTGTCCACGTTCATGTCACGGACTGTATAGCCAAACGCCGTCGTCCTCCACTTCGTAAAATAATCTATGGCTTACAACATGTACTTATTGCCGGAGTTGATCTTAAGAAATGAACTCTCTTAAAGGTGCTTCTCATTGGAGCCATATTCAGTGGTGCACACACAGCTGACACTTGTGGCACCTTTCTTTAACATCGTCCTTGTAGCCCACTCAGTAAACTTTTGCTCGGACCTTCTTCAGAGTCTTCTTAACACCAAAGTCTCGTCTCGAGGTCCCATTATGTAGATGTCCTAAAATTTCCGATATCCGGCTTTTAAAAACCACCACCTGAAGCGTATTTACAGATCAATCTCTAATCTCCTTGGATCGCACTAAGATTCCATTCTCTATCATCAAGGAATCCCATTGTGTCCAGTAAGACTTTAGGGTACTACTCGGCGGACTAATATCCTGCTATTATGGACATTCTCTTCTAGCTTTCCAAATCAGAATAACACCTAGGTCCTTGTCATTTTCCTGTTTGGTCCGCAACTGTACTGGCTGCCAACCCTAGTAATCACTATACCCCAACAGACAAGATCACATTTTACACAAGCATCGCGGATGACCTTATTCGGGGATGAATATGTGCAGTTCGATTTTCACTCCATCTTGTCGATTTCCTCTATTAATTTCGGCTCCTCGAGGTCTTTTTTGAGTCGCTCACATTAGTTTTGCCTGTGCCTAAATCTGCGATTCTAGCATCGTAGCCCCTTTTTCTCTCTACTAGCCACACAATTCCCGCCGAATCACTTCCTCTACGCTCTCTTGGTTCCACTCCTCGCCAGAGTGTCCTACCTTGCCACAGATTAAATGGGTCGCTTGTTTTGCCGTCTTGAACTCTAATGCACGAGCTAGCGTATCATCTAGGTTTGTTGGTTGAGTATTTGTTCCTATCAGTTTTAGAAGCTTCTTTTACTCATTTTGTGTGCATTTGTTTGAGTTTATTGACCTTTATTAGTTGCGACTTGTAGTACGCACATTTTAAAAATATTTATGTATTCGTAATTTATGTGCTGTTATTATTACACTTGTGGGATTGTGCAATACCAAAATTGAAGGAAATACAAATAATATCGTGTTTTCCCTTCAGAAACATTTCCTGTTGACCAAACAGCCATATGAAAAATTCTGCAACTCATGTATGCGTAGAAACCGAACTTGGCGTTTTCAAAACAATGTCTGTTTAATTTGTTAGGTATATTTGTACCCCATATTTCAGAACTATATAGTTAAGTGTTGATTGGTGGCCTACATCTTGTATGAAACCATAGAAATTTATCATTTCGATTAATAATGCCTTGAAAAGCAACCAGGTGGAAAATTTCCATTGTTTGAAATCTGTGTTCGTAAACAAATGTTTGATAATGGCATACCACGTTTTTATCGTGATAATAGTATATTCAAAGTAAATACTTTTTATAAACAACACTTTCCCATATTAAAGCGAACACATATTGCAAGCATTTTAACTTTTATTAATCTCTAACCCATGTTTCATAATATCAAACTAAATATTTTTCTAAGCAATATGTTCATAACTTAAAACAAATTTCCACCTTATTAGAATGTTTTTGAAGCAAATGTTTTGACAAAAAAACGCTTTCTAAACTTATTTAATCACACTTATGTTGCAAAAATTTTTAACCGTTGATAACTAAAACAAACTTACATACTTTGTTATAATAAGCTCTTAGGTTTTTGCATTATCAACATAGAATAAATTTAAAATATTTAACTTTGTAACTGAATATTTAATAAAACAGCATGTTTAGACAAATGATCGTTTAAAATTCAATAGGAAAAAATCTCGTTACTAAGCATGCAAAATAACCATGGAAACAACAGGAGATATGAAATTTAAATTACATATGAAAATGATCTAGATACAAGGACTGAACGTAACTGTGTTTTGCTGATTTTGACCAAGTTAAAGCTGAACGATAAATTGTAAACCGATAAAGTTCTGTAAAACTTTAATGTACCTTTCAATATTTCATTTCGCCAGTGAAAGCTAATAATTTCAGTTTGAATTTTTTCTTTGTTAGAAGGGGTCCTACCCCTCCTCAACTTATTTCCTGATTAGCTGGTGCCCACTTTCTCGTAAAAGTAACTGTATTTTTCTTACCCCCTCTCTCATGCATCCGCAGACCTGACTCCAGGTAGACGTATCCTCTCGCAGAGTTTTTCTAACTATCTTGGCCATTATTTCCACCCCTAATTGATACGGGCTTTTTACATGGAAAATCTCCTGATAACATCCATACAGAGCTTTTTAGGTAACTCACTGTTTAAAACTTTTTGTCTACTACACGCCCAGAAAAAGTTGCCCTTAACATGCACACTCACACACGTATGACATGCGAATGCACACACACGGATACATACATCAACACATGCATACTCAAGCTCACCCACCCACCTGCGCACACACACACACACACACATACACACACACACACACACACACACTACTGCACAGAAGAATTCAATGCCTGTTTGGACACGTATGCATACACAAACGCACACATGCGTTTTCACACATTCATCCTACTCACATACAACTCTAGCACACACGTCCTACTGAGCAAACCACATACACAAAAATACAAGTGTGTGCATGCACATACATGCACTCGCACTCCGACATATATATGGATACACAAATACAAGCGCCTATGCACCCGCCAATATGAGCATATACAAAAACACGTAAGTGTGCACGTCTTGTAAAACTACAAGCATGCAACTACGTTCATGTTCCAGCATGCACAAATCAACCCAGAAATGCATCCATAACCGTCCACTCACATGTTTCTTTTTACACACTCACATGTACATAACTGCATGCGATAATGTTGTTTAAGTTTTTACGCGGGATTGGTCCAAACTACCTTACTACAAAACTTTCGCCTTTATCTAACGGCCACTACAACATCAGAGATGATAACCGGTTGAAAATTCCACATCATCGAACTGAAATGTATCATTCCTCTTTTGTGGTTTCCAGTTCTTCACTGTGGAACACGATTCCTGCTATTATAAGAAGTTCTATCACAATCTCTAAGTTCCGACAAACGTATCGGGAGTATCTACTATCGCAACAGTAGTTACATTTAGGATGCATGGGTTTTGAGATTAAGTGCCTGTTGTTTGATTGAGTGTTTTTGATATGTGTATGTATGAGTATGGGTGCGAGTGCGCATACGCGCGTATGTGAATGTGTATGTCAAAGGTATACTATTTATTTAATTATTTATACTTATATTTATTTATTTAAATTTATTTATTAAGTTCCTGTTGTGTGACAGTGTTTTGTTATCTCTATGTATGAGCATGGGTGCAGTGCGCATACGCGCAGTATGTATATGTATGGCTAAGGAATATTTATTTATTTGTTTAAACACTGTAAAAATGCTTATTTTATTTTATTTTATTTTTATTTTCATATTTTTATTTAGTTATCTGTCAATTTTGAAGTAATCTCTAGTTAGGTGTAAGAGTGGACTTCATAGTCCAAATCTCGCTAGAATTACTTCTTGAGTTAATAGTTATTCGTATCAATGCTATTTAAATAATAAAGATATACAATACAATACAATACAATACTGTGGTGCTCCAGTGTGTATGCACATGTACACAGACTCTAGTATACTTGTACATCCACATATGCATGTACACTCTCGTATATGCACATGAGTGTTCCAGCCAGTATTCACACATGCATACACACCTGCGCATGAATGCACACATCAACATAAAATCACACACATTTAAACAATCGCCCATCCACAGGCACAACTATACACACACATGCGCACATGAAAATATGTATGCACACATACATAATTAAACATACATGCACGAAAGCATGCATGCATAATATGTACAAATGCTCATATGCATCCGTACTTCTGCTCACATGCACTTACACTTCCACAAACATGTACGCATGTGCAGTTTTACATCCACTTTCATGTGCACACATATAAAGGTATATACACAACACAATATTCACATACGCAGTGATGCACCCCCCACAGACGTATCCACACATGCAGGCACATATTTATTAACACACAAATTCCTGCATTTACACACCCACACATGAATTGACACAACCACATACCCATCCATACACAACCACGTATGCATGCATAAAATTTCACATGACACACGGGCATGCATCCACAAACACAACCACGTATGTGATATATAATAAATATATGTATATATTATTGCTATAATTATAGGGTAGTTTAAGGGTAGGTTAAGTCACAGGGGTCGTAGAATAAATAAAAGAAACTTTCAGTTAACAAAAGCACATAATTACAGGTACTATAAGAGTAAATAGGTCACTATACATATTGTTAGTTGAGAGCACACTGTATATAAAAGTACATGAGATTAAACGCATAAGAAATAGAAATATCCGAGAGTAGTTACAAAATTAAATCAACGGAAAACCTATGTGAATTCGCTTGATAAATATTTAACAATTGCGTTAAATATATCATCGTATACGCAGGCTAAAATTATGCATTATTTGAATAATACGTGACATAAAGTATTACATTTGTTCAAAAATCCAATTTAACTAGGAAATAAACAAACACCAAATTTATTTCGGTTTAGATTAGAATAAGCAATAAACAATGAATACGTGACTTAATAAACGAAAATTCGTGGGTTTTCTCAAAATTAAATATCATGTTATGTAAATGAATACGTGACAAATTAAGCATTCATCTAAATATTTGAACTATAGGATTGGTAAAACTCCCGGAGTACACAAAAGATAAACGCAAAAGGTGTCGCCCCAACACGTGAATAAACGAATAGAAAGAAGAGGTACGGTCTATGAATACGATAACAATTGAGCGACGAGTTTAGTATACATTTTAAACTAGGCTACGACGATTCTCAGAAGTGCTAAATTATTTACGTAACCAGTCATACGAAAGTAAATGAAAATCATTTTGAAAAATGTAAAAATTTTGCAAGTGCGAGGCCATCTATTATAGACGTAAGTAAAAACAACTTAGTAAAAATAAAATTTCTAACATAAATAAAACACAGGGCTCTGGTTAATTCTCTGGTTAATCACCTCCTGTTAAACTACTTTAGTAATTACTTACATGGTAATTGTTCTATTACTGTCTTGTTAATTACGGAGAGGAAAAACCTTTTATTTACTGATATACAAATTGAATCTTAAATTGGATTAACTTATGGGATTTTGAATAACGATTTGGATAGTATTTTGGTTTTGATGTCGACTTCCAAATTTGACTCTAAATATGCAGACTGGGCACGAAAACTCTTGGGGGATGCAGTGGAACTATAGGACCATTCCAGGTTAGCCATATTGATATAATTTATTACTGAAAACTGTTTTAATTTAATATTTGTGGTACATGTAAAAGTCAACAAAACATTAGTTTTATTGATCAATTTATGAAAGGTAATAGGCATCTTAAAACGTTTCAAAAGGTCTCTAAATATAAAAAAGGCTCGTTTTGCTGGCTTCAATTTCTTAAATCTAATATATGTAAATATTATGAAAAAGGGGAAGTTTTAAAAAGGTTGTAAATATTTAATCATTATATTGTGTATTGTAGGATTGCTTTATTTAATTGAATCAGCTAGTTGAGGCAAAGAAAATCCATAACTTAACATTTCACATCATAGGTGCTTGATTAATATAAAGGGGAGCATTATATTACATCCAATCCTGGGGCTGAAGAAATATCACAGCATTTTATGGTATGCCCAATCGTGGGGCCTAATATAAGGGGATAACACAGGGATAAACATATAAAGGAAACCGTAGAGGCATTAAGGAACGAAGGGGTGGAAATAGGGTCACAAGAGAGCGTAATTTTACAAGATGTATTTATGGAAATGCAAGGGCATAAATTGACGCGAAGTCAAAGTGAAGAACAACAGACTTCGCAACAATCGGAAATGATGTCAATTTTATTAGCGTTAACGAGAAAAATGGATGAAAGCGAAGAGGCCATCAAGAAGCAGATTAAAGAAAATGGAGAAAAGTTAGGTGCCGAAATAAAAGTTATAAGTGACGGATTAAAAGAAAGTAATCAAACAATCGCGGAAATGCAGATACACTTTAAAAATAAATTCGTTAGAATGATGGACGATGTAGATAAAGTTAGAGACGAGGTTTGAAAAGTGAAATTAGATCAGGAAACATGTGAAAAAGAAACAAATGACCAGATTACAGATTTAGGTAAAAAGATGCGGGAAATTTAGGGAAACTGTGAAATAGGACTTAATGATGTAAATAGCGAGTTAGGTAATTTAAAATCAGAATTTGAAAATGCGGGTAGGAATCAGGGGTAACACACTAGGATAAACAGACCGGAAATTTCAGTTGAACAGTATTCCAAATTTTATGGAGACAACAAATTGAATCCAAAAGTATTTTTAAATAATATAAGAAAATTAATACAGGGATCAACGGATGAAAGGTACAATCTAAATTTCGTTAATCAATGTTGAAAGGAAACGCGGAGATATGGTTTGACTTAATAGAAAATGAGATACGGACATTTCAGGAGTTTGAAAGTAGATTTTTGAGAAAATTTTGGGTGGATAATCAACAGTACAAGGCGGCGATGATTTAATTACAAGAAAATACAATCAGAACTTAGAGATGACACGAGAAATATGCGCCATAGAAAAATTCAATATAGAGAAGCAATTAGATCCGCCGATGGAAGAAACACAAACCATAAAGTACTTAGCGGGACATTTTGACGAAGAAATAAGACATTATGTGATGATTCAAAACAGTAAATAGGGAAATCTTCTTGGAATATTTACAACGTTGTGATGAGTTAGGACAAAGTCGTGTAGCGGAAGGTAGAATGGTACCAAGACAGCGAGAAAATGTAGGTAGAATGCAAAGAAGCACAGAAAATAATAGATCAAATAATAGGAGAAATTATAGGAGAAACTTTTATAGAAACAATTACAACAACTACAATGATAATAATTTTAGAAGGAACTGGAACACAAGAGACACTCCAAGAAGAGAAACAGAGCAAGCGAATCACGACAGAAATATAAATCAGTGTACGCTACAAACACAACATCGGGAACAATTAGCACAACCTACAAGAATGAACCGTACCTATGCAGAAGTTACGAGTCAGGCAAGACCATCTACGTCGAATCAGGATTTTTGAAAGAGGACAAACCAAGTAGGCCCTTAAAAATTAATGGATACAAACACCAGCGTGAATATATAAAATGTGAAATGGAAAAGATAATGAATAAAAGCTTATTACCGATAATTAAATTGAGAATTGTAAATAGTCGAGGTAGAACACTCATTGATACAGGAGCAGAAGCGTCGTTAGTGTCTGAGGATTTTGTTAAACGGGAAAATTAATAGGGAGTATGATGCCCATTAGGAAATTTAATTTAATAGCACCAAATAGCAAGAGATTTGCAAGTGTGAGTAAAATAATAATTCTGGAATGTGAAATGGGTGAGATAAAGTTTGAGAATGAATTTATAATAGTGCCGAGGTTAAGAGTAGATGCAATATTTGGTATGGACATAATAGATAAGTTGGGATTAAAAATAAATGCCAAAGGAAAGGCAATAGATGTAAAGGGGGAATATATAAAATGGGATGATGAAGAGAGCATTGAAGTCGAAGGAGACTGCTTGAATATTAATCAATTTGAGGGTGAAGTTGATATAAAGAGGGATATTGAGGATGAAATAAAATGTCCAGAAGAAGTGAAAGAAAGGGTAAAGGCATTGTTAATAAAGAATTCAGAACTAATAGGATTAGAATCCAGAATAGCAACGGTGCATGTGCATAAATTAGAAGTCGTCAATATGGAGCCGTTTAACACAAAGCTATATCCTATTCCAGCAGCGTATAGGGATAGAGTGAAGGTGGAGATAGATCAGATGCTAAGTGAGGGTATTATTGAGAAGGCAAACACACATTTTGTTAATCCATTAGTTGTTGTCAAAAAGAATGATGACAGCATCAGATTATGTTTGAATGCTAGGAAAATAAATAAAAGGACCAAACCTCAATACAACAGTCCACCAACTATGAATACAATTTTAGCAACAATAGGTAATAAGAAAATATTTTCAAAAATTGACTTAAAAAATTCATTTTGGCTTATTCCATTGGAACGTGAATCCAGAAAATATACGGGTTTTTCGATAGAAGGGCAAATTTATCAATTTAAAGTGGTTTTTTTTAGTTTGTCTTCAAGTACGGCTGCATTAGTGAAAGCTATGCAGGGTATATTGGGACCATATGAAGAATTCTGCATACATTATGTGGATGATGTTTTAATTTTTAGTGATGACATAGAACAACATTTCGTACATCTTGAACGGATCCTGTTAGAGTTAAACTTAGCGGACCTAAAACTAAATGTGAAGAGTGTAAATTTTTCCACGAGAAGATAAAGAGGAGAATTACCTTCCAAATAGGAGACAAGGTAATTATCAAAAACCTAAGGGTAGGAAGAAGACGCTTGCATACATATGCCAAGCTACACTTACCCAACATAGGTCCATTTCTGATAAACACGGTCATAGGGGAAAACACGTACAAACTAAAGGAGGTAGACTCAGAGGTGATCAGGGGAAAATTTTATGTAAATTTAATGTACCCCTACAAGGAATAGAAAAGTGTACATACTGTAAAATAAACTAGTGGAAATAGGAATATAATCATAAATTAGGATAGGTATAGACCAATAGGAGAATTAAATAGGGATATTAATAAATTAGGATATCATCATAAATTAGGATAGATTTAGGAATAGGAACTGTACATATTGTAAATATTATAAAACAATAGAACATAAGATAGGTTAATAATAATTAGCATAGGTTTAGGATAAGTAGGAGTAGCATAGATTGATGTAAATAGGAGTGATTCATTGGATACAGGAAAAGATGATGATGTTGATGATAAATAAGAAAGGTATGTGAATAGGGGTATAGAGACAGGAGAAATATGAAGAGATGATGAAGAATTATAAATAAATAGGAAAAGTATATGATAAATAGGAAAAGTATATGCAAATAGGAAAATATGGATAAATAGGTAGTGAAACATTAATAGATTATAATAACATAATAGTGGTAAAATTCAGAATGAATAGGTGTATAGGTATAGTATAGATCAAAATAGGAATAGAGATGTAAAAATTAATGTAGGAGTTGTGTATATAGTAAGAGAAAATAAAAATAAAATAATTTTGAACCAATGTGAATTTTGTCTCACGTTGGGCGCCAAAAAATTAACATTTTCCAAAAATTTTTATTTTAATTTGGGGGATTAATGCTGTAATTATAAGGTAGTTTTAGGGTAGGTTAAGTCACGGGGGTCGTAGAATAAATAAAAAACTTTCAATTAACAAAAGCACATAATTACAGGTACTATAAGAGTAAATAGGTCACTATACATATTGTTAGTTGAGAGCACACTGTATATAAAAGTACATGAGATTAAACGTATAAGAAATAGAAATATCCGAGAGTAGTTACAAGTTAAGATAAGATTTAAAAACGTAACAAAATGCATCAAAATTAAATCAACGGAAAACCTATATGAATTCGCTTGATAAATATTTAACAATTGCGTTAAATATATCATTGTATACGCAGGCTAAAATTATGCATTATTTGAATAATACGTGACATAAAGTATTACATTTGTTCAAAAATCCAATTTAACTAGGAAATAAAAAAACGCCAAATTTATTTTATTTATTTCTCAATTAAATATCATAATATGTAAATGAATACGTGACAAATTAAGCATTCCTCCAAATATTTGAACTATAGAATTGAAAAAATTTCCCGGAGTACACAAAAGATAAACGCAAAAGGTGTCGCCCCAACATGTGAATAAACGAATAGAAAACAAGAGGTACGGTCTATAAATACAATAACAATTGAGCGACGAGTTTAGTATACATTTTAAACTGGGCTACGACGATTCTCAGAAGTGCTAAATTATTTACGTAACCAGTCATACGAAAGTAAATGAAAATCATTTTGAAAAATGTAAAAATTGTGCAAGTGTGAGCCGATCTATTATAGACGTAAGTAAAAACAACTTAGTAAAAATAAAATTTCTAACATAAATAAAACACAGGGCTCTGGTTAATTCTCTGGTTAATCACCTCCTGTTAAACTACTTTGATAATTACTTACATGTTAAATGTTCTATTACTGTCTTGTTAATTATGGAGAGGAAAAACCTTTTATTTACTGATATACAAATTGAATCTTAAATTGGATTAACTTATGGGATTTTGAATAACAATTTGGATAGAATTTTGGTTTTGATGTCGACTTCCAAATTCGACTCTAAATATTCAGAATGCAGAGGAACTATAAAACCATTCCAGGTTAGCCATATTGATATAATGTATTACTGAAAACTGTTTTAATTCAATATTTGTGGTAAATGTAAAAGTCAACAAAACATTAGTTTCATTGATCAATTTATGAAAGGCAATAGGCATCTTAAAACGTTTCAAAAGGTGTCTAAATAAAAAAAGGCTCGTTTTGCTGGCTTCAATTTCTTAAATCTGATATATGTAAATATTTTGAAAAAGGGGAAGTTTTAAAAAGGTTGTAAATATTTAATCATTATATTGTGTATTGCAGAATTGCTTTATTTAATTGAATCAGCTAGTTGAGGCAAAAAAATCTATAACTTAACATTTCACATCATAGGTGCTTGATTAATATAAAGGGAGCCCTATCTGCTTTTTTTCCTTTAGTCTTTGTAGTTTTGTTTGAATTTGCATTGTTTTACCTTCTTTACGTTGATGTCGCAGTTGCTTAACTTTCTCACTCCGTTGTTGCTGTACCTGTTTCCTCATTAAATTTTCTCTTACTTTTTGCATATGTTCATCAGATTTTGCCATTTCTGCAAAGTAATCTTCAGGCCTGTTAGTAGGTATATCAAGACTGCTTATTTTTGGAAATGCTTCTAAAACAGTTGCCTATAAAACATCATTTTCATTTTAAAATCATTTAATATTGGATCTTCTGAAGGTGTCAACTGAGGTAATTTTTTATTATTCTTTAACTGATTTTCTCTTTTTTGTTCTTGTTCAGACATCTGGGCTGCTAATTCAGGAGCTATTTGTGCTTGTTTATTCACAAAATCTAATCGTTCAATCCATTCCAAGTCTAATTTGAATTCTGATAACTTCTGGACGTAGTCCACCACATTATTTGTTAAATTATTAGGAATCTTTTGCGCCTTATTTAGACCTGGTTTAAGTTCTCCTCGAGCAAATGCTTCTTGTAGCCCGGCATCGCTATCACTGTATTCTGAATCAATGAGGCATTGCACATTATTTAATTGCAAATGTAACTTTAAACACATTTATAATAAATATCATAATCAATGCCTGACAACATGAACAGTGCATTGTTCATGTTGTCAGGCATTGGTTATTATTGATATTTATTATAAATGTGTTTAAAGTTACATTTGCAATTAAAAATATAATGTGCAATGCCGTCCTCTATTGAGTCAGAATACAGTGATAGCGATGCAGAGTTACAAGAAGCATTTGCTCGAGGAGAACTTAAACCAGGTCTAAATAAGGCGCAAAAGATTCCTAATAACTTAACAAATAATGTGGGTGGACTACGTCAGAAATTATCAGAATTCAAATTAGACTTGGAATGGATTGAACGATTAGATTTTGTAAATAAACAAGCACCATTAGCTCCTGAATTAGCAGCCCAGATGTTTGAACAAGAACAAAAAAAGAAAATCAGTTAAAGAATAATAAAAAATTACCTCAATTAACACCTTCAGAAGATCCAATATTAAATGATTTTAAAATGGAAATGATGTTTTATAGGCAACTGTTTTAGAAGCATTTCCAAAAATAAGCAGTCTTGATATACCTACTAACAGCCCTGAAGATTACTTTGCAGAAATGGCAAAATCTGATGAACATATGCAAAAAGTAAGAGAAAATTTAATGAAGAAACAGGTACAGCAACAACGGAGTGTGAAAGTTAAGCAACTGCGACATCAACGTAAAGAAGGTAAAGCAATGCAAATTCAAACTAAACTACAAAGACAAAAGGAAAAAAGCAGATGTTAGATCAAGTTAAAAAAGTGTGAAAAGGCATAACAAACGATGTTAGTTTCCTTGATAACAAATCTGGTAAGGGTACAAATAAAAATAATCAAACTAAGAAACTGATAGAAAAACGTAAATGGCAAAATCAAAAGTTCGGATTTGGAGGTAAAAAGAGGGGTTCGAAATTAAATGCCCGTGAAAGTGCATCTGATATATATATATATATATATATATATATATATATATATATATATATATATGCATGCACCTATCCATATGTATATCACATGTGCACACACCAACATACAATGCAAGCACACACACCAACACAATCACATGCATATGCCCACCCACCTGTTTATTATTGTAACGCGCTACTACTACCGCGTTTCTTTAATTTAAAACAAGTAATAATAATGGTCTTTATTACTCACTGTTCACAAGTCTAATTAACAGTATATGCCTTATTTATAGATGTTTTCAGTCCACTTAACAATGAAGCACTATTACACTAATGAATTTACAAGCACCAATATCTTCTTAAACTAACTTCTTTACCCTAGGTCCAATAACCACACTAACACAACTATTTGTTTATACACTTCTATTTATTTATGTATACTGCAAGCTGCATGCACATTAGACACAGCATATCATTTATGTATATATTCTAAAAACTCAACTACGTTTACTTTACAACGATATAATTTATATTAGACATTCAAGAATAGACTAACTCTTACATTCATAAGCGGCCTTATATATACCCTGCATTAAGATATGAATCATTATCTAGAACTTTGTAGAAGGATTCTCGAATGCTGAAGAATACGCTGTGCCCCGGGCGTTTGTATGTTTGACGGGTTGCCTAATAGTGGATCGCAACATTATGTTTATTATGACTATATCGCTTTTGCATTTTTCAGAAAACTACAATCAACACGAGAATGAATCAGAAAGTATTACAAAGATTTAATAGCTTTATTTAAATTATAATTTACAAGTTAAACTTTGCAATACATTATATCATAAGCCATGATTAACATACAAATTCAACCTTATAGGTAAAACAATAATGTAATTAATTAAATAACAATTTAATATTTTATAGGTAAAACAATATTATAAGGATATTTTAGAACAATAGTTCAAATTATCAAAAATGACATTTCATATAATAAAATGTTTATTAATTTACTTTTGACTAGATTCATCAATAGTCTGATAATTGAACGATTATTGATTCCAGACTATCTAACACATTACATAACACAACACTAAGAAAAAGGTAGATTGAATAAATTCAATTACTTTGTACTTTAAACATAATGGATACTTATGAGAAATTCGCTGAATATTTCAAATACTTATTGCATGCACTCATGTTTATTTTGCTTTTCCTTGAGAAGCAACAGCCTCCATTGCTTCCTTTACCACTTCAGGATCACCCAAAAATTGTAAACTTCCATTTGAAACTGGTTTCATAGACTCATCGAGAGTATAAGAAAATGGAATTCCTGTAGGCAAATTAAGACCCATAATTTCAACGTCAGTGAAATTATCCAAATGTTTAACGATTCCACGAAGACTATTACCATGAGCTGCGATCAATATTAATTTACCTTCCTGAATTTTAGGAATTACTACATCGTTCCATAATGGTAATGTGCGTTCAATTGTCAACTTTAAAGATTCAAACTTTGGAAATTCATCAGCAGGAGGGCCACTTGCAAAATGTGAATCCTTGGTGATTATATCATAGTATGGATGATCTGGCTCCATTGGAGGAGGCGGAATATCAAAACTGCGACGCCAAATCGCAACCTGAGCTTCACCATACTTAGCTGCAGTTTCTGCCTTATTAAGACCTGTTAAACTGCCATAATGACGTTCATTTAAACGCCAACTCTTCGTAATAGGAATGTCAGTTTGACCAATTTCCTTTAGTATAATGTTTAAAGTGTCTTGAGCTCTAGTTAGAACTGAAGTAAAAGCCATATCAAACTTTAAGCCTGCATCTTTTAGTGCCTTGCCGGCAGCTAAAGCTTCTTGTTGACCTGTAAGATAAAAAAAATTGTTTAAACAATCACAGTTCAATCTATTAGAAAATGTGAACAAAAATGTATATCTAAATTGGAGGTCAATAAAGGGCATTCAACCCCTACCTTTGTCACTTAATTTTGCATCATACCAGCCACAAAACAAATTCTTTTGATTCCATTCCGATTCGCCGTGTCTAACCATAACAATTTTATGAGTAGTCATTTTAACGAAACGAATTATTTTGTCTTTAAACCGGCACAATGACAAATCTAAGTTAATTAAAGCTATATGGCAAGCTGCATGTAGGACGTTTCACGCCCCCCACTATTATATAATCTACTATATATATGCGCTTGACGCTTTATATTTTGTGTCTAGCATGACGCTCGCGTTATTATTAATTAATATAATTTAGACAAATAAAATCACATTAAAAAAGTAAATTATTTCTTCACAAAACATTTTTTATAATATTAACCTATACGCTCCATTAGTGGTGACGTCACTATGTCAACGGTGAATGGATGAATTTCACTAAGAAATCGACCGCAGCGCCCACGGAAAAATGGGTAACTATCAGTGCAAAAAAATTGAATTGACATTTACCTAGAGGGTAATGGTATATGTAATAGTGATTCAAGATATAGACATAAAGAATATATGAAAGGTGTGAAGTTCATTTTATTTTCAAGGCCTCGTGAAAACATTAATAAATGTAAAAAATAGGTGCATGCTTGTGGTAGAAGTGGATTTACCTTTAATGATGTTTCATTAAACACATACATGCGTACAAAACATTTTGTGGGTGGTAAAGGACCGACTTAAGAATACCCTGCACCAATTCCGCAACACAAAGTAAGTTTTTTACAGTTTATACTTAGGTAGTTATTTGTTTACAATCTGTGTTGTTTTTAGGACACAGATGGCATCATTCGAAAATGAAAACTACCATTTAAGGAAAGGCAGGATCCACGAAAATCTCTAAAAAAGCAGGAAGCTTCAGTAGCAATTGAGATTACGGAGGTTTCAGCAATCGTAGACACGGCTGATGAATTGGAGCGGATAATCAAACTGTTAGTGCTCAATATGCTCTCAAACTGTTTAAAAATATAGAAAATACTAGATCAATTAAGGAGAGTCATAAACATATAGAGTTTAAAATGTCTTACGAGATTTTATCAACCTCTTCAGAAAAATTTATGTTTTTTTGTGGCTTTTCTTTAGAAATATACAACACTTTATATTCATGGGTCCAGATAAAATTCAATCTTTAAAAATGCAACCGATTGGAACAAAAACTAAAAGAACGAGCAGTGCCACATTGTCTTATAAATATAAACTTTTATTAACATTAGTGCGTCTCAGAAGAGGTTTTAATTTAAAAGAGTTGGGTACTTTTTTAGAATATCTGCTGCAACAACGGCTCGTATTATTTATTGTTTTATTCAGTTTATGTATCTTGAATTTAAATGGTATTAAATATTAAAAATGAACTATACTAGTTATATGTATTTGCAGTATAAATATACTATTTGATTGAATAGAATATATTTTATATTAAATTCTTTTATAACAGTAGTGTGGTAAGGCCGGTCTGAATTCAAAACGTGTCCACACGTATTTTACATATGTAAAATAGACGTGCACCGTCTTGAATTCAGACCGGCCTTATATACTTTCAACGTAAAATAGTTGTGAAAACATGAATTCAGACCGGCCTTATATACTTCCAAATGTAAAATACTTGTGGGCACGTTTTGAAGTCAGACCGGCTTTATATTACTTTCAATGGAACATACTTCAAAACACACGTATGTTGAAAAATGTAAGTGCAGAGAAAATGTGTAGCTGTTTTGAATTTGGTTTTCTAAAGAGAAGTTACACGTGCACCGTTTTGAATTCAGACCGGCCTTATATACTTTCAATGTAAAATACGCGTGGGCACGTTTTGAAGTCAGACCGGCTTTATATTACTTTCAATGGAACATACTTCAAAACACACACACACACACGTATGTTGAAAAATGTAAGTGCAGAAAAAATGTGTAGCTGTTTTGAATTCGGTTTTCTAGCGAAAACTTATAAAGTATGCCAGATGCAAAATATCGCATTCAAGTCAATTGTGTTTAATTAAAGTGGATTCTGATTTATGTTTTTTACTTATGTTTAGAGGCTGCAAATACACATGGGCCGGTTTCAATTCAAAATGTGTTCACTCTTGTGATAGGTTGAAAAGTAGGTTGGCAAAGTACGCAGATGGTGGTAATCTGCTATATAAGGAGATTGCTCCTAATATTAATTTAATTAGTCGAAAAAATGCAATATGCATTTTAATACTCTTAATAAAACCACATATCGCAAACCTTATGTAAATTTAAAAAATCTTGTAGTGAATAAGAGGTTTGAAGTTTTAAAAGTGGAAACAGTCAAGACAAAATATGGAGAAAGAGTATTAGTGGAAACAGAAAAGTTCAAGAGTATATTGCCATTGAGATATTTTGAATACCTTCAAGCACATGGAGTGAAACAATTAAATGAAAGTCTTGGCTCGAACAAACACGTATACATAACTAGTAAGGGATCGATCGGTCTAACTGTCAACATAGAATTTTCAGAATAATATGTCACTAATCTAAGAAATTAGTTTATTATTATAATAATATACATCTTGTTCTTTACTGTTTATTTTATTATAACACATCTAAGTCGATTATATAAAGAATGATGTATTTAATTAAAGTGGGTTCTGATTTATGTGTGCTTTACTTTGAGGTTACTACCTAGTTTAGAGAAAGCTTTGTTTCAAAAGAGGAACTTTTATAAAATACTTTTATTTACAAATTGTTGAATATTTTGACCTAACTATTTACAGTTAAAATCTAACTATTTATAAATGAAAAAATATTTATTAACTCCCGTTCTTAAAGTATCTGCTGCTCCCTCGCAGCCAGTTTCTCTCTTTTTTGCTTTATTATTTCTAGCTCCAAATCTAGACGACGCAGTAGCTTCTCTCCACGCTTTTTAAATGCGTTAAGCAACTCTACTGTGTCATCTTCGTAGGATTTGTCATCTTCACCGCAAACAGCCATATTAGGTCCTGCACATAACTTTTTCATAGCCAACATGTTTTTGCCAGATCTGTGAGCATAACATAAAAGATTATTGTAGGTTCACCTTTTCTTTTGTATACTACCTGATGTTTCTGAGAGGATCAGAATGTGCCAACGATCCAACGATAGCCTTAGATTTTTCAGAATGGTTTTTTGATCCTAATCTAATGTAACTTATAAATTAGTAGTGTTTTAAAACACATGTATAAATGTGAAAAAGCACTTACCGTGATATATCTATTACATCACTATCAAAAACAGCAGCAGTGTCAAGTTGAGGTGAAGAACCAAAACTTCTTTAATGAAGTCTTCGTTAGAATGTAATATAAATTGTTCTAGAACTTTTACGTTGGTACTACTACTACCATTTTTTGATCGATGATAATAAGTTACTCATTTTTTAAAGTTGCTAGTAGTAGTAACTAATAATTATACAAGAGATCTGATTGAATACTGTTGGTAAAATCAGAGGATATAGTAAATGAACTTCATAAACCAGCAAGAATAAATTTCAAGAGACGCAAAGTGATAGTAAGAGGTATAAATGACCTTCTTCAGACCGATTTGATTGAAATGCTACCATATTCGCAAACAAACAAAGGATTTAAATACATTTAGTAGTTATTGATTGTTTCTCCAAATACGTATGGGCTGTACCACTAAAAAGTAAGAAGGGTATTGATGTTACTGCTGCAATGAAAACAATTTTAGATAAATTTAAAAATCCACCAAGAAATTTGCAGTCTGATTTTGGTAAAGAATATTATAACAAACACTTTCAATTCTTAATGCAGACATATGGCATAAACCATTATTGTGTTTTTTCTACAAAGAAAGCATGCATTGTGGAACGTGTAATTAGAACTTTAAAGGGAAAAATGTGGCGCTTGTTTAACCTGAACGGTTCTTACAATTGGATATAAAATTTAAGCGATATTGTGAAACAATACAACGATACAGTTCACAATACTATCGGAGTCAAACCTGTAAAAGTTGATAAATCAAATGAAAAAACTATTCTTAAATCATCATTTACCCACATCAAACTTGCAACCAAAATACCAAAATATTCAATTAAAGACAGTGTTAGGATTAGTAAACACAGGGAAGCATTTACGAAAGGTTACAAGCCAAACTGGTCAAATAAAATTTTTAAGATTAAAAAGGTAAACGTAACCAATCCGACAACATATATATATATATATATATATATATATATATATATATATATATTAGAAGATCAAGACGAGAAAGAAATCAAAGGTGCATTTTATGAAATGGAATTGCAAAAGGTTAAACATCCAGGAATTTACCTGGTAGAAAAAGTCCTAAGAAAAAGTGGAAATTAAGTCTTTGTAAAATGGTTAGGCTTCTCTAACGTACACAATAGCTGGATCGATAAAAATAATGTTTGCTAGAAGTTGTTATAATAATAATAGTTAATAAGGCTAACATTGTAAAATTATATTAAAATAAATAATACAGACACAATCTTTCTACCATTTTTTATTATTATCAAACCATTCTTTTAATAAAAAAATATTTTGTTTTGCACATTGCAGATTATTATTGCTGTGTCTACAACAATGGATGTTATATATTAAACGATTGTTAATTTTTAACTCCGATAGTTTAGGACAACCTAATGCAAGCATATCAGTTACAACGTTTTTCATTAGATAGGTTTCAATCAATTTCTTCCTTTCTAGACCCTTCACAAATACTTCTTCACCGGGTCGGATAATTTGCTTCAAATAAAGCGCTATATATGATGACATCATTCCAGCCGTTGAAGATTCATCCCAAGAAAGACCATGAATATTCCTTTTCACCCAATCGTTATGTTTTATATGATCTTGACTCAAACAACTAGACTGCATTGGCAGTTTTAAAATTTGATGCCAAACATCACCTAACAACAAGTCCAAAACCGCAATTTCTTTGCACACAAACTCGTTTTTCTTGTATTTAAATTCCTGAATATTAATTATATACATGTTTGTATATGTAGGTATGTAAATATATGCAGTAAACTTCGACTAATTAAATTAATATTAGGAGCAATTTCCTTATATAGCAGATTACCACCATCTGCGTACTTTGCCAACCTACTTTTCAACCTATCACAAGAGTGAACACACATTTTGAATTGAAACCGGCCCATGTGTATTTGCAGCCTCTAAACATAAGTAAAAATCATAAATCAGAATCCACTTTAATTAAACACAATTGACTTGAATGCGATATTTTGCATCTGACCTACTTTATAACTTCTCGCTACAAAACCGAATTCAAAACAGCTACACATTTTCTCTGCACTTACATTTTTCAACATACGTGTATGTGTGTGTGTGTTTTGAAGTATGTTTCATTGAAAGTAATATAAAGCCGGTCTGGCTTCAAAACGCGCCCACACGTATTTTACATTGAAAGTATATAAGGCCCGTCCGAATTCAAAACGGTGCACGTGTAACTTCTCGCTAGAAAACCGAATTCAAAACAGCTACACATTTTTCTCTGCACTTACATTTTTCAACATACGTGTGTTTTAAAGTATGTATGTTCCATTGAAAGTAATATAAAGCCGGTCTGACTTCAAAACGTGCCCACAAGTATTTTACATTTGAAAGTATATAAGGCCGGTCTGAATTCATGTTTTCACAACTATTTTACATTGAAAGAATATAAGGCCAGTCTGAATTCAAGACGGTGCATATGTATTTTACATATATAAAATACGTGTGGGCACGTTTTGAATTCAGACCGGCCTTACTACACTACTTATAACCTATAACTATTGGTTAAATAATAAAACAGACATTTGTTTGTACGGATAGTTACAAATTTTTCCACGGCGCTAGCGGTGCTACGTCATAATGAAATTCGTCTATCTAGACAACTGAATTTAAGCACGGTAAACTACATAATTTGCACAATTTCTTTTATAATTTTCCGTTTTAAGCATAATTACGTAAGTATTTACTATGTAACGTGTTTTATATTTTTATTTGCACATACAAATAAGCGGCGATAGTGTAGATACATCTTTATTGCTTTAATATCAAACAATGTTTTGTAACCTCACACTTGTAATTTATTAGTTATCCGACTAAGGAAGATTTTGTGTGAAAAAATGGTTATGTCCTGGGCACCAGACTGTAAACATTACCACGTAAAAGATCCATGCAAGTTTTTTTGATTTCCCAAAAATCACAAATTAAGAAGTCGATGGATTAAGTTCTTACGGTCAGTATTTCGTAAAAGGAAGCTTTGTAAATCAATGCATCTATATGTACAAAACCGTGCCTTATAGTAACTATTAATTTGCTTTTTAGACGTGAAGTTCAACCTGGATCAGGTGCATATGTATGCAGTTGTCATTTTGAAAATGGTCAAAATGAAAAAGAACCTATTCTGTTTGAACACAACAAAACAAAAAAATTTAAATTTAGCAGTCCCGAAAAGAATAAACGGACACTTTTTAAGCACTTAGAAAGTGTACAGTTGACGTAAGGTGTATTAAGGTTGTGTATACTAGGTTATGTGTAATCTACTTTTAGTAACAAAAAAGAAAGCAACTGTAAACTTTTGCCGTCAACCTCAAAGAAGGTAGAGACGGAGATTGTGGATGCTGAAAATTATTTCTTGATGAAAGAGTTGGAAGACGCTGTTAGCAATATTACATTTTTGAGATCCCATTTCTCATTTAATTCTCTTCATAATAATAACAAATTAATTTTGTTATATACTGGCCTTCCTTCTGCAGAAATATTTAATGCGGTTATTGAGTTAATAAAGAACATACAAATTCATTACTACTATAGCTGGATAGCGCAAAAAAATGTCAGAGAAGGTCAGTTATTGATGACACTTATGAAGCTACGTCAAAACTTTCCTCACGATGATTTATCTGTCCGATTAGATGTGACACAAGGCACTGTTTCCAATGTAGTAACTACTTGGATTCTTGTACTACACGAAATTTTGTTTAAACATTTAATGAAAAACATTCTACCAAGGAATCAAAACAAGCTTTGTTTACCAAACTGTTGTAGCACCTTCATAAATTGCCGTATAATTTTAGATTGTACGGAATTATACACGACAGTATCACGCAACAGTATGTCAAAGCAAAAGGTTACATAACGCTCCTACAAGCACCGAAATACATGAAAGGGGTTGATAGGGTTGGCTCCAAATGGAGTAATTACATATGGGTCTAAATTGTATGGTGGTTCAACATCTGATAAAAAGATAGTTGCTGATTGTGGAATTTTGCAACACTTGGACCCAGGTGACTTAGTGCTAGTTGATAAAGGATTCCTTATTAAAGATATTTTACCCGCCGATGTACACATTAATATACCCCCATTTTTGAATACACCTAAGTTTACCAATGAGCAGGTTCGACAAACTGAGTGTATTGCTCGAGCCAGAATACATATTGAACGTGCTATTAGACAAATGAAGATTTACAAAATTTTAACTTTGGTGCTAGAATCTTTACTGCAACATGCTGATTCTGTTTTTCAACTAGTTGCTGCTTTAACAAATTTACAATATCCATTAATTAAAGAAGTGGAGCAATATTTTGTTGAAACCTGATCAGTGCTTACAAATAACTAACCAAAAAAATCAATTACTTTTAATTATTATTCTACAGTTCCCTATAGTAGGGGACAAATAATACTACTATAGTAAGCCTGCTTATCGTAAAAGGCGCGGCAAGGGGCAGCAGCCTTGCTGGCTAAAAGATATTGGAGGAGAGTCGGTTGGTCTCGGGCGATCCTCAATAATTTACAAAGTTGTTGGGGGGTTGGCCGTGACAGATACGACTTTTTACTAAAATCTTTAAAAACTGCGTTGTGGAAAGATATAGGAACCTACCATAATATTTCCCAGGTATGCGTGGCCTAAAACACGAACTATGTATGATGGAGAGCTCACAAGTAAAATTCTTGTCCGGAGGTAAAATACTCCCTCATTCGGATCTCCGGTAGGGGTACTTGGGGCTCGTCATCGTACGAATTTAAAACAACGGTTTGAAATAGTGATATGGACTTGGAATGTAAGATCATTACTTAGACTAGATAAGTTAACGAATTTATTAGTCGCAATGAGAAAAGGAAAACTGAACATTTTAGGTATTAGTGAGGTGAGATAACCAGATAGTAATGACTTTTGGAAAGATAATTATAGAATAATTACAACTTTTTCAACTAATGGACAGGGAGGGGTAGGTATAGTGTTAGGTAAAAGATTAGGACATAAAGTTAAAGAGTACTTGCAATTTAGTGATAGAATATTTATGGTTAGATTGAGTACGAAACCCACTGACACTGTTTTAGTGCAGGTTTACGTGCCAACTACTCAGTACGAGGATGAGGAAGTAGAAAAGGTATACGAGGATATAAATAGTATAGTGATAAAAGTAAGGGAGATGAAAACTTAATAATTATGAAGGATTTTATTGCGTCAGTGTGAGAAGGTAGTGAGGAAAAAACGGTAGGAAAATTTGGATATGGTAGACAAAATGATAGAGGAGAAAGATTAGTTGAGGAACATAGATTAGTAACTGTAAACACCCTTTTCGAACATGTTAGAAGAAGATATACCTGGAAAGCGCCAGGTGATAGGGCTAGATACCAAATAGATTATATTTTAGTTACACAAAGATTTAGAAACCAAGTTAAAAACTGTCGTAGTTATCCAGGAGCTGACATAGATAGCGATCATAGCTTAGTTAAAATGAAGTGTAATCTAAAATTCAAAAAATTGAGAAAGGCTAAATGAGAGGGATGGGATCTAGGTAAGCTTAATGATAGTGAGGTAAAAGAGGAATATAAACAAGTATTAGATAATAAGATCAAAGAGATAGCTATAGGTGGGAACGTAAAAAATAGATGGAATGAAATAAAAAGGGCTGTACATGATACAGCAACACAGACTATAGGTAAGAAAAAAGTAGAAGCGAGAAAACCCTGGGTAACAAAAGAGATATTAGATTTAATAGAGAACAGCAGAAAGCTTAAACCTTTCAGAAAATTGGATAGTAAATAAAAGCAAAAATATAATAGAGTTAGAAATACGTTTCTTAAAGTCGTACGTATGGAGCATTCTATTATACGGTAGTGAGACTTGAACAATTAAAGAGATAGATAAGAAAAAGATAGAAGCTTTTGAAACTTTGTGTTATAGGAGAATGTTAAAGATTAGTTGGACAAATAGAGTAACAAATGAGGAAGTTTATAGAAGGATAGGTGAAGAACCCTGTATATGGAAACAATTAAAGGTCAGGAGAGATAGAATCATAGGGCACCAGCTAAGACATGAGGGACTATTTAGTAAGGTCTTAGATTATAGATTACCAAATAAAAATAGAGTAGGAAGACCTATTCAAAGCTATATTAGTCAAATTATTAGAGATTTAGGTTGTGAAGGGTATGTAGACTTTTTTAGACTAGCTCAGAATAGAAAAAAATTTCGAGCTGCGTCAAACCGACATTAAGTAAGTTCCAAAACAAAACAAAAAAATAAATAATTAAAATCAGTTAACTAAATGTCACCATGACATAACTCACAATTAGTTAGCGGTCTGGCATGTTGGCAGCGATTCGCTGCTTAAGCCTTCCCATAACATATAATTCAACACTTTTCGTTTTTGAAATGAATAACCAGGTAATATTTCATTTCCTTATAAATGGGAATCATGTAAACATGTTGGAGTTCTTTAACAACCATCAGGTTGCTAGTATCTATGTAGAACCAGGTAGATAGGTAAAAGATAAGAGTATAGGAAAACCTAGACCAAGCTATATTAGTCAAATTATTAGAAATTTAGATTGTGAAGGGATTGTAGAACTTTTTAGATTAGCACAGAATAGAAAAGAAGTTAGAACTGCGTCAAACCGATCTTAAGTAATGTCGAAAACAAAATGATGATGATTATTCTACAAGCTTTCTACAATTCAAATCTAAACTACACTGCTATCTTTCTTTCTTAATAGCCTGTGTACATATACCGTGTGTAAACTTTGAAAGCGGAACATAGGGGAAATAGTATTGCAAATCACTGTTTTTCAGTTTGCTGGTTGCCAGTTTCATCTACAAGAACGGTAATGGTATCTACTCAAAAAGTATTATTTTCTGAGTCTTCCAATACCAAATGCTTCTTAAATACCAGCTTTCTTAATTATGGAAATATCCTCTAATCTACACCTGTTGCAGGTTTTTTCGAGAACATGTAAATTGTATTTCAACTTAGTCATTTTAATTTTAGAAAGTGATATTTGTATTTAAAAGATGAATTACGCAGGAAAGAAACGAACTGGATTCTACAAAAAAAGTTCTATAAGATTACCGTCACCTCTATAATAAGTAAAAAAAACAACCGAGATAGGGGATTGTTCCAAAAGTCAAAATTTTCAAAAACGAAGAGGGCTATAAAAATTTTTTAAGTGGCATCTTTAGTTTCACAAAAAAGAAGTGTCGTGAAAACTGCAGGCTCTATCTTTAAAAATAAGCGAGATACCTTGCAAAAGTGTCCAAATATGAACACCCTGTACTGCAGCAATATATTTTCATTTAACATTAAAAATATTACTATTTCTGTTAGTATTTAGTTAAGTGAATTTTTTTGAAATACAACTAATTACTTTTTAAATACAAGTTACTAAATCTGTAGTTTAATTGTTGCCTTCTGAAATAAAAATTACTTTTTAAAATTCAAGTGATCATTTCTGAAATATAATTAACTAATATGAAATACAGCTGATGCTTTCTGAATGTAGTTTAAGTTTTCTGAAATAAAACTGTTAAAGCTGTAGTAGTACTGTTCAACTTTCTCTCTTGTTTAGCAACTTGTAATTGATATGCTTACTTCGATATAAATTGTGTTCTTGTTTATGATCCTGTTGAAATTGTTTACATGTTTGTCTTAAGTTGGCTTGAGAATATTTTGATTATATGTTACAAAATTGTTTATTTATTATATCCTGGTTTATTATAACTGCAGTTGTGTTAAGTAACCGATTTAATATTTAAATATTGTGTTTTATTATGCCTTACAGAGGTATCCATTACTAATGGTTTATATACATTATGTTCATTTATAATGCTTTATTTAAATTAATAGTGCGGAGTCTGCTTATTATAGTAAATAGTATAATCAAATATAATATGTATTAACAAACACGATATATGTGTTATCTTTAGTTAAACTCTCTTTCAACAACACATTTCTGAATTTAAATGGACATTTTATTTCAACTAAACGCTGACTACTGACTAATTCATTAGCACTGCTTCCTAGGAAGCCACAAGGATGAAGCCACAAACTAGTGGATTCTACTTTTAGGCCAGTCTGGAGTTCAAGCCATTTTATGGCAGTTGGTTCATATTCGCGACCCCACTGAACTGCATGAATCCTGCTTAAATCGTATCCCTCTGCTAGGCTTTTAAATAAAGATGCGCTGTATTTTTGTCGTCTGCATGCTGATAATACAATTCCAAACATGCTGCTTGTTAATCGATGTTTGCGTGCGACAAGCCTATTTTCATTCATACTCTGCCCTTTTGTGATGTTGATAGTAGTTTCAATTTGTTGAAATATTACTCTACATTTCTCTTAAAAATATTCCTCTTTGTTGTTGGAATTAACATATTCTACACAAAAAAGTACATTTTTTATATCTGCCACAATATTAACATCATTGGATGGTGGTGGGCGAAGTAACCATGTAAAACCAAGTGGTTGTTCCTTTATGGTAGCTAAAAATAACCCCACTTCCTCTTCATTGGGAAGACGTTCAACAGCACAAAATTCTTTTGTTGGTTTCTTGATGTCGCTTAACCGAATAACATTTTTGGCAGTATTTGGTATAATTGCATTCCACATACATGGTTTGTCAGTTACACCGACATTGTAGTGCCCATACGTGCACAAAGCAGCCTTATGATGACATACCGCTGCGCCTCTCGGGCAAGAGCATTTACCATCTATGATACCATCGATCAACTCCATTAAAATCTATATATAGGCAACTTTTAGCAACACTATCCTTATATTGATAAAAATGATATGATTACCTCTACTTTGTAGTTTCTGTTTTTCATACTAGCTTTCACCTCGCCTTTCAACAAAGCAGGTTGCACTTCAGGATCAAACACCATTTTTATTACATGACCACTTTCATACGAGTTTTCTCCTCTTTTTAACTGCGAGTTATCGTTTTTAAAAATTCTGCTGCTGCAGAAAACGATATAACATGTTTACCGGTACCAGTCACTACAAACAGAAACTAATATTACAAAACCGTTCATGTACGTGTATTTGTTTAAGGATAAATAATATTCTAACCTATAAATACAATAAAATTCCCTGAATTTCAAGGCAATAACAAAAATTTTGAATGATTTTGAATACTATTTTAATAGTAACAACTCAAATACTTACTATTATAATAAAATTACAACTTAGATATTACAAATATACCACAAAATTAATAAATTGGATTTTCAAATGGAGAAAATTCATTGAATCCATTTTGTTTAGATTCATGAGGCAACCTTGACGTCACGCTAATGGAGCGTATTGTTGAACAATTATCCCAGTCTTTGTACAGAAAACTTATTTTGTAGATAAAAAAAATCAGTTTCTATAATGCTCACGTCCTCATTGTGAACAAACAAAATATGATATTGTAATCTGTATTTTGCGTCGTTCGGATCCTATCATTCACAATTAATAAAGCCGGTGTTTGTAAGTCGAAACCGGTGAAGCTGGCATATGATTCACTGCAATACATTACGAGAAATCTAGGATCAGGGGGTAGTCACTCTATAGGCGGTTTTAAAGTAAAGTTTTTGGCGCCACCAGCCGCATTGAAACTGAGTAAAAATTGAAAATTTTACAGATATCTGTAACTGTCAATCAAAATGAGCTGCGCGCGCTGCGCGTCTCACAAAATGAGGATGACCACACCCACCAATTTTTGTTTCAATTCCGTACCTATTTTTGGTACAGTAGCAGTAATTTCAGGCGATAAGTATTATAATGTCACAGTTTAGAAAGTGTGCAGTTTTCAATTGTGAAAACAGGGATGCAATTCGCCATAGATTTCCCAATCTAAAGAAATTTTTGTATGTTTATTACCAGTGGAAGGATTTAATTGGAATAGCTTCTCTGAAAAAAATGGATCCTGCATGGGTTTACACAAATTTACGAGTTTGCCATGCTCATTTTGTGGATATTTGTCGAAATACGTATGTAGTTTCTACTAAGCATTTTTATATTTTCATTTTACCAATATTTAAATTTAAATATATACTTGTGAAACCTAAGTTTGTATTGATTTGATTACATTTTAACATAAAAGCATAAATCTTTCTTAAGGAAGCCACAGGATTATCTACCCCTTTTAATGAATAGAATGATAGATGATTTGATAGATCTTTCTTATATCAATTTTGAATATACCGTTAGTAAAATATAAAATGTGGTACAGATATGTAGAACATGGAACAAACTCCAAGTACAGTATTTAACTAAACAAGTATAGTACTCAACAGCAGTGTTCAATGAATTACAATATTTACCTAATTTGTATACATTTCCAAGCAATACATTTGAAATTCCCGCTAAATACGCATTTAGTTGCATTTTTTTCGCCAGATAACGCTCATCACTAGTTTTAAATTTCCCGCCATAGCAAGTAGTTAAACTTCAATTTGCATGGTGGCGCTAAACTTAATTGTAATTCTTTATGTACAATGACGCATCTCTTGTATTATTGTGTGTGTCTTTGTATATGTACGTAATTACTCCACACTAGAACAAGATGGATAGAAAAATGTACGTTTGTTGAATATAATATAAAGCAATGTAAAGACACAGCTTATTCACCTCTTACAGATGTGAAGGCTTTGTCGGTTCGTTTGAAGTTTGTACGGCAAAATTCTATAACCTTGAACGCAATCCGCCATTACATAAGAGGTTTTTTGCGAGAAATTTGAATATGAATAATAAAATCTACTAGAATGTTTCTAACAGTAATCTAACCTCAATGTTTTGTTACGTATACCAGTAATATTTGGAAGTTTTACTCATTATGTATGCCTAATTGACATAATAAGTAAAACTGGACAAGTTGCTAAGTATAAGTGTAACAAAACATAACGAGCGTCTCGCGCCACATCTGATCTTGGCTGCCGTCAAGGCCATAGCTTCCTTGTTTTTATTACGTTGTCATGTGCCTGGATAGTTTTGTTATGTTTGTTGGTGGTTTTAATTTAATAATTCTAATTCTGTAAATGAACAAGTGGAAACCATATCTTCATTACATTATAGAAAAAATTAAACCACTTATTGTATAAGATTGGATCTCACAGAAAGGAGAATAATTCTTGGGGCATATAAACAAGGATTTATTAGTAACTGAAGGCTAATAAGTCATTTATACATAATATATTTGGTAAAGTCTTCACAAGTGTAATTTTAATTGCTGAGAGTGCCATCAAAGTTTTGATGTTTAATCTTCACCATGTAAACAAGTTTCACAATTGTCAACTGAAAACTATGATGACCTTAGTGGCAGCCAAGATCAGATGTGGCGCGAGACGCTCTCGTCAAAACATAGGTCACTTGAATTAGAAATTTGTGGGGAAGCTTGGAATTTTATATTAATAAATATACTAATTAACTCCACTTCGAGAAAAAACGACAATACCATTCCTATAAATTATGTATTTTGTAAATATTTTGACGAATTGTTAAACACATTTGTGATTGACACATTTAAATTTAAAATGAATAAAAAAAAATTTAATTATACAAATATTGAAACTTTAAATCTCCATAACATTTTCTTAATAGGCACACATTTTTCGTAGTACGCTTTTTTGTTTATAATGAATAGAAATCTGAACTCGGAACTTTAAAATTCCCAAGATACACAGACAAACATTGAATTCCTAGATGAGCTTTTGAAGTTTGTCAAATATGTATTACCTGGGTCCTGTTTCATAAAACTCATTCACTAATAGTATTAGTGATTATTTTGTAATATTAATTAATATTATTACTGTTCTTTTTAATAAAAAAATGTGTCTAATAATATTAGTGGAATACTTAAAATAATTATTTAATATTATTAGTGCTGAAGGTAAACTGTATCATAAACCATATAAACAATAATATTAGCATTTATTTCATTAGCATGCTTAGTCTAATAATTAATTTTATTAGATCAAACAAAGTTAACGGTTTAGAGAAAAATATATAAAATACTGTAGCGGTCTACTACTACCGCGTTTCTTTAATTTAAAACAAGTAATAACAAGAGTCTTTATTACTCACTGTTCACAAGTCTAATTAACAGTATATGCCTTATTTGTAGATGTTTTCTGCCCACTTAACAATGAAGCACTATCACACTAATGAATTTACAAGCACTAATATCTGCTTAAACTAACTTTTTAAGGATTCGTCCATTAACAACACTAACACAATTATTTATTTATTACACTTTGTCTATTTATGTATTCTACAAGCTGCATGTACATTAGACACGTGCACTTAACCATTATGTTTACGTTTGGACTTCCAAAAGCTCAACTATATAATTCTACACGATATAATTTATGTTTGACATTCTGATATACACTAACTCTGTACTTCATCATCGGTCTTATTTATACCGTGAATTAAAAAGGATGACTCATTCTCCAGTAATTGCCAGAAGCTTCTCGGTCCATGGAGAATATACAGTGCTTGCGGCGTTTTGTGTTTGATGGGTTGCCTAATAGTAGCTCGCAACACTGCCCTCTCTTTAAAACCGTTACGTCTCGTAACTGTAAATACATTTTGACGCCAATTCGATGACTGATGACAGTATCGGCAGCTACCTCCTCTGGTGCATCCAGCACGTCGTTGGAAGTAACAGTCAGCACTCTTTTCTTAGTTTTGGCAGGCAACCGGTTGGTAACAACAAACAAGGACCTGGATATTGGTTCCCTGGAAAACTACTTCTAGCATATTTCGAACTATCCTCCAATCTAAGCGATCCAGTCCTCAGTCTAACTTGGGCACTGCTAGTCTCGTTACTCCATTTTCTATCATCTGAGCCTTAAGATTTAGCAAAGCCTCCCATAGATGTCCATAACTAGGTTTCTGCGATGAAGAATTTTTGGTGACCAGATAGTAAACAAAACGATTTTCATCCTGAAGAACCAAAGCTTTTCCTACAGTTGGCTGCTGTTGTACTAGTTCATCCACACATCCAAACTTTTTCTTGAAAACAACAGCTATTTCCCTTGGCATATCCAAATCTTGAGCTACGCAATGTGCAAGGAAATACTCTTCTGGTGCTTTAAACAGATCTTGCTGTTTTTCAGCAACAACGCCAAATCTCGTCCTAGCGGAACCACCATACGCCGCCATAAGGCGCTCAAAATCTACATTTGGCTCATGATTAATAGCTTGTCGAACACCATTCTCATTATTCGAGCCTTCCTGATTGTTGCCAGCTTAGGATGTTAAACGGTCAAAGTGTGCCACTTTCGGTTTACCACGGGGAGATCTTCTGATCCGGTACACTACATCACTAATTCTTTTCAACACTTCGTACGGGTCTTCCCATTGTTTTTGTAATTTTGGCGACAATCCACGCTGTCTTTGTGGATTATACAACCACACTAAATCTTTAGGTTGATAACCACCTTCTTGAGCTCTCGTGTCATATTGTGATTTCATTCGATTGCTTGCTGCCTGGATATCCTTTCGGACGATTTCGTGAATGCTATTTGATCTTTCACGAAGTTTACTAATGTAATCTTCACCTGCAATCTCTTCTCCAGGTTTAAATCCAAACTGAAAATCATATGGTAGCCGCAATTCACGTCCTAACATCACGCAAGCGGGAGAGTATCCTGTGCGTGGTTCTAATCTTCAAGATGCTTGCAGACGTTTTGAAACAACGCTGATTCGAAGTTTCGACCTTGATCGGAGTGTAATTCCAACGGAACTCCAAAGCGACAAAACAACTCCCTCACTAGTACATCTGCAACCGTCTCGGTTTCTTGGTTTGGCATAGCATATGCCTCCGGCCATTTGGTAAAATAATCCATTGCAACCAAAATGTATTTATTTTCTTTCTCTGATTCAGGAAACGGACCAGCTATATCAATGGCTACCCTCTCAAAAGGATTCCCCACGTTATACTGTCTCATTGGGGCTTTCCGTTTTGTGACCGGGTCATTTGCAGAGGCACACAATTCACATTTCTGGCACCACTCCTTCACATCTTCTTTGCAGTTCACCCAATAGAATCTTTCTCTCACTCTTTCAAGAGTTTTTTCACGCCAAAGTGCCCTCCGGAAATACCATCGTGCAAGTGCTACAACACCTCCGACACTCTGCTTCGGCACCTTCACTTGAAGTCTCTCAGTGCCATCTTCACATTCCAGGCGTCGTTTCAAGATTCTATTTTTAATCACCAAGGAGTCCCACTGTGTCCAGTATGCTTTCAGGCTCCTCCTTGAAATACTAATTTCTTCCCAAACTGGTCGTTGTCCTGTACTTTTCCACTCAATAATACGTCGCAATTCGGCGTCATCCTCCTGGTCTTCTCGTATTCTTTCGGGTTGCCAAGTATCATCGGTTACCGTCATTCTATGGATGACACTTATTTTCTTTTCCTTCTTGGAGCAATGATTGCAATCTACCGGACAAGGTCTCCTTGATAGAGCGTCTGCATTCCGATGGCTAGTTCCTACACGATGTTCTGTGTAAAAGTCATATTCCTGCACCCGCTCTATCCACCTTGCAACTTGCCCTTCAGGATTTCGAAACTGCAGTAACCATTTTAGTGCAGCATGGTCTGTTCTCAACAAGAATTTACCGCCGTATAAGTACTTATAAAAGTGCTCTACGGATTTGACGTCGGCCAACAGCTCCCTTCTTGTCACACAATAGTTCCTCTCTGGCCGCGACAAGACCTTGCTGAAATACCCAATAACTTTTTCTTGTCCGTCCTGCACTTGAGAAAGAACGCTTCCTATAGCTGTGTTACTGGCATCGGTATCCAACACAAATTTCCCCTCCATCCGTGGATAACCCAAAATTGGTGCTGAAACTGGTAGCCGTTTCAGTTGTTCAAATGCACTGTGGCAGTCGTCATTCCAATCATATTCTTGTCCATCTTCAATTAATTTCGTTAACGGTTTGGCAATGTTCGCAAACCCAAGTATAATACGTCGGTAATATGTGCACAATCCTAGAAAACTGCGTAGTTGGTGTATATCTGCTGGTGTAGGCCACTCTTGTACCGTTTTTATTTTGTCAGGGTCAGCTCTTATTCCGGTCTCCGAAACGACATGTCCTAGGTATTTCACCTCTTTTCCAAATAGGTGACACTTCTTGGGGCTCAATGTAAGGTTTGCCCCGCGTAATCTTTGAAATATCTCCTCTAGGTTTTTAAGATGTTCTTCAAAAGACCGGTCTAAAACTATCACGTCGTCTAGGTACACCAGACAAATCTTCCAAAACAGTCTACGCATTATCGACTCCATTAATTGTTCAAAAGTAGCAGGGGCATTGCATAATTCAAATGGCATGACCTTGAACTGCCATAATCCAGTTCCAATTGTAAACGCAGTTTTCTCTTTATCGTTTGGCTCCGAGACTACCTGCCAGTATCCGCTTTTCAAGTCCAAGGTCAAAAACCATTTAGATCCGGATAGAGTATCCAAGGTGTCATCAATTCTGGGCAAAGGACAGCTGTCTTTCTTTGTCACATTGTTAAGCCGCCGGTAGTCTACACAAAACCTTGTCGACTCATCCTTTTTCTTGACAAGCACTACCGGGGATGCCCATGGACTATTCGAGGGTTCAATCACTCCTTGTTTTTCCATGTCGGTAATAATTTGCTCAGCTTCCTTACGTTTTGCCTAAGGAAGCCGCCTGAGGTGTTGTCTTATCGGTTGCGCATCTTCAGTATTGATCTTATGTTGCACAACATTTGTCCTTCCTTTCCCACTATCATCCAGTGCAAACACACCTCGATATCGTCCGACCAGTTCTTTTACTTTGCCCAGTTGGTCGCCGTTTAATCCTTGACACGAAGGTATCAACATAACCAGCAATTTCTGTGAGCAACCGTTGGCTGGTTTATCTTTCGTGTCGTCCACACAACGTTTAATATGGCATACTGGAATGCAATTTCCCACAATCATGTCTTTCTTCAGGGTCACCGTATGCGGATTAATGTTCAGCACCCTTACTGGTATCATATTTCGAAACTCTACCAGCGTTCTTGCAATCAGTAATCCCTCCTGACCCCTTCCCGATTTAGTTGCTGCCATCATGCATACTTGTCCCTCCCGGAGCGTACCCTCCGGGCGCCCCATTACTATCATTTCCGCCTTCTCGGGTATTTTCATATCACAAATCATTCAAAGTTGCATCGTTTGGTTACTCATACCTTGAAATGGAATCTCATCATCATCTATCCAAAGCATATTTTCTTTCATGTTTACATGAAATCCATATTCTCTCATGAGATCCATTTCCAAGATCACTTTTTCTGTAATTTCAGCTACCAACACCCAATGACTAATTAGTTTGTCCCCAATTGCCAACGTAACGGCAGTCTCTCCGTGAGTACAAATTTTCTCACCATTTGCCGTTCGAAGACACACCGATACAGGTAGCACTTTTTCACGACCAACTAAATCTGGTCTCGCAATAGTTCTTGTCGCTCCTGTATCCACAAGTAATCGGACAATTTACCATTAATTCTACCATCGATATAAATACTGTCCAGACTTTCCATCGACGATGCAGCACGGATGATAATCTCCGGGGCACTACGCTGTGCTGTCGACGTTCGCCCCCTTAGATTGACCTGCTTTAGCTCAACCGGTTGTTTCTTTGGTTGAGTACAGCATCTCTGCATATGACCAACTTTACCGCAGCTCCAGCATCGCAAATCGCCATCTCCGCGGTCGTTGTCTTTCCAGCCTTACCGCCTTTCGCTTTTCAAACACACGGTTGATTATTTCATCTATGCTGTTCTGCGCTTGACAAGATTCTTCTAAGGCAGACCGAATTTTGTGACTCATCCTGTGTGATGTCTGCTTAGCTGCTTCAAACTTAAGCGCATGGGCCAGTGCGTCATCTAACATTTTTGGCCGTGCTAATCTTAGCGCGCTGTATTTCGCTGTCTTTAACGCCATCCACAAATGTTTGAATAGCCAGTTGTTCGAGGAAACTATCTGGTGCCGTTGGATATGCCAATCTAACCAATCTGGCAATGTTAGCTTCGAATTTTTTGCAGGCTTTCATTTGTCTTTTGCGAGCGGTTCTTAAATTGTGCATGGTAAACCTGTTGAAGATGAGCGTCTCCATATCTCATCTCAAGTTTCGATGTTAAGAGGTCCTAATCATTCTGCTGGTGATCGGGAATTGTTTGTAAGATGTTAAGGGCTTCCCCCAGTAGAGCCACTATTAGAGAGATATCCTTCTCTTTGTTGCACCAACCGTTGGCTATTGCAGCAGCTTCAAATTGTTTCAAATATGCGGGCCAATGTGTTTTACCATCGGATGTAGGTGGTTTCACTTTAAATTTTGACGGTATTGACTCTCTTTCTACCAGGCTTTTTATTTCTGGAATGTTCTGATTTACAACTTGGTTTGCTAATCCAAGTGACCTCGTTGTTAGTGAAATCATTTGTTCTTGCAGCCTCATCACATCTTCTTCCATTTTTACCAATTTACTGTCCAACTTTTGCTCAACTATTTTTACCTGTTCAAGTGAAATCTGTTTTCAATGCAATCGAGCTTTCCATTAATCTTTGTTCTAATGTGGCTGTATTTTTACTTAACTTTTCTTTAAGGATTGATTCCAGTTCAACTGACCTCACTACGTTTTCATTTAGTGTCACTTCCAGTTTAGCCGACTTCTCCTCCATTTTCTCAGCATTTTCACTAAGCTTTTCGTCTATTTTCGCAGCATTTTCACTTAACTTCTCTTGCAACAGTATATGCTTTATTTATAGATGTTTTCAGTCCAATTAACAATGAAGCACTATCACATTAATGAATTTACAAGCACTAATATCTGCTTAAACTAACTTCTTAAGGATTGGTTCATTAACAACACTAACACAACCATTAATTTAATACACTTTGTCTATTTTTGTATTCTACAAGCTGCATGTACATTAGACACGTGCACGTAACATTTATGTTTACGCTTGGACTTCGAAAAGCTCAACTATATAATTCTACACGATATAATTTATGTTCGACATTCTGATATAGACTAACTCTGTACTTCATCATCGGTCTTATTTATACCGTGAATTAAAAAGGATGACTCATCCTCCAGTAATTGCCAGAATCTTCTTGGTCCATAGAGCATATACAGTGCTTGCGGCGTTTTGTGTGTTTGATGGGTGCCTAATAGTAGATCGCAACAATACTTAATATTCTGTACAAAACAGAATGTAAAGCAAAATAAAATGGGAGATAGTGACACCAGCAGTGAAGAAGAGCAGTTTTATGTTCATCGTCCAAGAATTTTTCGACCGAGAATAGCTTTCAATTACATGGAAAATACATATGAGTTCAATGAGAGATTTCGGCTAAACCATGAAACTTTATGTTTGTGCTTAATAATATAAGTAACACATTGGAACATCAAACTGCAAGAAATCATTCACTGTCTCCAAAGCAACAACTTTGAATTGCTCTCCACTGGCTAGAAAGTGGTGCTCGGTACCATTGTGTAGGTGATATGCATGGAGTTTTAAAAGGGACAGTTTGTCGAGTTGTGCACAAAGTTGGCACAGCTATAAATAATGTACTTCTTAAGGATGTGGTGAGGTGGCCAAATGAATGTGGAGAAGAGGTGGTTAAATTTAGTGAGTTTACAGATATGACTGGTATGTGGGATAATGGATGGAACGTTAATACGAGTTGATGCTCCTATTGCATCTGAACCAGCTTTTGTAGATCGTCATGGAAAACATTCCTTAAAGTAATGCTTGTATACGGACCAAACTTACAACTTTATTATGTATGTGCAAATTGGCCTGGGAGGGTTAGTGATGCACGAGTTTTGCGGTTAAGTGAATTATACAACAGGATGAAGCAGGTTGAAGGCCTTTTGCTGGTGGAGTTTTACTGGGAGACTCTATTTACAATTTAAAATTTTGGCTCATCCCACCAGTAATTCAAAATATTAATGATCCATCTCAACAGAGATTTGCGAAATCTCATAAGAAAACTCGGAGAGTTATTAAGTGTGCCATTGGGCTATATGCGTCCGAATCCCACATTTGCTTGTGAAATCATCAATACCTGCGTAGTGTTGTGCAATCTTTCGTGGAGTAATTTACAATACTTTGCATTGCCTGATGAACCTGAAATACAGGTAGAAGACTTACCAGAGACTATTATTATGGACGAAAATAAACTGCCTGCAGTCCAGGCTCAAGAAAAACTACATTTTTTTACAACCACTTTAATTGTTAAAAGTGAAAGTATGTACTTTAGCCTAATCTTAAACATACTGTTACGAACTACTATTAGGCAACCCGTCAAACACACAAGCTTCATAACCCAAGTACATTCTTCAGGAATTGAGAATGTTCGAGCACATACCAGAGTATGAATCATCTATTTAATTCAGGGTATAAATAAGACCGGTGATGAAGTACAGGGTTAGTCTATACCTAAATGTCAAATATAAATTATATCGTGTAAAATTAATTAGTAACGCTTTTGGAAGTCCAAGAGTAAATTAAATTTGTGTTATGTGAACGTGTATATTGTACCGCCAGCTTGTAGAATATATAAATAGACAAAAATGTAATAAATAAATTACAGTAGTGTTAGTGTTGTTAAGAAGACTTATGGTTAAGAATTTAGTTTAAAAGATATTAGTGCTTGTCAATAGCATTAGTGTGATAGTGCTTTATTGTTAATGGGACTGAAAACATCTATAAATAAGGCATATACTGTTAATTAGACTTGTGAACAGTGAGTAATAAAGATTTGTTATTACTTGTTTTAAATTGGTGAAACGCGTTAGCAGTAGCCCGCTACAATACATTTACATATTTTGTGATGAAACAATATCTGCTTATGTGTCTATTAAATATAAGTATTAAATAAAATGTTACTGTACAGTTGAATCATCTCGATCTAACATTACAATGTTCCCTTCGTTAGTTACTAAACAGTTGTCACTATTAATAAATACAACATCATTCATATCTGGTTGTTCTCCCTCCTCTTGTTGGAGAATATGACTAGTAAGGGGTGAATGCTGCACATTTAAGGAGTGCTCCTTTTCCCATACTCCAAGTTCTAGCTTACGTACTTGAAGCTCAAGTCTTGTCTTCCTCAAAGATTCAAGCATGAGAATATTTTCACCACGGTATACAAGTATTTTTTGTGAATTCTCTATACATAAAATTGATACATCAACTTCGTTACTACTATCTATAATTATATTATTCTAATAACTAACATTCACATCAGTTTTTAATTACTAGTACTAAGTCAAAACATACCTCGGGGGTTGGTGACTTTATCGTCTTGCGTGGCCAATTGTTTCTTACATATTCCATCATTTACATAATCATTACAAGTATCCACTAAACTCTCGTCAGGTTCAATAGGCTTTTGAACAACAGCTGCCATAGACACTCCAAACGAATCCTAATTTTACTAACGACTTTTATTAAACAGCCCCCTGAAGTCATACCTATTCATATAAAATGTGGATATCATAATAATAAAACATGTTTGAACTTCTCTTTAATTAACATAAACAATTACAAAAACATAAATTAAAAATTATTTACAAAGAAAATTCAGACATATACCGATTATCTGTACATCATCATCATCATTAGGTCTTCAGTCCTGGAACTGGTTAGACGCGTACCCTCATTGTTTCCTATTCGTGAATGTTTGCGACCCATTAGAAGAAGATAGAACTCTGCAGGATATATTATCTAAAAATAAGAAATTGTTGTATTTGTGTATATTCCATATGAATAAAAAAAGGGTTAATTTACAACTATTTGACTAGTGTGATGCGAAAATAAACGATTGCCTTAATGGAAGGAGCATAAAGATCTTATATACCCAGAAGATTTTAACCTAATCGAATTAATAATAACAAAATTATGGTATGAAGGCACCATAAATTACAAGTTGTACATTTTAAAGAAATTAACTAATAAAAGATAAATTTTACATTTTTAAATTGCCTTTTTTGTCATTAATCCAATTCGGTTGAAATTTTCTGGGACTATGAAAATTTGTAATGTATGTAAGATATAAGAATTATAAAAAAGTAGCACTAATCATTAAAATCATAAGTATTACTTGATGTTGCAGGTACAGATATATCCACATTAGAGCAGGGAGTAACTACCTTTGGAAAAGCATTTTGGAACCTTCTTTAGTATTAATTGAAATATCTGAAAGACAACATAATAAGTTAGATGCCAAAACAGAGAACATGTAAGTTGTTACCAGATAGAATTATTATTTTTTTGGTGGTTCATGTTCAAATTGATCCGGTAGTACTTTTTATCAAAAATGGTAGGAACTGCCTTATCTAATAGTCTTTTGCGAACTTTAGAGGTTTTCAAGAAATATTTTTCTAGAAAATGTTTCTCACATAGTTTATAATTTTTGTACAGCTTGTCTGAATCCATTGCCAGTAAATCTTTCCGATTACATGCTGCTAGCCATTCCTCACATTGAGGTAGAGAAAGTATAGTACATTTTTGGAATTATAAAGTAATTACGCACTCACCAAGGCCATTCGCAGAATAATTGGGGGGGAATGAAGGCTATTGGTCGTTTGTTATTAGTTAAACAAATGATGAACACTATTAATGTAACCCTGTTACTGGACGTAATCGAAAGTAATGTAAGTCATTAAATCTTATTTCCTTCGAGTGGCTCAAAAGCAGTTAATACCAGCGATAATGGAGCGTTTTTTAATAGTACTTGAAAAAGATAATATCTTAATACAGCGATTAATCTACCTTTCACAAATGTATAAAGTCACTTACCAATCTGATAATTGCTGGTGCAGGCTATCAATTATTTTGGCTTGCTGATACACCATGAGCTAAATTTTCCAGAGCGTTCACAGTATTTACAAAATGTTCCGCAAACAACCTTATTGATTTATATAGTGGAATACTAGAAACATATCTACGCCCTAATGGGCTATCTCAAAAGAAAGTAATTTGACAATTTTTGTCAAAATCACTTTTAGTCAATGACGACGCCAGCGATGAAGCATCTGAAGCCGTTAGCCCTCCGAATACCTCTTTGAATAGTTGTCCAATTTCAAATTTTAAACCTATACCGGTGTCGAAATGGAACTTGAAATTTTTCGGAGACCCTGACACACTGACGACCCATAATTTTCTGGAAAGAGTAGAAAAGCTCCGACAAACCCGTAACATATCCGAATCCGAATTGTTTGAATCCGCGGTAAATTTATTTAAATCTAAATCCCTCCTCTAGTAGCGTAGTAATCGCCATCATTTTTCTAACAGCATTTTGATCATCCCGATTCTAAACAACGGCTAATCCTTGATATCTGACGAAAAAATAAGCGCAAATAAATCTAATGATTTTTATAAACAACTATAGGTGTTGGTTGTGAAATATCTGCAACTAATGTCAATTGACTATGCAAAAAGATATATTAGAAAAAATATTAAATCGGTAAATGTTCAAGTGCTGGGGGCACTTGGCAGCCACATGCTGCTTATCTTACATGTGATTTTCCAATGCTCCACCCGAAGGTACTGCATTTTACCTCTTATCCGAACAAGGGTGTATTTTTGTGAAAAATACTCGCCTAACATTTTTCAAGCGGACCGTGTCGGGATTTGAAACTCCCTTCCTTCTCAACCACTGAATGTCGGTGCAATAGGGTATATAATTGTAAAACAATAGAAGGGGACCAAACTGCATCTAACAAGAAAGAACAGCGCCTATGATCAAAGACGACGAACATAGAAACAACAAGAAAATTGTTGAAAGCAAATGTGTGGAGCGCAGCACAGTATGCCTTTGAAATACGGGCAGTAGGAAAAGCAGGCAGAAAAACAGTAGCAGCCTTTTGAAATGCTGTGCTTCAGATGTATGAAGATGATAGCATGGACAGAGAAAGTTAATAAGAAATAGGTTAGAAATGTAGGGGAACAAGGATATCTGTAGAAAAAAATAGGAGAAACAGAAGGGGAGAATACGTTCTAAAACATTTTTTGGGAATAGTATGGGATATATTACAAGCAGAGATAGGAAAAAGGGGGTAGATGTAGACCTAGATCGGATAGTGATAGATGCAGACTGTGCAAATTTCAGGGAAATGTGTAGGTTAGTTCAGAATAGGAAACAATGATGGTACGCGTCTAACTAGTTCCAGGACTGAAGATCTAATGATGATGGTCTTCTTTAGGTTAATATTTAATTGTTAGTTAACATTTAATTTGTAAACATTATTTTGCTATTATATTTACCAATATTAAAATATTTCTCCTTTAGCTTTCTACATGCATACATTAATACATTTTGAATACAATGGGGGCCTTAGCTCACGGTGCGGCCCTGACAAAAACTTTCGACGACAATATCAAAGAAGTTCAAATGAATGAATAGGAAGTATATGAAATGAAATCATCATAATCGACTGACCTCCTCTTCCTCTTCAATAAGATCGAAGGTTATTATTCTATTTAGTTTATATGTTCACACTTGGTATTTGATTTTTTTTCCTTAGAGTAGCTCAAAAGCAGTTAGGACCATCGATAATGCAGCGTTTTTTAATATTATAGTTGAAATCACGAAAGAATGCATTCACGACATAGGTTACTGAATTTAAAAGCGATATACATTAAAAGTATGTCGGTGTTTAATTCAGAAACCTATGACGCGAATGCATTCTTTCGAGATTTCGGCTATAGTATTTGAAATTGAAAGAAAAACGTAGGATTGATAGTTTCTTAATAAATGCAGCATTCTGTAATTAATCGAATTTTCATAAAGTGTAAAGTTACTTACCAATCTGGTAAATTGCTGGTGCAGCAGGCTATCAATTCTTTTGGCTTGATGATGCACAGGGTAGCAGATGGAAAATATTGGATTTTACATTAACACACACTAATTGAAAATTGAATGGACTTATTCCAATACACGTAATAAGCCGCCCGTAAGAAAATGTAAAAATACAGACACGACACAACCATATTTAACGGAAACAGAAAAGCCACATTGTCAATCAAATGGCCACAAACCACAGATATTAATTAATAGTAAATAAATATCCGACCGGCACTTTAAATAGTGTCTTTAATATTTGTTGCAAGTCTTAACTAAGAAGGGTACAACAAACTATTATAACTGGCACTGCTGAATAGGACTGTTCTCGCGTTTTATTAATCATCATCATTTTCGAATAAAAATATCAATCTTTTTCGGTGACCAAATCTATTTAGGACTTCAATTATAAATGCTTGTTTCTCTCTACCTACCATGTTTTTATGTACACTAAGCATGCATAAACCTGATAATCTATTCCCTGACATGCTTGATCTAAGCCACGATTTTACCCGCTTTAGCGTACTGGTACTAAATGACCTTTCTATTGTTGCAGTAGTTGGAGGTAATGCCAAAAAAATATTCAGCGCAGTTTTGATGGCCGGAAAAAAAGAAACTTCATTATCAAGCAAATGTACAAAGTCTGTATCTTGTTGAATCTCTCTATTTTGCCAAAGTTCAACCCACGTTTGCAACTGTTCTGAAAAGTTATCAATGTTGTAACTTCTGGCTATTTCTTCTTTTTTATTTAACAATGCTTTTTTTATATTGTTGTTTTTTAAGTTATTTGGATGTAATCCAGAGAGTAAAAAAGAAATCGTAGCATCTTCAGAAAACCTTGACTGTATAACAGAATCCAAATAAGGAATAAAAAGGCTTACTCGAAAGTAATCTTCAACACTACTCATATGATAATTAGACCTATGAGTTTGTCTTGGTGCAATACGTGGTAATGTAATTTCCAATCCAAAACCATGGACATGTTCAACACTTTTTTTATAAACCTTTTTAAAATATTGTTCAGGATCACTACGGTGTGTCTTAAAAAGTTTGAGTAGTTCATCTATGTGCTGTTTAACGGAAAATAAGTGTATACTTTTAGACTGCAGTGCATTACAAACAGGTTCCAATTTGCTAGAATATTTGGCCATAATATGCAGACAAAGAATAAATTTCGACGAAGAAACGCAATTTAAAAGTTGACTGGCCCTATTTCTTGTCTGAGCATTTATTTCACGGTTATGAGCTAAATTTTCCAGAGCGTTCATAGTATCTGCAAAATGTTCCGCAAATAACCTCATTGATTTATATTTGGCGGACCAGCGTGTTTCACATAATAGTGGAATATTAGAAACATATCTACGTCTTAATGGACTATGTCGAAAGAAAGTAATTACTTCTTTAATGGTACCTACTGAATTTTGAATATCCGGAATCTTGTTCAAATCATTTATCACTAAATTTAATCTATGGGACGCGCAGTGAAAATATATTGCTTTTGGATATTTATTTTTAATAAGTTTTTGGACTCCCTGCTCATGACCTGCCATCGTCGAGCAACCATCAAACCCTAATCCAAATAATTTATCCATACAAAGACCATATTCATTACAAGCGTTTAAAATTGCAGCAGTTATACCTTCTGCGTTCATCGATGTAAGGACTACAAAGCCTAAAAATTCTTCTCTGACCGAATTGTCATTACTAACAAATCTTACTCCAAGTGATAACTGTTCTACCCCAGCAATATCTGCACTTTCGTCAGTCAGAATTGAAAATGCTTCACTCAAATTCACATCTTTCACAATTTTTTTCCCTAATTAATGTTTCACAAATTGAAATTATTTGATTTTGAGTTCTGTGAGAGGTGTATTTTGAGTTCTTCTTGCAAAACTTTAAGTGCTCGTTTAGAATGTGATCCCCACTTTCTATTCTGAATTGTAAAAGATCCTCAAAATTACCTTTTTTATCACCTCGTAATGGCAAATCATGCATAGCACAAAAAATGACGGTGGATATTATTGGTATAAGTTTTTTGCGATTCGATTCAATTAAATCCCGTCCAACTTCATTTATTTGAGAGGTAATTGATAGACGTTTTCCTTCAATAATTTTTGTAAAACTAGAAGCTTTTATAGTTGAATCACGATGCCATTCGGTTGTAGCATGTGCTTTTGCAAAAGCGACAAAGTCATGATATTTTGTGAAGGGCTTCACAATGAAAGAACCAAGAACCCCTCTTTTAACAGTTGGCCGAAAAACTACGCAATATTTGCAAAGTGCGCCTTTGAGTTTTGGAGAATATGCAAGCCAATCGTATTGTTGAAGCCAGTCATATCTAAAAGCACGTCTTCTTTCTTCGGAATTGTTCTTGAAATTATATTTAGGATCTGGTTTGTAAGGATTTGTTAATAATGAAAAGCGAACATCGTCGGAAAATGTTTCATTCGAGTTAACAAAATTGCCCAAATCGAGCATGTACTCATTCTTATCAGTTGAAAGATTGGTGTCATATTCACATGTGAAAGATTTTAAAGTATTAGGTGACGAACTACCAGCTTTATTTAGATCATTGACACTATTATGTACTATACTATTACACTCAAAATAGCATTGGCACCAGCACCGCTACTACTACAGCCTATGCTAGATGATTCTTTAGTTCATTTCGTTTGAAAAATTTTCTAATATCCATTGTTAGTATTGTTACTGATCTTAGATCTGAATTTCTGGAAAAAATAACACGCTTTACTTTTCTGATACTTCAAAGAAGAGATTTGTTAATCAAATAGACTTTAAAGAAAAAATAAGAATCTCCCAATTGCAAATAAATATTATTTTAAATATGTATTCTCACGCATTAGGTACATTAGTACTTACTGCTATCCTATCCGTAACTAAACTGTAATTGCAATCTTCGGCCTTCTTTAAAACAAAACCAGTAACTACACTACTTATCAACACTGATAACAATAACTACAAGGAAAATGACCAATCAATATCTATCAACATACACGTCTTCTACTAATTCAACAGTCAGATAAAGTTTCCTAAGTCACAAATTAAAAGTACACCGCATTCGAAAAACACTGAATACAAACTGAAGTCACTGAAGATATAGACGTACTTTACTGTTATAGATAAAGAATATATTTTTTCTCAGAATAGAACACAATGAGACATTTGTAGAACATTCCAAAGTTTTAGTTGTAGAGTACCTGAACCTGTACAATAAGAAAGAAACCATTATGAAAGCCTTTATTTATATTTCGTTTGAATAGAAACTTTCAGGGTAAAGATGTTTAGATATTAAAGAATAAAGAATGAAAATAACAATTTTGTTTTAGGCGGTTAGGGTTACTATTGTAAGGTAATCGCATTAATTCGCATTTCCTGCTTAAAATGACATACAAAGTCGGTCTATTTATAGTTAGACAATAGTCATACCTGTATGTAGTGTAATCTTAACATTTAGGTTTACTTTATTTTTAAACAATAGTATAACCGATAGTGAAATCCTAATCTTCTTCAATCTCTAGTGAAGGTGCACTTCGTGTTGCGATTTCTAACGGAAAAAAACCAAAGGAACATATTCAGGGGGTTCAGGCGACCCCCATTGACCCCCTTTGTGGGCGGCCTAGATTCTTATATCGACATTTATAAAGTATATACAAGCTGCTATTTTGCATGGAACTAAATACTTTCTCTAATGTTAATATTTTTAAAATAAGTAATAAATTATCATAAGAGTAACGGCATTAGCTAAGTTATTTATAATTTGGTATCCCAGTTCGAAACTGTCGTACCCGTTCTCGTTCAATTTTATTACCAATTTCAATTACTTGCGTTATTACTCCATTGATTATCAAAGTAATGGTAAAAGCTAATGCATGTTTTGTAACAACAAAACGTACCAAGTATTGCAGGATACTAGTAAAGTGATATCTTTCCTATTTAAATGCGTCTTGTAATTATGTATATTCTCTCCCGTCTAGAAATATGAGATTTTCGTACAATTTAAATTTCAGAATTACGTAAAGCAAACGGAAAAAACTGTGCAAGTTGTCTGATGTACTTAATATCCTTTCGAGGCAATACAGATCGATATTTGCTAGAATACCGCCCTGCATCACCCCTTATTTAGCTTTTCGTTTTTGTGTGCGCTTGTTGGAAATGCTACGTTTGAATAAACTGTACTCTGCAGAGTATTGATTGCGGCAAACGGAATGCGACTAGCTAGGGAGCCATTATTTCCGGTTATCGAACTGTGTGTATGTACTATGTCTTGACTGGCATCTGGCTGTGGCTGTTAAATTAGAGGGTAGCAACGAATAATACAAAGGGGAAGCTTTGAACTATAGTTAAGTATTTTGCTTCTTTAACGTATCCTGGGTGCGGTTAAAAATTTGAAATACTTATGCATTACTTATATCGGTTAAAGAAATTTGATGTAGCTAAACAAAACGATTAAATGCAAGGACAACTTTATTGAATATCGTTCCATTGACAGACAATCAAGATTAAACGATTGTCTTGTGATACTATTTTAGAAATTTACAATCATTTTGTACTTAAAAATATTTATTATCTGACATTAGTACTAGGCATTGTCGAACAGATAAAAACTTTGAAAAGTAACCCTTATACATATTATAAAATATAAAAAACTTTACAAAACTAAAGAAAAATAAATAAACAAATATTCTCACGTATGACTACTGAAATAAGGGCGTGGGTTTATTTGGACTTGCCAAAAGATATGCTGAATAATTTTTACTTTTCAACATAACAGAAATTTTATTTTCTTGTACAATAGCAAAACAAGTTTTTACATTAAAAAACAACAGTTTAGATACCTTTATTCTAAGGTTAAATTTATCAAAAGTTAATATGCCATTATTTAGACCTCAGTAAGTGAAACACACAAGAAATTGCAGTTTTACATAAATTATTAATTTTGGCACTTACATAGTGCACACTTTTTCAATTAACAGATGTATCTTTTATAAGCAACATGAAAATATGTTTCAAATTGAGCTTTGAAATGTATCTGCTTAATTCATAAATAACTGTTAATATTGATTCTACAAATTTATTTAACCGAAACACTAGAATATTTATTAACGAACGTTGTAAACAAAATTCAGTATTATTTCAGAAACTTATTTAAAAAACTTGTGAAACGTTAGGATTTTGTCTTTATTTCCAACTAGGTGATGTGCTTTTATCAGAAACTTAGCAAGTTACAACGCATCCAAGGTAATAGTTTAGTTGTTATATTTAACACTAAACGACTCATACTTGGATTATCGCAATAGTGTTCAAATAGAACACAAAGTTTATATATATATATATATATATATATATATATATATATTGTTGTGGAATTATAGGTTAAAGTGGTCTAGATAATAAAATTTTAAACACTGTGTATATAGGAAATAGGAACAATTTAATTACGCGCCAAATTAATCAATTTAGATAGTGAAAACAGACGGTTATTAAGATATTTTTCTATTTTTAAATTAGAATGTTAAAATTGCATAACGGGAAGAAGCTTTAGAGTACATAAAAACTCAAAGATACGCATAAGTAATTGTAATAATTTTAATTCAAACGCATCGAATCAGAAACGGAGCTTTCAAGTATAGAAAATCAATAATTTAAACGCATATATTCATTCAAAGAAACGAAAACGTTCGTTATACAAATGCTAAGAAGGGGATAAACTCGGAATTGTTATTTTAAACAACAAGTTGCTTCGAAGAAACACCTGTTAGTTAAATGTCAAGTTCAGGGAACGCAAATGAACGTTAAGACAGAATTTCTAAAGAATTGTTTGTAACGGTCAATGTATAAGCTACTAAAATAACAAGGGCTTTGAAGACTGAGTGAAATAAAAGACCTATAATGTAAAACGGACAGAAAACACGTATAATAAAAGGTTGGTTACAATACAGGTTTAGTATACACGGGACAGTCAAAGGCCAACAACAATATCGATTTTCTGTAGCTTAAGAGGGATTCTAAAAGAAACAATAAATATGCGTGGAACGGAAAAAGGTAACTGAGAGGTAGAGCTTTATAACGGGAGAAAACTATATTATTGGTCGAAGACTAGCAGTTTTTGAAGTAACGACGGACGAAGCTGACTCCAGGTAGGAAAAATTAATTTCTTGCTTTTATTTGAACATTTGTGTTGATATTTTGGTGCTTGAGTGTTTTGACTTATTGGGGGTGTATTTGATTACCATAAAAACTTTTAAAGGGGCATATGTACAGGACAATTAATATTGATTATTTAAAAATGTTTATTGATGATATAAAAATGTTGTTGTAAGGAGTAAGCGGGTCTTTAGCTTTATTGTAAATAAAAATGCGAGGTTTAAAAACATTTAGCGTAACTGGGTTATACTGAGCTCAAAATAGACCAGGATAAAATCAATTTAGGGTTGCACGACGGGCCCATCTACTCGTCTGAAATAAAATTGTTGAAATACATCAAAAATCATGAACTTTTAAAGGATTTAAAGATAGAGATGGTAACAGTTTTATCAAATTGTATGTACCAATGTGTAAATATGTTATTATTAAGGGACACTTGTTAATATGTGTAAATAAAAAAGATGTATGTCTTGTTACATTACTTAAATGGTAATTTCATTTGTCTGTGTTTGTGAGAAAACAATGTACTCAGGATGGTGGGTATTCAAGAAGAAGCCGATTGCTGAGCTAGCCAGGGTGTGCAGAAGCAGGAGGCGTTCCAAAGAAAGTGTAAGAAATTTTTTTAAATTTTATTTACAGAGAATTTTATGTTGGCCCAAGCGTGGGGCGAGAATTTTGTAGGTTCCACGGCAATTTTATGACGACCCAACACTGGAGCTCGATTTAAGAGCTTAATCCCTGTACCACGGCAATATATATATATATATATATATATATATATATATATATAATATATATATATATATATATATATATATATATATATATATATATATATATATATATATATAATATATATATATATATATCGACTAGTTTCGATCTCACTGGATTTCATCAGGATGAAACAACCAAAAACAATTGACAATAACAACTTCGAAAAACTTCTGTAAGATGGCAAAAGTAAAAAGAACGTCATCAGGTGTCAAAGTACAGAAGTAAATTCGAAATTAAGTCGATATTTCATATCACTTTTATTATTATCTCTACCCTCCAGGGTATTATACCGAGCGCCGCCAAGGGACGGTGTGCTATATTTTGCAATAATTTTTGCATGTAGTACATCGAACAAGCCTAAAGGTGAAACGTATTTGTTATGACCATCTATGAAATATCAACTTAATTTCGAATTTACTTATATATATATATATATATATATATATATATATATATATATATATATATATATATATATATATATATATTGCTATGATATCGCCGTACTCCGATGTATCTAACGTTTAGTTGCCTGCTGCTCGTCACCGCTCTGTGTCTCTAAATAACCTAGGATAAGTTTTAGATTTCACACAATTTGTTTTATATGCCTGGACTAGCTCAGTTCAACCCCACACAGAGTGCACAACGATACGATAACAAAGAAGTCTTTACCTCCTTTCCTCTAACACTTCCCACCTGAATGAGGTAAACAAAATTAACCAAAATATGTACAATTTGTAGCTCCACAACCTTTATAATATCATTCACTATTTAAGAAAACCCCTGAATCAAAGTAACAATCTAAATTAGTTTGTCCCCAAATTATGACTCCCTTAAATCAGTTTAAAGCCAGCAAAAATAACTCTGTATACTACAGGAAGTACGTTGAACGTTCAGGATCTTCTTTCCCTTTTACGTAATTTTTACGTATCAACCAAAAATTTTTGATGACTCTTTTCATAAATATCTCAGTACATGCAAAATTTTAATGTTCAAAGAGAAATTAATGCCTTATGCTATTAATAAATTTTATCTCTGACCAGTTGTTTTTCCTTGTTGAACTCCTGGTTATGTATGCGCGTCTCTGCATGCACCTCAATTCTTAGAACTGCCGCTGTGTGCTGGTTATTTTTGGATTGTTTTCAGTTAGATTTTCTTATTGATTTTGTTTGGTAGTACAGCTTGGTTAAACGCTCAGTTTAACACTTAATCATTTACTTAGTGCAATTTAGTTCAATCCTTAGTTCAATAATTAGTTTAATACTTGGTTCAATATTCAGTGCGCTTAGTGCAGTGCTTAGTTCAATACCTAGTGCCCTAAGTTAATAAAATATTAAATATTATATATAATTAGAATTTTGAACTTACGTTTTTTAAACGTCAACGGCGAATTTTTGTCGTATAGTTGCACTTGTACTAGTATTTCAAATTTTTCAATCACTAACTTTCACTTATATTACTATTTAATCTGATATTTTAACTTCGCGTGTTATCTTGGCCCGACAAGTACAGGGCGTGCCTTCGTTGTATCAAGACTGACCCTTTATCAGCTTGTGTAGTATTTAAAGGTACACCTATCACCTGTTATAATTGATTTACTCATTTTATTTTGTTGATTGAGGCATTGCACTTGTCTTATCGTGCAAACCTTCAGATTTCCATGGAGTTAGTATCCTAAATTTCTTCGCAATGCTTTTGCAAATCACGTAGACAACAAATTCTGTATTGTGGATTCCGTTAACCATGATACCTTGAACCCTCTCAAGTCACGTCCTTTTATTTGTATAGGAATTTATTACTTGAAATTGTTTGGTTCCTTATTTCTATTTTCGTAATCTATTGGGTTTATGTGTTAATTTTCTATTAAGGATCACGAAGGCAAATTTTATAATGACGTGAAATTATATGCGTTTATTTACTTACTGCGTTTATAAAACATGTTTGTTTTGAAGGATCTGTTTCTTGCGAGCATTAATGCGTCGAGTTTAAAAAAAATCGTTTCATGTTTGCTTGATGACTTCGATGTTCCTGATGCGTATTTATTTAAAGTTTATGAATGCATTACTATTTTTAAAAATGACATGGATTCCATACAAAGTTATGTATTTTACTAATTGTGGTTGAATTCTGAAAGAATGAACTTCCTTCCATTGATTAAAGTTGTTTGTAAGTTTTAAACAATGTGTTTGATATTTGCTTTTTGTATAATTGGCGAATTGTGTACCCTTTATGATAAAAATATTTAATTTTTCGATTTCGGTGTCGTTTACATAGAGTGTACAGCCCTTGTGACCCTATATACCTTACATGTGATTTTCCAATGCTCCACCCGAAGGTGCTACATTGGCCAGGAAACGAGGTCTTTTACCTGAAAAATTTGGAATTTTGCCGAACCCTTGCTGTTCCAAAAAAGGTAGGGATCTTTAACGGGCGTAACAACACTCACACACGGGACCTTCATTTTACCTCTCATCCGAATGAGGGTGGACTTTTGTGAAAAATGCTCACCTAACATTTTTGCAAGCGGATCGTGTCGAAATTCGAACCCAGAACCTTGGGCATAGTAGTCACACACATACCACTACGCCACGGAGCCGCTTTGACCCTATATACCCCTAAATAACACTATTATCATAACAAATATATATATATATATATATATATATATATATATGTATATATTGTTATGATAATTTCCCCATATTTAATTTTTAACTTGCATAAACATAGTAACGTAATCCTTTAACACATTACACATAATATAAAATTTTCATGTAAAACAGCACGCTTTAAGGACACATTTAAAAATGAAGCTCAATCAAGCATTCATCCATCAAATCCGTGTGTAAATATTAATTTCTGTGAAAAATATCTTTCAAAACAAGTTTTATGGCATTTATGAAGACTGTAAAACGCATTTCATTCACTTTAAAAATACTAGATAAATTTCAATCCGTACTTTGCTAAAATGGAAATTCAACCTTTAGAAATACCACAATAAACGTTATTTATTCAAAACGTAGTGCGTTGCATTTATTGTAAGACAAATAATCCAGAATTTTTGAATTAATATACGTTAACAAAATAAACAAATTGATTCCTGTGGGAAGTGTTCTCAAAGCTACTAAATCAGAAAATTAATTAACTTGTATGAATAAACGGTCCGATTCATAGAACTCGCTACTACAGAAAAGGCTATATAACAGATAAGATGCCGAGTTTAATAGCTCTAATTATATTACAGAAGTCGTGGGAGATATCAGAAGTTGGTTTAATTTATTCGTATAGAATGCAAGGTTTTTACAATGCCATAAATTTTAAAACTAACAGCTTTTTATGTATAACAGAACGCGGGATTGTGGGTGATCGTTGCATTATGCGGGTGAGTAATGCTTTGAAAACATGATCTAAAAGGTAATCGAATGATAACGTTCTAAGGTTATTTGTTATATAAGACTATAATGAATTAGAACGGGAGCATTCATTTCTTTGGCATCTAACATAAATTCATTCAAGATTGGCAGTTCGTTCTGTCAGCGTTCCCCGTATAACATGGAATTTTGAATATAAATTGTGAGACATAGTTATGGTATTGGGTACACCGACCATTTTATTGCTTTAATATAAATAATATTAGTGCAAGGTCAAACGTTAATTTTAATCTATTAAAAATAAATGGATTTTTAAAAACGTATACGTCCATGGATGGAAAATGAATGGAGCTTTAAAAATTTGGAACCAAGAATTTTTTAATGCAGCTAATTGTAATGGAAACAATGTTTTTATAACACAAGACAGGTAGTCATAAAGAAGAATTTAACGTTACAAACTGCAAGTATAACTTCGTTTTCGTAACTTAAAAAAATATTTAAGTATTATTAAATAGATTAAGCTAGAATAAGTTTTTATTTTGCGTATTTGTCAATGAATAATCTATTTCAGCCATTTTGAGGTCAGAACTTGAAGTGTTTTGACCCTTACAAAATTTTCTGCTCAAGATTTTTGATCAACTACACTGACAGACGGGGTAATACAAAGATAAGTAAATTATCCATAAATTTTAAAGAGAATTTTTCTGACTTTAACAAAATATTTAGGTTTCTCTAATTATTAACAAGGATTAGGTGAAAAATATTTTAATACGCAAGTAGTAATAAGATAATCTTTCTTTCTAAATTTAAGCTGTAAATTGCATTTGTAAGCGTTACTTATATCGGTGTGTAAGTAGATTACTTAGATAATGTGTGTAGAAGAAAGATGTTCTTGAATGTATTGAAGATTGTTCATAAATGTTTCTTGAAACTTCAAATTTACAACATATTTGTCACTGCGCTAGCAAAAGAGGAAAACGGCACAGTAAGGTAAGAATTCAAATTTTCTATTAAGCAAGCCTCCATTGCATCCTTATATTGGTCAGAGCGGCTGTACCCAAATATTCGTAGCAATATGAAACCCAAATCCTATAAATAAAGCCCACCCAAATAGAAGAAAACGAGAAAAATTATTTATATCTGCGGGTGTCAAGAGATTATTTAGATAACGTGTATAAAAGAAATATGTTTTTGAATGTATGGAGAATTGTTCATAAATGTATGTTCATGTGTGTGTGTGTGTGTGTGTGTGTGTGTGTGTGTGTTATATATATATATATATATATATATATATATATATAAGCCATTTAATAAGTTATTGCAAGTTTCTGCATGTAAATACAAATTAATCAAACTTTAAAACGCTTTCCTAATCACAAGCGTAGTAATTAAAGATTCTAATGAAAAATTTAATTCATTGCAAGAGTTAATTTGCATCATTTTTAGCGTGTGTAAATATTCTCAAAGAACTTCCATAATGTTTAAATGATAGGGAGCACAATCCTTTAATCATAAATACCAGTTGTAAATAACAGGTGTTATAAGTGTAAAATTCTAGTGTATATTTTATCATAGTTTTAGTGAAAGGATTTAGCATTTGTACAACTTTCAAAAGCTTAATTATAGCAAAAGAGAAACAAGCTTAACGGTTACGGGTTCTAGTAAATTCGAATAAAAGAAGTGTAGACAAATAACACGTTCTTAGTATTTGTTTACAAGTTTGAAAGTTGTTTAGCAAGGATTTCTGAGTAGCGTTGCGTTAATTGATAGGCTAGTTCAACCGTCGCTCTAGCATATAACGTACGCCAAATAACATTTCTATTCTACGAAAGGTATTTGACGGTTAAACAGGCAAGGAATGACATAGAAGGAAAGAAAGATTGTTTAGAGAGGGTAAATGTTATTTTGGGTATAACCGAACGTGCAAATATGATGTAGAAAAGGATAGAAGATGTAGAACACTTGGTGGAATGGGATAGAGATAACTTATTGTAGGAATATGAAATATGGAGTAGGTACGAAGTAAGAAAGAGAAAATTTTCGTATGTAGGTTAGAGTAAGACGACTTTATTACGCGTATTATAAAGGGCGTGCGATTACAAAGAAACTTATTTTAGTAAAGGTTAGGATTCTGCGAAATAAAGATCCGTTGCAAAGCTAAAGTGTATTTTCGTGGTAAATTATTGTTTGTATTGTTCGAAATTCTGAAATTTCGGTGGCAGTTGATATTAGGATAGAAATTTACAAAGAATTATTGAAAGCTAGCTCGTGTGTTTTTGGAATTTAGCGACAGTTAAAAATTTGGTTTGTGGAAGGGTCTTAACCGTTTTGAAAGTTACCAAAGAAGCTAGTTTGTTTGTATTGATGTATTAGGAATATTAGTTATATAAAGACATCTATAATGACGTTTCCTCCAACGTCTCTTAGATTTTTGCTATATAGTTTTATATCCCTGAAATTTATTCTAATTACTTTGTATGCTTCGTCTGTCTTTCCTATTTCTATTTTAGTTTGTACCTCCTTGCATTGTTCATGAATCCATTGTTCTTTAGCTTTCCTGCGTTTGCAAATAATTTCCCATTTATGGCTTTGTATCTATGTTTTCCTGTTTCTTCTAATCTAATTTTCTATTTTCGTTTTTCATCTATTAAATTTAGGATATCCTTTGTTATCCATTGTTTCTTATTTTCTTTTTGTGTGTACCCCAAAATATTGCTAGCCGCCATGTCTAAGCTGAATTTAATGTTATTCCGTTCGGTTTCTACTTTATAAGAAATTTTCTCTATATCTTTCAACAATTCATTTGACTTTTTGAAATCTTTCGTGGATATCTTTTTCTTTTAGTTTCTCAAAGTTAAAGTGCTTTTTTCCGTTCTCTTTTTTCAAATTTTTAAATTTAAGTGCGGCGTTCATAATTACGATGTTGTGGTCAGCTTCTACAGTCTTTTACTTGATTCTTAAACCGTTATCTAACAAGAATGTAATCTATTTAATATTTTCCTATATCTCCTGGCATCTTCCACTTGTATCGTCTTTTAGCATGATGTTGAAATAATGTATTTGTAATGGTTAAATTGTTTTTGTCACAAAACTCTACTAGCCTATTTCCCCTGTCATTTCTCGAGCCTAAACCAAATTCATCTACTACCGCTCCTTCCCTACCCACACCTACAACTGCATTAAAATCCCCCGTAATTATTAACTTTCATGTCCTTTTAGGTATTTTAGTGTATTTCTTTGATATCTTTGTAAATCGCTTCTACCTCTTCCTCACTATAGCTAGAGGTGGGCATGTGTACTTGTATTATTACTGTATTTACCGGTTTATATTCTAACCTAACCATGAGTACTCTTTCGTTCTTTTGTAAGTAGTTCTCTACACGTTGTCCTATCTTTTTTCGCATAACTATCTCCACACCCAAGTTTCCTTCCTCTGATCTTGTGTGAATTACCCTAAAGCCTCTACTCCAAAAATCTCCCGCCTTTGGCCAGCGAATTTTGCTGATCCCCAGTATGTCTAGTGCTAACCTAGCCATTTTAATTTTCAAATTATCTAGCTCTTACTTTCTTCATACTTCTGACATTCCACGCTCTAACTAGCAAAATGTTCCCTGCTCTTTTTTTAAACTTTCAGATCACATCCTCCGAAGTAGTCTCCTCCCGGATATCCGCATGTGGGACTATTTTAAATCCGGAATCTTTTACACCATAGAATGCCATCATCTTAAATAACAATTTAAGTACGCTGTGTACTTGAGAAGTAATGTGGTAGTTTCCCGTTGCCTTCCACGTCGCAATAGTGTGTCTTAGAATGCCATACCGATCCCTATGGTCTCTGCCACTCTAAGTACCGAAAAAGCTGCTGCCCTCTTTCGGGGACCTGTCCTAGTTTGGCTTCTCACTAAAGACCCTACTACTTTGGCTCCTTAGATCACCGGAACGTGGAAGTCATTCCACCCAGAGCGAATATATATATATATATATATATATATATATATATTGCTGTGAATAGCTCATAGTTGGTCGTTATCTTAATTGCTGTGATCTCTGCCAACAATTATTTTGTTATACAACCTTGCAATGTTAAAGCCCCTAACGTTGCCGTTGCCTTTTAAAACTTTACTGTTATGTTCGTACTCGGCCTCTTTTCTCTGCGTCTCTAAATCCTATAATTCCTTGAATTTGTATGCCTCGGCTAGCGCAATCTATTAAACACCGAGTGCCCTACGTCACGACAATAAAGATTGTTAAACCCCTCTTCTTTCTATGACCTATCTGTTAAAATAATGAAAATGATGCAATCCAAAAAAAAACAAAATAATAATCAATAATATGTACACTTTTATGTCAATAATTTATTAATTTGTTTAATATTCAAAAATTAGCCCCCGAATAAAATATTGATATTTATCTGACTCCACCAAAATTTATGTTCCCTAAAAGCCAGCAAAAATACCACTGTAATTACTTTTAAGCACTTTTTAACGTTCAAAACGACCCTCTCTCTATTTTTCAAATTCTCAAATGATTTTTGACGACCCTTACAGATATTTGATATAGCAAATATTAAATGTTGAAAATTGAAAAACAGTCTTATACTAATAGTGAATTAAATCTCGGACCTGTGTTTTCTTGCTTTGTTCTAGGAACTGCCTCTGAATAATGATGGTCAGCACCCCTGGATTGTCACAGCTTGACTTGTTAGCGTAGTTTCTTCACTTGTTAACCAGAATGATTAATTAATTGTTGCTCCAATTCTCCCTTCGGATTTTGGAATGACTTGGAGTTTACTTGTAGTTTAATTTGAGTATCTTGACGTTTATTTTATGTTTCCTTGTAAGCTGAATTAGAAATATTTTTAAAATGTTCTCGAAGTTTGTTTAGACATTTATTTAGACCCATATTTAGAAATATGTTTGGAAGTACATTCAGATTTTTATTTAGAAGTCCATTCAGACCTTCATTTAGAAGTATGTTTAGAGGTACATTAAGAGCCCTAAATTCTTAAATACTAGAATGAAATTCAATAAATAGTTTACCTTACGTTTTAAGAACAAAACGGCTACTTCCTGTTGTATAAATTGGCACTTTTAATTTTCACTATTTGAATAAATTATTAATTTTCACTAAGTTCACTTTTACGTAATATTTCAGTTTCAATTGACGTGATTAGTGCCTTGGTCGAAGAGATACTGAATGTTTACGAAGTCCCTGTAGTATTTATAGACTCCTCCTATCTATTTTTCCTATTGGTGTTTATTGTGTGTTTGTTGATGAAAGCGTTGTATCTTGCGCTTACCTCTGCAGAACTCGGTATTTCTAAAAATTCCCTGTTCCGATTCTTGGTCAGACATAGCCTTTACAGTAATAGCACGTTTTTCGAATAAATAGTTATGCTTTGTTGATTAATAACTTTTAGAACACTTCTCAAAGGAATGAATTTGTTTAATATATGTTATATATAATATATATATATATATATATATATATATATATATTGCTCTGGATCTACCTGTAACGAAAGCCCTACCACCTAGATTTGCATTTCACATTACTTATTGTACTACCCTCTGAAGATGCTCTTTATGTAAGACGCCAAACCTCCAGCTTTCTGCTCATCTTCTTCAGGGATATTCGCCACGGCTGCTCACTTGCTATCTGAAATTGCTACCTTACTTATTCAAAAAGAAAATTTGACTACCAAAATTGCATCATACTTTATTGTAACATCAGATCGCTACTCAAAAATTTTGCCTTTACATTCTTAGTTCACACAACGGATATTTAACAACCATCATCAATACTAAATAGAGTCATTTTAAAATAAAATAATTTCAAATTTATCTATTTACATCTATCATTAATAAAAAGTAACTGGGCTTATCCCTAAACGTTATTTTAAAACCCCAGGTCTAATACGAACTCATAGTAAAAATCTTTCTGTACCTGAGTGCTAATTATTGCACTGAAACTTTACCAAAAACCCGTTTACTTTGTACAAAAGCCAATATTACACACTCATTTTATAATACAAAATTGTACATGGATATATTTTCATATAATTCCTTCTCAAAGGTAAAAAATCAATTAGAATGTCTATAGAATTCAATAAAAATCCACCAAAAACAAAGCACAAAATGTCTTAATCACCAAAAACCACAACCCTCAAAAGTTTTATAAAACTCATTACCTGGACTGTAGCAAAACCAGCTCTCTGCTTTAAAACCATCTCTGATGTATTCCTCCTTCGTGACTGCACGTGCATGAATCAGTCCATGTTGACTCCAACCATCAAGAACAGCATTTCTCTACTTAGATCTCTCAGCATCCACTGTATGGTACTTCCAAACTCTCGTACATCCGCTACTGGTTCATCAACCTCCACTATTCCAACGCAGTGCACACCAAACGCCTCCAACCATAAATAGCAAGAAGTATACTTACGTTCAGCAAGCTTCGCTTTTCCAAATATAATTTATATAACTCACAACTGCTACATTAAATTTGCACCAACTTGTGCATTTTTACTATCATATCTCGAAGCTTCGCTGAAGATCGAAAATGAAAGAGAGCCTCTACCGCCTCGTTATTATATAGACTTAAAATTGCTCTCAGAATCGTATCACAGCATCCCCTAACATGCTTTCTCGGTAATGTTTCTTAAACCGTCCACCGATTCCACAAACTCATTCACACCACAACATCTAACCGTCGTCCAATTTTGCTAAACCAGTCATTATCCTTGAGTTATTTCCGGTAAACTTGGCAACCGTCTTCCAACCGTCTCAAAAATCTTGGAATTTAACTCGTAAACAAGCATTTTACTTCCAAACTCTCATTAAAAATTTCCAACGGCTGTCGAGTTTGTCTAAATTCCCCGGCAACTAACTCTCACTCAAGCATCCAAAACACGCCTCTCTCACACACGCACATCCTAGCATCTCACTTTAACTTGCGTTCAAAATGTTCTTGTTATTTGTCTTCTACCCTTTCTCAATTTTCTACGTCTGTTATCCTTTTCTTGTATCTTTGTCTAACCCGTGCGTTATATATCTTTACCTTTATCCCCGCTGTTAACAAGTTCTATTCCACTCTACCAATCTACACTATCGTCTTTCTCGTTCTTATCCATACAGTCTAACATTCCTACTCTGTCCGTACCCTTCTACCGTACTTTCCATTTCCCCCTTTAACCAATGCCTTATGTAAATACTTAGCATCTCCGTCTAACTTATTTACCTTTAAAAATTTCTTTGTCTTACAGACGTTTCAAAGTTAATGACAACTAACCATATGATATCTTCCATTCCTTGCCACGTCATATAAAACACAGTCTTTCTTTTTATATTCTCGATCCATTTTTGTATGTAGCGTTCAATACCTTATCTAACATACACCTGCTGTTCGTTTTTAACGATCTTTTCCTAAAAAACCTGGATATTTGTTGACAGGCTTTTAAATCAATACAAAGAACGTATTTACACTGCTAAACCTTACTGGAAATATTTTGTTTTTAGAAACTTCTAATAGCTAACTTGTTTATTGACTACACTTTCATATTTTATGCTAAACCTTCGAAAAATTATAAATGTTCTAGCTTCGTATTACCTTACACTAAGTTATGTACACAAATAAAATAATTACGCTTTGAATATCCGTTACTAACAAATTTACTCTCTTCAAGTATAGATTTTTATTCTGCAAAATGAAAAGTTTACGTATCCCTAACTCTACATGATAATTATATATTTAAACACACGGACCTGTGCTTCCTATCTCTAATAAATGTAATTAATCTCTAACCTAATTCTAAAATGAAGTAAAATTGATCTTAAATAAATTATAAATGCCTATGTTCTAGTTTTGAAAAATGTTATAAATTATTACTGGCACTTTATATACATGGTGAATCCTGTTAAAATATTTAACGAACCTATCTACCTTTGTTCTAACCTAAAAATCCATATGCATATATATATATATATATATATATATATATATATAAACGGGGTTTTTATTAAAAAGATTCATTCATAAATTCGATCGCGAAAATATTACTTTGATTAGATCGCAAACTTGTTGCCTTGAAAAGATGTTTTTTTAAGTATGCAATGTGCATATCGTAATTTAATGATTACAATGTAACATTGAATAAAGAAGTCGTTCTTAAAATGTAACGTTGATGATAAAGTTAAACGTAACCTGCATATAAATATAAGAGTTATTAAATGTAATGGACATGGAAAATTCTTCAAGATAAAAAGCTATTTAAAAATTAACTTAAATAATTAAGCGAGGATGCACATTGGTTTTAAATGGAAATGTAAATAATATGAAACTCCTGTAAACTGGGATTTGAACGTCAATTTAAATTAAAGCCAAAAAGCAGAAGATATTTAATTACGAGTTGGAAAAGCACTCAATAGATTTTTGCAAGTATTGCTTTTTAAACTATTGTTTGTAACTGATTGTTGAATACTTGTCATTTAGTTTAAGATAGAATAAATCTTAATTACATAATATTTATTTTGTAAGAATGTTTACCAGGAAAATTTGTGATCAGAGTTCGAAATATTCTGCTCTTTTTTAATAGATTATCTGTAAAGAATTATACAAGTGTGGTTATCAAAGCCAGGTAAACTATCTATAAGAGAAGAGATTTAGTTCTGTAAATTTAAACTTAATGGTAAGACACATTTTGATAATTAAGTAATAAGTACCTGTTAGGAATAATTTGATGTTTGAAAAAACTATGCTGTAAATGTTCTATATGATTTTGTATGAAATATTTTGGCTATATAGATCCTTTACGATATTGCTGTTTGATTTCATTTTATAAATTCCATTATTTCCGTTGAGCTAGCCAGGCAAAGAAAAGCTTGAAAAAAAGATATCAGAAATTTAAAATTTTACAATTCGCTGTATCTGTATCACAGCACTAATTTAGCAACACCCAAAGCTGACTGTTATCACAGCACTCTTTTAGCGGCGCATCAAAGCGAAGCGTTGTCACAACAATTATATTACCATGGATTTTAGGTTAGAACTAGTGGTAGATAGGTCAAATAAATATTTATGACAGGGTACACCATGTATATAGAAGACAAGTAATAATTTAAAACGTTTTTCAAAGTTATAGCATAGGAATTTATAATTTAAAATAAGTTTTAAGGTTAATTTTGCTTCATTTAGTGTTAGGATAAAAATTAATTACAATTATTAGATATAGGAATTGTAAGTCCGTAAGGTAGACACGTGCATTTAAATGTATAAGTACCATGCAAAGTTATTAGTAGGAAAGCTTTTCATTTCGTGGCATAAAAATCAATAATTTGAAGAGGGTGAATTCTTTAGTGATAACAAGTAACGGATATTCAAAGTGTAATTAGTCTATTTGAGTACATAACTTAGTGTAGGGTAATATGAAACTGGAACATTTATAATTTTTCAAAGGTTCATATTAGTATAAGATATAAAAGTGTCGAGTTAACGGTTATGAATTTCTAAGAAGAAACATACAGCCAACAAAACATTTCTAGTAAAGTTTAGCATTGTAAATACATTTTGCGTATTAATTTAACAACCTGTAAAGAGGCATCAAGGTTTCTAGAAAAAAGATCGTTAAAATGAATAACAAGTCTATGTTAGATAAGGTGTTGAAGGGTACGTACAAAAATAGATCGATAAAATAAAGAGAAAGATTGTGTTTTGTATGCGTTAGTAAGGAATGAAAGATATCATATAGTTAGTTGTCATTGACTTGGAAACATCTGTAAGACAAAAAAATTTTAAAGGTAAATAAACAAGACTGAGATGCAGCGTATTTTTATAAGACATCGGTTTGAATAGGAAATAAGAAGTACGGTAAGGCTACAGACAGAATAGGACTATTAGACTGTATATATAAGAACGAGAAAGACGAAAGTGTATATGGGTAGAGTTGAATAGAACTTGTAAACAGCAGGGATAAAGGTAAAGAAATATCACATACGGGTTAGACAAAGATACAAGAAACGGATAACTGACAGAGAATTGAGAAAGGGTACAAAACAAAGGACAGAACATTTTGGATGCAAGTTAGAGAGAAGTAACCGTATATGCGCATATGAGAGAGGCGTGTTTTGGATGCTTGTGTTGGTGTCAGTTACCCGGGGACTTCTATGAATTTGACAGCCGTTGGAGATTTTAACGAGGATTTTGGAGTAAAATGTTTGTTTGTGATTGAAAATGCTGAGATTTTTGAGACGGTTGGCAAATGGCGGCCAATTTTATTGTGAATAGCTGATGGTTAATGGCTGGGTTTGTAGAATTGAACGCCGTTTAGGTGTTGTTTTGTGCATCAGTTTGTGGAATCGGTAGACCGTTTAACAAAGTTTACCAAAAAAGTGTGTTTATTGGAGTGGCGTGAAACGATTCGGGGGCATTTTTGAGTCTATATAAACCAAGAGGAAACGGTAAACGCTCTCTTTCTCTTTTGATCTTCAGCCAAGCTTCGAACTACAATAGCAAATGAGTTACGCGAGTTTGAGATTTTAATTACAATAAATTAAATATGCACAAGTTGGTGCAAGGTTAAAATAGCAATCGTAAATTATTTAAAATAAAAGTGAAGCTTGATGTACGTAAGTAGATGTCTTTTTATTTTTGGTTGGAGGTGCTTGTTGTGCACTGACTTGGAGTAGTGGATGTTGATGAACTAGTAGCGGATGTACGATAGTTTGGAAGTACCGTGCATTGGGTGCAGAGAGATTTGGGTAAAGGGTTGCTGTTCCTGATGGTGGGAGCCAACTTGGGGTGATTCCTGTACATGCAGTCATTAAGATGGACTACGTCAGAGATGGTTTCAGGGTAGAGATCTGGTTGTGCTACATTCCAGGTAACTGAATTTTATAAAAACTTTTTAATTGTTGTGATTGTTTGGTGATTATGACATTTTGTGCTTATTGGGGGAATTTTGTTGAATTTTATGGACATAATAATTGATTATTTACCTTTGATAAGGAATTATTTGAAAACATATGTATGTAAAATTATGCAGTATAAAATGAGTGTGTAATATTGGCTTTTGTACAAAGCAAACGGGTTTTTGATAATTTTTCAGTACAGTAATTAGCACTTAGGTACAGAAAGGTTTTCACTATGAGCTTGTATTAGACCTGGGGTTTTAAAATAATATTTAGGGATAAGCCCAGTTACTTTTAATAATTATATATGTAAATAGACAAATTTTAAAATTATTATATTTTTAAAATGACTTCATTTAAAATTGGAGATGGTTGTTAGATACCCGACGTGTGAATTAAGAATGTTAGGACAAAGATTTTTGGGTAGTGATTTAATGTTACCATAAGGTGTGATGTAATTTTGGTAGTCGAATTTTCTTTCTTTGAATAGTAGGGTAGCATTTTCAGAGAGCAACTGAGCAGCCGTGGCAAATATCCCTGAAGAAACAGAGCAAAAAGGCTGGAGGTTTGGCAACCTACTTGTTCCAGGTAGACTTCAGAGAATTTAATACGACCCAATTGTGGGGTTTGCATTTATTTTAGGTAATTTGTAGGGCTAACCAAGGGGAAGTTCGCAGCATTAATGGCGGCCCATTCGTAAAGTATCAAAGCAATTAGTATATATATATATATATATAATGCTATGATAAGAGGGTAGTTTAAGGGTTGATTAAGTCATAGGGGTCGTAGGATAGATATAAATAATTTTAACTTTAAGAAAACCAAATAATTCCATCTATTATAGGAATAAATCGATTATTTTAGAAAAAGTCAATTGCGAGCACACTGTATATCTAGTATATTTGATTTAATGCATAAGAAAGAAGCTCATTTTGCAATAATCCGATACCATTTAGCAAAAACAATAATGTGTACGTCGTGTAATATATTTTAAGATAAGGTTTTAAACGCAACTAATTACATCAATATAAATACATTATCGGGAAAGATCGATAAACTGGCATTCTGGATATTTAATAATTTCGTCAAAAATATCAAAGCATGTATAAGAAAACGCATTCTAATACGTCATTAAATACGTGACTAGAAATAGTACATTTGTATAGAAAACCAACATATTTTAATAACAAATAAGTACCAGACGGTTAATTGTACGATAAGTTTTGGACTTTTAAACGACAGACATAAAATACGTGACAAAATGAAAGCAATATTTGGAAATTCTAAGAAGATGCTATGATATATTGAATGTAGACGTGAGGAATAGAACGAAAGTACAACAATTGAAACCAGAGAATTTGAGAAATCCCAAGGTACTACAGAGTTAGGCGGAAATTATCAATAAACACGCAATGCGCGCCAATTAAAGCAGTGATAGAAGGGCTTATAAATACAATGGGGAATGAATAAACATTTAGTTCATCTATAACAAAGCACGAATCACGTCAGTATGCAGTAGAAATGTACGTGACAGTAATTAATAGTGAAAAGTTTATAATTTAGTATAAGTAAAAATTTAAAAGTGACAAATTTGTGCAACGAATAATAGCCGATCTATACATAGACGTAAGTTAAACTATTAAATAAAATTTATTCTAATATTTTACAATTCAGGGTTCTAAATCAATATCCTGATACCGATCTAAATCAATATTTAACAACTTGATACTGATTGAAGTCCATATCGTCCCACATCTAAATTGAATATCTGAATATATTTCTAAAACTACCTTTAAAAGAAAAATATAAAAATATGTCTGAAAATACGACTAATTAAACAAAAGTAAGGACACTCGTGGAATCCTAGGGAAACTACAAGCAATAAGTAGAACGAGTGTAGCAAATGATGCTGAACACAGATACTCTGAGGCAATTCCAGTGACAAGGAAAGAAAAACGCAGGTTAGCGATCTTAAATATTTTATTAGTTAAAGACTGTCTCACTTTTTATATTTGCTATATATTGTATGTCCTGTAAGAGTGAACAAAAAGGTCATTTGAAAATTTGAAAACAGGGAAAGTATCTTAGAACGTTCGAAGGTACTTAAAAGTAATTAAAAAGATATTTTCGCTGACTTTCAGGAAATCATAAATTTGGTAAATGATAATGTTCTATTCAGGGGCTAAATTTTGAATTTATATAAAATTGTACATATTATTATCAATCATTATATTGTGTAATCTTTGGATTGGTTCATTTAAATTCATTTAAATTTATTTAAACAGTAGAAAGAGTAAGGGTTAAACAATCTTTATCGTCGTACAATAGGAATATTATATCAAATAAAAATAACACCCAACGTAAAGCGATTTCATATCAATTATAATGACACCCACAGTAGGGGAATTTTACAGCAATTAAAATCGCGCACACACGTGGGGCATAATAAGGGATATCACAAGGATAAGTCATAGGAGTCGTAGAACAAACAGAAGAAACGTCCAAGTAACAAAAGCACATAAGTACAGATATTAGTAGAGTAAATAGGTGATTATAAATATTATTAGTTGAGAGCATACTATATATAGCAGTACAAGGGATTAAACAGATATCCAAGAGTAGCTATGAGCAAAGATAAGAATTTGAAAAGGTAACAAAACGCATTGAAATTAAATCAGTGGAAAACCCGCATGAATTGGCTAGACAAATATGCAAAAAGTGCGTGGATATATCATCTTAAACGCACTTAGAAATTATGCATTATTTGAAAAGCGTACGTGATTTAAAAGTATCACATTTGCTCAAAAATCCAATTTATTAGGAAATAAACAAACACCAAATTTATTCGATTCAGATTAGAATAAGGCCAACAAACAATACTACGTGATCGATTGAATGAAGATTCCTGGAATTTCTGAAGTAAATGCATAGGCATAATAAGAATTTACGTGACAAAGTGAGCATCGCGTCATGCTATTGAACTAGACGACTGGTAAAATTCCCAAAATAACAAGTGATAAGACACTTGGTCTCGCCCAGCACGTGGAGTCAACGAATGAGAAACTAAAGGGGGCCGATCCTATAAATATCATTTCAATTAAATATTGAGTTAGTATACTTTTGAAACTGGGCAGTCACTATACTTGAAAGTGATAAATATTTACGTGAAAAGTTTAGTGAAAATTATTTTAAAGAGTGTATAATTGTGCAAAGAGAGCCGTACTTCTAAAAGGCGTAAGTAGATAAGATTTAGTGAAATTATATCATTTCTAATAATAAATAAAACAGGGCTCTGAATAATTACGATCTGAATAATTACGATCTGAAGAACTACGTTCTGATTAAATTCGTTCTAAATTACATTTTGAATAATTACGATCTGAAGAACTACGTTCTGATTAAATACGTTCTAAATTACATTCTGAATAATTACGATCTGAAGAACTACTTTCTAAATTACATTTTAAACCACGTTCTAAATTACAAACGAAATAACGTTACGATTCCTGTTAAAACTTTGAATAACGATCCATTACGATCTTAAATACAATTTTGGATACAAAACTCTGCAAAATGCTGTCTGTTCAAACAATTTAATAATCTCTGAAAATGGTAAATATTCTATTACGAAAATGAAAAACCTTTCATTGGAATAACGATTTGGATACTAAATTTTGGTTGGATGTCGACTTCAATTCTTGGAATGCAGAGCACCTATTGAATCTCCGCAGGTTAGATATATTTTTGATTTGATTTATTTTTAAAAACTGTTTAATCTCAAAAAATAATTTAAAAGTGTAAGATCCGACAAATTGGGGTTGCTTGTATAAATTTATGAAAAGTTATAGACATCTTGAAACGTTTTAACAGGTCTCTAAATGTAATAAAAGCTCATTTTGCTAGCTTTATTTTTTAAAAATCTAATAGATGTGAATAATTCAAAAGGGGAGAAGATATTTAAAAAGGGAAAAAGTTGTAAATATTTAATCATTATACTGTGTATTGTGGAAATCCTTTATTTAATTGAATCAGCTAGTCGAGGCAAAGAAAATTATAAATTAACATTTTCACAAGTGCTTGATATAAGGATTAACACCGCAATTTATATATATATTGCTATATTATAGGGTTAATATTATAGGGTATATTATAGGGTAGGTTAAGTCATAGAGGTCGTAGAATAAACAAAAGAAACTTCCAAATAACAAAAGCACATAATTACAGATATTATAAGAGTAAATAGGTCACTACACATATTGTTAGTTGAGCGCACACTGTATATAACAGTACAAGCGATTAAACGCATATCCAAGAGGAGTTACGAGCAAAGATAAGATTTAAAAAGGTAACGAAATGCATCAAAATTAAATCAACGGAAAACCTATATAAATTGGCTAGATAAATATTCAAAAAGTGCGTAAAATATATCATTGCATACGCAGCTAAAATTATGCATTATTTGAATAAATCGTACGTGACATAAAAGTATTACATTTGTTCAAAAATCCAATTTAAGTAGGAAATAAACAAACACCAAATTTATTTCTGTTTAGATTAGAGTAATCAAATAACAATGATACGTGATTTAATGATTTAATGTTTTGTTAATTACGGAGATGGAAAACCTTTTATTGGATTAACTTATGGGATTTCGAATAATGTTTGGGATGGTATTTTGGTTTTGATGTCGACTTCCAAATTTGACTATAAACATTCAGACTGGACACAAAAACTCTTCGGGATGCAGAGAAACTACTGAACCACTCCAGGTTAGATATATTGATATAATTTTTTTCTGTAAACTGTTTAATTCAATGACGTAAGAGGCAACAAAACTGGGGTTTCTTTGATAAATTTATGAATGGTAATTGGCATCCTGAAACGTTTTAAAAGTTCTCTAAATATAACAAAAGGCCCGTTTTGCTGGCTTCAATTTCTTCAATCTGGCATATGTAAATATTCTGAAAAAAGGGAAGATTATAAAAATATTGTAAATATTTATTCATTATATTGTGTATTGTAGAAATGCTTTATTTAATTGAATCAGCTAGTTGAGGCAAAGAGAATCTATAACTCAACATTTTACAAATGCTTAATTAATAAAAAGGGGGTAACACAGCATTTTATGTTGCCCATCGTAGGGGCTGGTGAAGTATCACAGTATTTTATGACATGCCCAAGCCGTGGGGCTGAAAATATCACAGCATTTTATTGCGCCCAATTCGTGGGGCGAGAATAATAAAGGTTTTTATTTTTCCTGCAGAAAGATAACACGACATTTTATGCTGCCCATCGTAGGGGCTGGTGAAGTATCACAGCATTTTATGGTCTGCCCAACCGTAAGGCCTAATATAAAGGAATATCACAGCATTTTATTGCGCCCAATTCGTGGGGCGAGAATAACAAAGGTTATTTATTTTTCCTACAGAAAGATAACACGACATTTTATGACATGCCTAACCGGGGGGCGAAAATTAACACAGCAATATATATACATATATATATATATATATATATATATATATATATATATTGCTACGATATCGCCAAACTCGTGGTGTATTTATAACGCTCAGCCACATTGCCTCTAATTAATCTAGAATAATTTTAAAATTCACACAATAAAATTTATGCCTCGATAAACTCAGTTTTATCCTGCACAGAGTGAACGACGATGTAATAAGAAAGAATGTTTGCCCATTTTCCCCTAACACTTCATACCTGAATAAACTAAACGAATTTAACCAAATTGTATAATGAACTGAGAAATATGTACAATTTGTAACTCTACAACCTTCTTAGTGTCATTTGCTATTTAAACACCTATGTATCAAAATTAAAATAAATCTGTTTATCACCAAATTATAACCTTAATTAAGCGCTTAAAACCAGCAAAAATAATTATGTTGTATCTTGAATGTTTCTTTGAACGTTCAATGAAGCCTTTTTTCTTATGACGTATTTTCTACGTATCAACCAAATTTTTGATAACCCTTTACACAGTATCAGAGTACATGTAAGTTTCAAATATTTAAAAAAATTAAATTTATGCTGTTAGTTAAATATAATTGCTAACCTGGTGTTTTTCGATTGATTTTCTACGGAAGTCTTCTGGTTTGAATCAGTTGCTAGATTAGTGGATTTCAAGTAGTCAGCGCGTAGCTCTGCGTGCACCCCAAAACCTCGAACTGCAGCAGCGTGTTGTTAACGAATGGCCTTGTGTTGCTTTGAGCTTAACATCCTTATTTTAAAATTTTTCCATTTGTTATATTTAGTACTTGAGTATTGGAGTTTTATGTCCGCACTTAGCTAGATTTCTTATTGATTTGTTTAGTTCGATTTCTTATTGAAATGCTTAGTGCCTTAATTAATAAATTGTAAAGATTTGTTTATTACTAAATTAAATTTAAACTTACGTTTTATGCTAACGGCAGATTTCTTATACACTCGTATGTTTGAACGCGCACATGACTGTATTCTTTACTCGAAGTTTTAATGATTGTTACTTTCACTCATAAATTTTGGTTTTACTTCACAATTGAACTTTGCGTAATACTTTTATTTCGATCAGTACAGCTTGTGCTTCGGTTTAAGAAATCAATGATTGTTATCAGCTTGATGTGTATTAATTATATAAACAAGTCATCCCACGTGCTCTTATTGGTTGACCGCTTTCTATCCTATTATTTTATCATAGAAGAGGCGTTGCACTGCACTTATCATGCAGCCGGTTGGATTTTACTCGAAGTTATGTATTATATGCATCGCTCATACGCTTTAAAAATCACTTAGGCAACAAGCTTTATATTGTACCTTTTAACATCACGTACTTGTAATTTTGTACAGGGATTTATGAACCATTATATTTAGCATTGCACGTACGCCGAAATGTATGGTTCCATATTTTGTTTTCCTCATGCTGGACTTTATCCGAATTTGGCGATTTTACATTTAAAACATCACGTAGACTAAATTTTATCATAGGATTTTTTAACAGATGACCTAAGTTAGATGCGTTTATTGACTTCTTGCGTTATAAAATATGCTCATTTTGAAAGATCTGTTTATTATGAACAAGCATTGATAATTTTCTTACACTAATGCGTCGAGATTTAAAAAAAAACGTTTGTTTTACTTTAGATACACCTAATTTGTATTTATTTAAAATGTATTACTGTTTCTAAAATGAATTGAATTGTGCACAGAGTTATTCACTTTACCAAATGTGGTTAAATTGTTAAAGAAAGAGCGGCCTTTCATTGACTGTAGTTAGTTGTTGATTTTGTACAGTGTTTGATATTTGCTTTTGCATAATTAACGAATTGTGTATTTTTTATGTTTCGACTGTTTAGTTTTCTTGATTTTTGGGTTACATGAGGTATACCTCCCTTGTGACCTTATATACCCCTAAATAACCTTATTATCATAGCAATATATATATATATATATATATATATTTAATGCTATAATTATAGAGTAGTTTATGGGTAGATTAAGTCACAGAGGTCGTAAAATAAATAAAAGAAACCTCCAGTTAACAAAAGCACATATTTACAGATATTATAAAAGTAAATAGGTCACTATACATATTGTAAGTGAGAGCACACTGTATACAATAGTACAAGAGATTAACGCAAAAGAAATAGAAATATCCAAGAGTAGTTACGAGCAAAGATAAGATTTAAAAACGTAACGAAATGCATCAAAATTAAATCAACGTAAAACCTATATGAATTGGCTTAATAAATATTTAACAAGTGCGTTAACTATATCATCGTATACGCAAGCTAAAATTGTGCATTATTTAAATAACTCGTACGTGACATAAAGTATTACATTTGTTCAAAAATCCAATTTAACTAGGAAATAAACAAACACCAAATTTATTTCGGTTTAGATTAGAATAAACAAATAACAATGAGTACGTGACAATTTACTCAGAAATTCGTGGGATTTCTCAATTAAACATCATGTAAATGAATACGTGACAATTTAAGCGTTTATCTAAGTATTTGAACTATACAAGTAGTAAAATTTCCCGGTATCCACAAAAGATAATCGCAGAAGGTGTCGACCCAACACGTGAAACAACGAATAGAAAACAAGAGGCGAGGCCTATAAATACGATAACAATTGAACGACGAGTTTAGTATACATTTTAAACTGGGCTATCACAATACTCAGAAGTGCTAAATTATTTACGTAACCAGTCATATGAAAATAAATGACAATCATTTTATAAAAGTGCAAAAATTGTGCAAGTGAGCCGATCTATTATAAACGTAAGTAAACATCAATTTAGCTAAAAGTATACAATTTCTAACATAAATAAAACAGGGCTCTGGAGACTACTCTGGAGACGATTCTGGAGATGACTCTGGAGATTGCTCTGGTTAATCACCTCCTGTTAAACTAATTTTGGTAATCACTGACATGGTAAATGTTCTATTACTGTTTTGTTAATTACGGAGAAGGAAAATCTTTTAGTTAGTGATATACAATTTGAATCTTAAATTGGATAACTTATGGGATTTTGAATAACGATTTGGATAGTATTTTGGTTTGATGTCGACTTCCAAATTCGACTCTAAATATTCAGACTGGACATAAAAACTCTTGGCGGATGCAGAGAAACTGCTGGGCCATTCCAGGTTAGCTATATTGATAATTTATTTCTGTAAACTGTTTTAATTCAATATTTTTCGCAAATGTAAGAGCCAACAAAACCGGCGTTTTTTGATCAATTTATGAAGGTTAATAGGCATCTTGAAACGTTTCAAAAGACCTCTAAAGGCTCGTTTTGCTGGTTTCAATTTCTTAAATCTGGTATATGTAAATATTCTGAAAAAGGGGAAGATTTTAAAACGTTGTAAATATTTAATCATTATATTGTGTATTGTAGAATTCCTTTATTTAATTGAATCGGCTAGTTGAAACAAAGAAAATCCATAACTTAACATTTCACATCATAAGTACTTGATTAATAAAAAGGGGATAACACAGCATTTTATGTACGCCCAAATCGTGGGGCTGGAAATATCACAGCATTTTATGGTCTGTCCAACCGTGGGGCCTAATGTAGAAAAATATCACAGCATTTTATGACATGCTCAAACGTGGGGCTAAAAATTAATAAAACATCGTAGGGGCTGGAGTAATATCACAGCTTTTTATGGCGACCCAAAGCGTAGGGGCGACAACACCACTAAAAGAAAATTAAAAATAAAAAAATGTAGGAGCGAGAAATTTAAAAATTAAATTTTGTGGAAAAACGAATAAAAATTTTAATTTAAAAAGGGTTAGGAATTTAAAAGTCTGAAAAGATTTGAAATATTAATAATAATAAAATTTTTTAAATGGATAAACGAATAAAGGAGACCAGAGAGGCATTAAGGAACCAAGGGGTAGAAATAGGGTCACAAGAAAGCGTAATTTTACAAGATGTATGTATGGAAATGCAAGGGCAAAAATTGACGCGAAGTCAATGTGAAGAACAACAGATTTTACAACAATCTGAAATCATGTCTATTCTTTTAGTCTTAAACAAAAAAATGGACAAAAGCGAAGAGAACATGAAATATTAAGATGCAGATTAAAGAAAATGGAGAAAAGTTAGGTGCCGAAATAAAAATTATAAGCGACGGATTGAAAGAAAGTATTCAAACAATCGCGGAAATGCAGATACACTTTGAAAATAAATTCATTAGAATGATGGCTAATGTAGATAAAGTTAGAGACAAGGTTTGGAAAGTGAAATTAGATCAGGAAACATGTGAAAAAGAAACAAATGACCGGATTACAGATTTAAGTAAAAAGATGCGGGAAATTCAGGGAAACTGTGAAATAGGACTTAATGATGTAAATAGGGAGTTAAGTAATTTAAAATCAGAATTTGAAAATGCGGGTAGGAATCAGGGGCAACACACTAGGATAAACAGACCGGAAATTTCAATTGAACAGTATTCCAAATTTTATGGAGACAACAAGGTGAATCCAAAAGTATTTTTAAATAATGTAAGAAAATTAATACAGGGATCAACGATGAAAGGTACAATTTAAATTTCGTTAGATCTATGTTGAAAGGAAGCGCGGAGGTATGGTTTGATTTAATAGAAAACGAGATAGGGACATTTCAGGAGTTTGAAAGTAGATTTTTGAGAAAATTTTGGGGGATAATCAACATTACAAAGCGCGAGATGATTTAATTACAGGAAAATACAATCAGAACTTAGGGATGACACGAGAAATATACGCCATACAAAAATACAGTCTTGCGAAGCAATTAGACCCGCCGATGGAAGAAACACAAACCATAAAGTACTTAGCGGGACATTTTGGCGAAGAAATAAGACATTATGTAATGATTCAAAATATAGTGAACAGGGAGATCTTCTTGGAATATTTACAACGTTGTGATGAGTTGGGACAAAGTCTTGTAGCGGAATGTAAGATGGTGCCTACAGCAAGAAAATGTAGGTAGAATGCAAAGAAGCACTGAAAACAATAGATCGAATAATAGGAGAAATTATAAGGGAAATTTTTATAGAAACAATTACAACAACTACAATGATAATGATTTTTGAAGGAACTGGAACACAAGAGACACGCCAAGAAGACAAACAGAGCGAACGAATCACGACAGAAATATAAATCAGTGTACGCTACAAGCACAACATCGGGAACAATCAGCACAACCTACAAGAATGAACCGTACCTATGCAGAAGTTACGAGTCAGGCAAGACCATCTACGTCGAATCAGGATTTATGAAAGAGGACAAACCAAGTAAGCCCTTAAAAATAAATGAATACGAACACCAGCGTGAATATATAAAATGTGAAATGGAAAAGGAAATGAATAAAAGCTTATTACCGATAATTAAATTGAAAATTAAAAATAGTAGAGGTGGAACACTCATTGATACAGGAGCAGAAGCGTCGTTAGTGTCTGAGGATTTTGTTAAACGAGAAAAGTTAATAGGGAGTATGATGCCCATTAGGAAGTTTAATTTAATAGCACCAAATAGCAAGAGATTTGCAAGTGTGAATAAAATAATAATTCTGGAATGTGAAATGGGTAAGATAAAGTTTGAAAATGAATTTATAATAGTGCCGGGGTTAAGAGTAGATGCAATATTTGGTATGGACATAATAGATAAGCTGGGTTTAAAAATAAATGCCGAAGGAAAGGCAATAGATGTAAAAAGGGAATATATAAAATGGGGTAACGAGGAGAGAATTGAAGTCGAAGGAGACTGTTTGAATATTAATCAATTTGAGGGTGAAGTTGATATAAAGGGGGATATTGAGGATAAAATAAAATGTCCAGAAGAAGTGAAAGATAGGGTAAAGACACTATTAAAAAAAAATTCAGAATCCAGAATAATAGCAACGGGATATGTAAAGAAATTAGAAGTTGTAGATTCACAGACATGTAATGAAATTCCACCTGAAACAAAATCAAGAAAATATACTTGCAGTTTGAATCGCCAAATTTGGCTAATATTCTAATATTCTTATATAATATTCTTTGCTTATAATTGCTATTTAAAAGAACACTTTCATTGGAATTAACTGCATTGGAAAATTCCCGGTTTCAAATTCTTTTAGCTTTTAATTTTACTCAATCTTCATATGTCGGAGTATTACATCAAAAGTTTTTTTACAGAGTAAAATATTCTTGGCCCTAAATAAAATTTTAAGTTTATCTAAATACAGAGTTCCTATATGAACGAGTAACCCAGCGTAAAATTGGTTGGACAAAGGTTACAGACTGTCACCACAACAATTTTAATTAGGTTTCCTATATATAAGCTTGTATACTCGTTTTATGGAAATATACTGAAATGTAATATGTACCAAATCATTATCACTTTATTAAACCAATTAATAAGCACAAATGTTGTTTATTTACAACTCGACAATATAAAATAACTTTATATAAAAGAAATACTTTATAAGTATTTGTGTAAGAAAACAAATTTGTTACAACCTTGCACCAGGATAATTTATTATGTATATTAGAACAATAAGTCGCCGCTGCACTACATAAAATAATTATCTATCAATGATCAAATGTTTCATAACTTATGGTCAAAACCTCAATGTTAAATCTTGAATTCCGAATTTTAAATGAATCGCTCTTATGACTTCCGCCTTTTATATAATAGAATTCTAAATAAGTCATTTATTCAATTACTTCTAGAAGAATAGTCATCCGCGTGATGTAACAATTTACCGCAATTTCGTGTTTTGTTATCTCTAATGAGCTGTCAATTTAAAATTTATAGTAAACATATAACTATCACATCCTCTAAAAGTAAAAAAAACAAATAGTTGTTATCTCTCTCCTATCGTGATTTTACAAGCTGTTGTATAGACAATAAAACTTGTTATCTTATCTGCTTTATCTCTTTCCGCGTATCGACGTTCATTGATTGAAAGAAAATAATCTGCTGTTCTTCGCTGTTGATTTATTGCGTTGAGAACATTCTGGAACAATGATTTGTTTAAACGAATAAATGCGGTATTTTCGTATATTAAATAGATTCTAGAACCATCCCGAAAGTAGTTTCTTTGAAGAAAACTACTTCGTTTTAGAAACTCGTAAAATGGTATTTTTAGCGAGCATGAATAGATTATAGAGCTTACATTTTAGAAAAGTACGGATGTTTGTATTTTTTGGGTCTAACTATTTGTTTTTCAACACAGTATAATAAGTTTATTAAATAAAATGATATTCGTAAAGCCGATAACGTGACATTGAACTTATGAAGTAAATTTAAAGAGGATGAGACATATTTTTCAGTTTGCATAAGCGCAATGAAAGTTGTTTCAAAGGTACTTTACACAAGAATAAATATTTACACATGTATTAATGAATGCTTTAAGAGTGGACTTCGTTTTTAAATGGTATGTGCCAACACTGTATATACCTATAGCGTGTTATTTTACATGGAAATACACTCCTCTTGTTAAAAAATATTAAACAAGGTAAAATTTAAATATTGGAAAATTTTACTTATTCTGTTTGGGTAGGTTTTTTTCTCAAGAGTGTGGTGCCCACTGACCTCTTGTGACCTCATTATCACATCGATATATATATATGTATATAAATATATATATATATATATATATATATATATATTTATATAACAATTAGTTAAAAGTGACGATCAGCAGTGTATACAATTAATAATTACAGGTTATTTGGTCTTCTAGTAATAAAACTGTATTTGTTTTTTACCGAGCTTTCGATTTATTTAAAATCTTCTTCTTTATATATATATATATACATATATATATATATATATATATATATATTATTCATATTTAGACCAGGGTAGAAAATTAAATAATCACATCAAATAATTTTAATCACCGTGTAGAAGCTTTGGGAAAAGGTACGCGTTATTAAAAAAAACCGTGAAGCATAAAAATTCATTCGTTTCATTAAAAATAAGGGAGTTAAATTATGTACAAGACGCTTGCTATAAAAAAAAGAAGCAGTATTAAAAAGCTTTGCGTGTAATTTAATTATTCCTAGTAAAGAAACAAATAGAAAATTACGTGCAAAATTTATATTAATTAACTCAATTTTAAGTAACCGGTATTAAACAAAATGTACAGATAATAATTAATATTTGATTAGGAGTCACTAAAAATTAAAGGGTATTATATTAATTGGAGTTAATTGAACCATTAGGAACATATAATATCTATAAAAACTTGTAAAAACCCAATAAAATGCAAATCGTAGAAGTGTTATTTAGAAGTATTATGTTTGAACACCTGCGTATTTTTAAAAGGCTCATTCTGCGTAAATTTGGCAGATAACAAATGGTTACAGAGAATCTTGGAGAAACCGTAGCTTAATAGTTACGAGAAATGCTAAAGGTGGGTTATTTCACAGTCCACATGGACTGAAATAATCGATAATAAAGAATATCAATTTGCACCAATAAGAACAGGGTAGATAGAGACAGATAATATGCGCAAGACCGAGACACATATAGTAAAAGGCGTGAGTGGAGCAACGTCACGGGGTTGCGATTGGTTGAAAGTAAAGGAAAACTTGAGAGGTAAAATAACATTTCTGTATAAAATTTAATTAGTTATTTCCAGACGTTGCGAGCCGTGTCGAAATTTCTGAGATTTAACTGATGCGAGTGCAAATTTCGTAAAATCGCATGCCGGGCTGCGGAATGGGAACCTAGCATGCGAAATTCTGAAGAATTGTCCGTTTTGGGGACAAGACCGACAGACGGCTAACCTCTATATATACCCAGGTGAATATGAACAAGCTCTCTTAGATTTTCGACTTGATTCAATGCGTTAAACAGTGCTTTTTAGTTTTCCGAGTTTGATAGAATAATTTAAACAGTTTGCTCGTATATTTTGGTGATTTGAAACAGTTTGTTCTTTACGTGCTACAATGAGTGTACTTTAGTGCACTTAGACAAGAAGATACAAGGTAATAAAGTTAGTATTACTGTACTAATTAGTCAAAATTTGCAACGACAAATGAATACACAAAAGTAGGCAGTTTTGGCGTATATTGGTGAAAGAAGCATGGATTTCTTTGCTATTTTTCGGGGGTGTTAATAATTAAATGGTTCATAAACGTGTCTGGATCCACAAAACAAGGGTCAGATATACACAGATGAGTTCCGGAAAAGCCCTGATACAACTTTAGATAAATGGTGGTGGAGAAATTTTAAAAGCGTTGAGAATCAGAAGCCTTAAATATAACCCAGTTGGAATGGTGTGATTAACAAAAGGGACGAGGTACATTGAAGCTACGAGTGCAGTAACCTTCAGGTAAATTATACTATTTTGTTTGAACTTTGATGTTTTCGTGTGTGTTGAATAACTTTATAATTTATTTACTTAAAATGGACAGTAATGAAGTTGTACTAACAACAAATTTTTAATTTTAAGGTGAAATTTTCTTGTTTAAGTCGAAAGGAGTATTTAGTATTTATGTTCTTGATGAAAATTTGGGTATGTCTTTGAGCTCAATTAGACGAACCTGGTTAATTAACGTAAAGGGGTGGTAGATGCTCCCTTTGTACTCAGACTCAGGTCTGCATATATTGTTATATTAATTAGGAGGCATCCTACAAGGACTTTAATTTTGGATGCACATTAAAATGATAACAAATTTAAATCTTAAAATTTTCTGATACTGAAATTTATGCTGAATTTTTAATTTTGAAATTTTAATGTATTGTGAATATTGATGTAAATAGAGTTAACGTTGATGTTTGTGGTAGGAATGTGTTTGTTTTCTTTTATGAATGAGGATGAAGGTTTATCTAGGGGAGCAGCCGAGGCGATGAACAGAAGAAAGTCAACGGAACAGTTGAGTTAATGAATAGCTTTTTGTAGGATTTACAGCATTCTTGACGCCCAATTCGTGAGGCTCGATTCTAATACAGGGAAACACAGCAATATATATATATATATATATATATATATATATATATATATCGCTGTGCTAACGACTTTAAGTTGGAGTACCGTTAAAAGAATGCTGTGACAGAACCTCGCGTTACTAAAAAAGTGCTGTAACACGACCGAACTTTGGAGCGCCACTAAAAGAGTTCTCTGACACGGTACAGCAATTGTAAATTTGAAATTATTATTATACCTTCCTTTTCTTTTCTTTGCCTAGATAGCTCAACAGAAATTTTTACGGAGGAAGTTGCCAAATGAAACAAAACAGCAATTTCAAGAAACATCTATACATTCAAAAACATTAGTCTTTCATACAAAACGGTATAGAAAACAATTTACAGTTTCAGTTCATGTATACAATAGTTCCCGCTGGTTACTTAGTTATTAAAATATTCCTTACTTCATCTTTGTTAAAGGGTACAGATCTTCCGTAATTAATGGTTGGATAATTCACCATCTTCTATTACCATGTTCGTAAAGGTGATTGGCCAATAACTGACGCGGATAATTTATTAAAGGTAACGATGCTACGAATTTCAACTTAAAATTTTCCGGTAATTATCTGCTCACAAAAAAAAATATTATAGGGTTAAGAACTTACTCTAACTTGCTAATATACAAATATTTTTATTAGGTATAAACAAAAATATCTAAATTTTATACTTGTAGGTCATATAGCGCTTGTTATTATTAGGGCTGGGTAGGCGTATCGATATATCGATACGTATCAATACGACCCCCCCGATACAACGAAAAATAAATATCGATATATCGATACTCGATATGTATCGATATGTATCGATACGTATCGATACGTATCGATACGTATCGATACGTATCGATATTCGATATAGAATATGTATCGGTATTCGATACGCAAAATCCCGTATCGCCTACCCTATATATATATATATATATATATATATATATATATATATATATATATATATATATATATTCATACCACTCATACAAAATTAAAATAAACTTTATTTTAGAATTAAAACACCGAATTAAAAGAATTTCAGATATATCATTATACAATAAAAACATAAACAAACTTTCAAAAATTTTAAAAGAAAATAATTATCTATTAAATCTTATTCAACAACTTTTATATAATAGCGGCAACATTAATACCAACCATAAACTATATAATATAAAAATAAACAACAATCAAATCAATAATACCACCAATGATGAAAACATAAATTTACAAAACCAAATAATTTACAGATCACTTCCTTTCATTAAAAATTTAACAACAAAACTAACCAAAATATTTAAAAATGTAAAATTCAAAATTGCCAAACGAAATATATTCACCTTAAATAAACTACATTCCAAATTAAAAAACCAAACACCTAAACTACAACATAGAAACTTAATTTACCAAATTACCTGTACCAATTGTAACCAAATCTATATTGGTCAAACTTCTCAACACTTAAAACAAAGAATAATTCAACATAAAAGTGATGTTAAACGAAAACCTAATGCATGTGCTTTAACTAAACATATTTTAGAAAATAATCACGTAATGGACTTTCAAAACCCAAAAATTATTCAAATTCAAAAATCAGAATCCAAAAGACTATTTCTAGAAATGTGTTATATTTATCAAAATTCTTGTACAATGAACAAAAAGACGGACATAAACAACTTAAGCTCTATATATACCTATTTATTAAATTTTAAAAATTAGATACTTGAAACAAGATACTACGTATTGGATCAAAGTAATTATTTATAGTTATTACAGTGAAATGTTATAAACATACACCATAAAAATATTTATATAATATAAAAAAAAAATACACACAGAAACATACACACACACACTCAGATTAACACCCACTTAATTCATTAGAAGCGTTACATGCATACATACATGCATGCATTCAATTTTGCCATACCGTCACACAAAAATAAAAGAATAATGTGACAAATTTATTTAAAATGGTGTCATTTTATTAAATTATACATTTTATATTATTTTTAGTTATGCTACGTTATAGTTCCTGTTATTTTTTACATTGTTGCTAATTATTTATACAAACCTCGATTTAGTATGTAACTTTAAAACCAAATTGTACCAGTTTTTTAAAATTTATCATTTGTAGTGCCTGTGATCAAGAATTAAAATAATTCGAAAATTTAGGCAATAAAAAAGAGTATTACTGAACTTGCCAGCGGACCTGAAACCCACAACCAATAATTTATTTATATCTATATATATATATATATATATATATATATATATATATATATATATATATATACTTATGCACAAATATTAAACTTGAAACTTTAATTATTTTGATAATAAACAATCTTAAGTGAAAGATCGAATTGTCAGTAAATACATTATTTTAAAACGATCTCGTGATTTTATTCCCAAAGAAAAAGTAGCTAAATTATCAATGCGTATCGATTCGTACCGATACGTATCGCTATGTCTCGATATTTATACTTAATCTACACATCTAAACGTTCCGATACGAATCGCTATATGTATATATATTTATATATCTATACGTACTGCTACGTATCGATACGTATCAATACGCATCGATACGAATCGATACGTATCAATACGTATCGATACGCACCGATGAACATCGATACGAACCGATACGCATCGATACGTATCGATACGCATCGATATGTATCGATATGCACCGATACGCATCAATACATATCGATACGCATCGATACGTATCGATACGTATCGATATATATCGATATTCGATATATCGATATAGAATATGTATCCATATTTGATACGCAAAATCCCGTATCGCCCACCCCTAGTTATTATCTCATCTCCAACGTAGTTAATGATTTTAAATACCTCTTCATTCAATTTTTAAATTGACGTGAAAATCCCATTATACACAATTATCCATATTCTTTTAAATCTTGATTTAGAATGTTAATTTTCAAAATGCATTTTATATTTTTGATTAATTAGCTAGAAAGAAGTTTTTCTATCGAAGAATGCTCAATCTTCATTACATTTTACAAAACAAATGATATTGCATTAAAATGCATACAACTTTGCATGTTATTTGCCCGCAAATGAAATCTTTACTGAATCTTACATATTCCTTGGTGAAGAATCGCGAATTAATTCAATCTTACATGTCGATCTCGTAAATTGAAATGAATTCTTACATACTGCTGGGCGACAAATCGCGAATTAATCTTGAATGAATACCTATAATAAAGTTCCGACTTATAAATAGAAATTTTAACTCTGTCCATTTTTCCACACGATTTCAGATTTAATTGGAAGAAATACTCACCTAGGTGATGTAATTTTTATGGTCTAATTAATGTGAAACTATGAATTATGTTTATGGTGAAACCTGCCGTTTATCTTTGTCTAATGCACGGAGTTAATGTTCGCGTCGCATTCCAGCAAATACCTATAAATTAATTCTTATCAATTTTTGGGTGTTTTAATCGTCGCATGAGTTCCTTAAATAAACGTTTATTTATTTAATGACGTTTAAAATTATCTACACACCGGAAGATAATTAGAGTACGCGTTTGCTTTATTTATGGTTGATTTGTATACTAATATAGTACAGTTGGTAGTATAAATACACAATTAATTATATTTCAATTGTAGCCCAACCTCGCCTGAAAGACAAATAAACAAACGGTTGGCGAGGACATCGTCAATTAAAAAAATAAAAAGCACGAAACACCCGAGAGCTAAGACACAAATATTAAAAATAACTAGCAACTGTAGGCATCTATGGGTACTCAAAATGAGCGGAAAAGTAGAATTAATGCTAGAAATCTAAAGATTAATTTAAGCATTTGAACACAAATTACTCCAACCTGCAGAAATATAAAGCTCATCTAAATCAAAACACTAAATATTTTTGTTTTATTATGTCTATTTTGAAATTGAAACTTAGAGATATCTTGTAAGTTCCTCTACATTACCTGAACGCCTAGTATAATTTTGTATTTCACTCACATAATTCTAATATACCCTTCATCATCATCATCATTAGGTCTTCAGTCCTAAAACTGGTTGGACGCGTACCCTCATTGTTTTCTAATCTGAACCAACCTACACATTTCCCTGAAATTTGCAGTCTGCATCTATCACTATCTGTGTGCGAAAGTCTGATCTCGGTCTACCTCTACCTCTCTTTTCCTATCTGTGCTTGTAATATATCCTGTACTATTCCCCAGAAATGCCTTCGTATCCTGTCCTTTCTTGTTTGATGCAGTTCGTTCACCTTCTATTGTTTTACAGTTATATACCCTATTTCCCCGATATTCAGTAGTATGCGAGGGGGGGGGGTAAGCAGCCTTTGGTTGCTAAGTTTCCCCAGCACTTGAACCTGTGTCGAATTAATAGTTTTTCCAATTCCAACTCTCACAGCAGCCTATATACATTATAATGTAATTAAGGGCCGCTATGCTTGCGGCCACGTCACCAATGCTCCACCCGAAGGTACTACATTGGACAGCCTATACACAACTCGATTCCTTTCTATTGTTTACTAATTATATGCCCTATTTCACCGAGATTCAGTGGTATGTGAAGGGGGTTAAGCAACCTGTGGCTGCCAGGAGCCCCCAACACTTAGACATTTGCCGTACTAATAGTTTTCCAGTAAATCCTTTTGCACAATTAACATTAGTTGAGAGTATTGTAAAACCAGTATCTGTAGTTGTTTATAATAATCACCATGTTTAAGTACAGTTATTATTTTTGTTATTAGTTCTTCCATCTTGCGACTGGTTGGAAGCGTACCTCCATTGATTTCTATTCTGATCTAGCCTACACATTTTCCTCAAATTCTCACAGTCTACATCTTTCACTATCTGTGTGCAGTAGTCCAACCTAGGTCTACCTCTACTTCTCTTTTTTCCTATATCTGCTTCTAATATATCCCGCAATATTACCTCATGTCATAGTATTTGGCCTATCATCCTATCTCTCCTATTTTTTATTGTTTTCCACATATTTCTTTCTTCCCTTACCATTTCCAGTACCTCTTTGTTCTTAACTTTGTCTGACCATGATATCTTCATCATGCGTCTGTAGCACCACATTTCAAAAGCTTCTATCTTTTTCTGCTTCTCCTACTGTCCAGGCTTCACAGCCATACAGTACTGTGCTCCACACATATGTTTCAAGCTATTTTTCCTTGTTTCTATGTTTATGGTCTTTAAACACAGTAGTTGCTTTTTCTTGTTAAATGTAGCAAGACTTTGTACTAATCTTTGTTTTATATCTTTTGTGCTTTTCCCATCTTGCGTTATTTGATTTCCTATGTAGCAGAAATCCTTAACCTCTTGTAAGTTAGCGTTTCCTATTTGTATTCTTGTTTTTGATTTATTTTCCCCTCTTTTGCATACTAGAACATTTTATTTTATTTTTGTTAATTTTCATACCATATCTCTTCGTTAGAACTGTTTCCATTTCATTAAGAGCAGCTTCTAAGTCGTCTTTGCTAGATGCTAATAACGCTATATCATGTGCAAATCTAAGCATATTAATCTTTTGTCCCTGCGTATTAATTCCAAATGTCTTCCTGCATTTGACCGTATTCATTGCCTCTTCTATGTACAAGTTAAAAATTAATGGGGATAAGGCACATCCCTGTCTCACACCTTTCCTAATATTTACTTCTCTACTGTTTTGCTCTAATTCTATTACCGCTGTTTGGTCTTTGTATAAGCAATGTACTATCCGTCTATACCTAAAACTCATTTCATTCTTTTTGAGTATTTCAAACATTTTTTTTCTATTTTACATTGTCGAATGCTTTCTCCAGATCTACAAACACTATATATACGCTTTTCCCCTTCTCTATTGTTTTCTCCATTATCCCCCTCAGAGCTAAAATAGCCTCCCGTGTTTCCTTGTTTCGCCTAAACCCAAATTTGTCTTCTCCTAGTATTTCTTCAGCTCCTTTTTCCATTCGTCTTTCTACAATTCTAGTTAATATTTTTGACACGTGTGCTGTCAAACTTATTGTTCGAAAAGTTTTACATCTATCCGCGCCTCTTTTTTTTGGTATAATCACTATGACGTTACGTTTGAAATCTTTGGGTATCTCGCCTGTCCCATACATATTGCTTACAAGTCGGAAGAGACGTTCTGTTACTGCTTGTCCAGCGGCTTTTAGAGTTTCTGCTTGCACCTTTTCTGTACCCGGCGCCTTACCATTTTTCAGACTCTTTAATGCTAATTCAAACTCATCTAAGTATAGAATATCCCAGGTCCTCATTTTCAATGTCTGATTCCTGTTCTAATGCTGTTAGTTCCACTCCTGAATATAAGTTCCCTATATATTCCTGCCATCTAGCTACTTTCTGTACGTTTTCTATAATGACGTTTCCGCCCGCGTCCCTTCTATTTTTGCTATATGGTATTATATCCCTAAAATTCATACTTATTAATTTGTATGCTTCGTCTGTCTTTCCTATTTCCATCTTAGTTTGTAACTCGTTGCATTTTTCATCAATCCATTGTTCTATAGCTTTCCTGCATTTGCAAATAATTTCCCATTCTATGGCTTTGTATCTCTGTTTTTTTATTCCGTCTGATCTATTTTTGTATTTTCGTCTTTCTTCTATTAAATTCAAGATATCCTTTGTTATCCATGGTTTCTTATTTTCTTTTTGTGTATACCCCAGAATATCTCTGGCCGCCATATCTAAGCTGTATTTAATGTTATTCCATTCTGTTCTACTTCCTTAGTATCAGAAATTTTCTCGATATCTTTCAGCAGTTCATTTGACATTTTTTCAAATCTTTCGTGGATATCTTTATCTTTTAGCTTCTCAAAGTCAAAGTGCCTTTCTCTGTTCCTCTTTTCAGATTTTTAAATTTAAGTGCGGCCTTCATAATTACGATGTTATGGTCAGTGTCTATATCTGCTTTCGGGTAGCTTCAACAGTCTTTTACTTGATTTCTAAACTGTTGTTTCACAATCATGTAATTTATTTGATATCTTCCTATATCTCCTGGCATCTTCCAGGTGTATCGTCTTCTAGCATTATGGTGAAATAATGTATTTGTGATGGTTAAGTTGTTCTTGTCGCAAAATTCTACCAGCCTATTTCCCCTGTCATTTCTTGTACCTAAACCAAATAAACCTACTATCGCTCCTTTTCTACCCTCATCTACCACTGCATTGAAATTTCCCGTAATTATTAAATTTTCATGTCCTTTTACGTATCTTAGTATGTCGTCGATATCTTTGTAGATCGCCTCTAACTCCCCTCACTGCAGCTAGAGGTGGGCATGTATACTTGTATTATTACTGTATTTACTGGTTTAGATTCAAATCTAACCATGATTACTATTTCGTTCTTTTGTAAGTAGTTTTCTACACGCCGTCCTATCTTTTTTCGCATAACTATTCCGATATCCAAATTTCCTTCCTCTGATCCTGTATGAATTACCCTGAAGTCTCCACTCCAAAAATCACCCGCCTCTGGCCAGCGGACTTCGCTGGTTCTTTCTGTCTAGTGCTAACCTATCCATTTCGAGTTTCAGGTTCTCTAGCTTACCTACTTGTTACATGCTTCTGACATTCCACGCTCCGACTCGCCGAATGTTCACGGATCTTTTTCTATACTTTCGGATCACATCCTCCAAAGCAGTTCCCTCCCGGGGATCTGAATGGGGTACTATTTTACCTCCGGATTTTTTTACCCCAGGGGATGCCATCATGTTTACTGATAATTTCTGTACGCAGTGTACTTGGGATTTAATGTGGTGGTTTCCAGTTGCCTTCCACATCGCAGTAGTGTGTCTTAGAATGTCTTTCGGGGACCTGTTTTAGTCTGGTTCCTCACTATATACCCCACTAATTTAGTTAAACCTATAGTTCGGCTCTTTAGCTCATTGAAACGCGCAAGCCATTCAACCTGTTCTAGTAATTTAGAACGTCGTCAAGGTGCAAGTCCGTTCAGAATGGAATATACCCTTGTGAAACAATAAAAAAATCAGTTTTTATAAAACTTTGTATAATTTCAAAAATAGAATTGCTGGTGGTCTTTGTTCTATATCACTTGTTTTCTTTATATATTCTTTTTGAATAGGTAATAATTATAATTTCAGACATATCATCAACACTCATGCAAAAATAGCTTTACACAAAAAAAAATCATAATTCAAGACTACGCCAATAACATTTAACTAAACTAAGAACGTACTAGAGTGTTTAAGAATTTTCAGCCGAGTAAGTAAAATAGAAATGCTTTTAGTTAACATCTGTAGTAGAAACAATATATTTGAAAGAGTACATGTTCACTTATTAGTTAAAAATAGTATTTTAACCAAAAAGAAATTTTAAGATTTCTTTAAGGAGTAAGATAATGATTAATTACTTAACAATAATTGAACTTTTACACCAACAGTACTGCAGGCTAACAGACAAACTGCTTTTAAACAAGTTGTAGTAATTTATTTCAAATGCACATCGTTTAAGGAATTTTTATAAAATTTCAGCATTACAGGATGCATGTAATATATAAAAACACTTATAACCTCAAAATTTTGTTTGCAAAGTTGAATGGTATATAGGTTTTATTAAATTTATTCTGATTTATTTATATTAGGTTATTACAAATTTATAAGTGAAATTTAAAAGCTTAACTTAAATACTCATCTATTTATTTTCACCTTGTCCTGTAGTAGACAGCAAACCAAAGGTAACCAGAAAGTTGAGTTCAAGTCCCTGAACCAATACTGCAAGACAAACTGCTACAGCAAACACGACAACGCTTGTGTTTGACACATTTCCGTGAAACAATGGGATAAAGTCAGACGCAACCAGTAACTTCGTACGTAAAACAAACATAAACAAGACACTTCGGGAGTAACATAAATCATTTTGGCCGCATAGCTTGACACTAATTGGATCGTTAAACCGTGGTATTTCGGAGTTATTACATCATCTAGATAACTAATTTTTTAGGTGTATGCGAAAGAATCTCGAATGGTGACGTATAGAGATAATTTTTATATATCAGCCGGAACTTTTTAGATTCTTTATTAGTCATAAAATTTTAAAAGCAGAATTGTATGCTGTAAAGTAGTTTACGAAATGAAATTCATACGTTGGAGTAGTTGCAAACATATGAGTATTAAACGCAATTAGATATGAAACATGATTATTTTGTAAAATACAATAAAGATTGAACATGCTTCGATACAAGAGCTACGGCTAAATTAATTGATGCACTTTACGAACTGATGTTCTAACGGCAAATGGAAGTCTAAGCTAATATGAATAATCGTGTACACTGGGATTTTAACAAAAAGTCAAAAATGGAATCTGGAAGTACTTAATACCATTAATTACGATGGAAATAAAATTTTAATAAGCACTATTTTTCGCAAATATAAAATTTTGGTTCTTTGCTTGTTAATTGATAAAAATAATTAAATATTTCGTAATTTAAGTTTAGAATAAGTTCTCATTTTATTGTTTGTGAAGGGGATATTTAAATCAAGTTTTGGGGTCAGCGTTCGCAGCATCTTGATCTTTAATAAATTATCCGTGACAGTTATTGGCCAATCACATTCAGAAACGTGGTAGTAAAGTATCAGCAAATTACTCACCTATAAATTAAAAAGGATTGTGTATCTGTTAGCAAAGATTAGTTAAGAATTTTAATTATTTTCTGTATGAACTAGAACTGTGAACTGTTTTATAAACTGTTTTATATAAAAGAAAATGTTTTTGAATGTATAGATGTTTCTTGACATTGCTGTGTTCGTTTCTTTTGGTAATCTCCACAGTAAAAATGTCTGTTGAGCTAGCTAGGCAAAGAAAAGGAGGTTAAGATAATAACTTTAAATTTCTCAATGCTGAACCTAAGTCACAAAATTATAATTAGCGGCGTTTATATATATATATATATATATATATATATATATATATATATATATATTATCGTGAGGTTTACTTGAAATCGTGCCCCACAAATTTGGGCTGCTATAATATTGTGTAGTTACATTACTCTAAATCTTTCCTCGACTGCTCCTGAATCGTCCTCTTTATTCGATGCTTCCTATATATTACCTACACCTACCTGTTACATCAAACAAACTTCCTTTCATTTTTACCATAGAAACATAAATAGAAATCCACATCAATCATGCATTCAAAAATTACTTAATTAACCAAAATATCACACTCTATTTATCTGAAATCCAAATTACATTTTTTTTTAAATTTAAAATGCTATTGCTTATATACTAAATTTCAAACCAATCATTCTGCATATTGATAACCTTGTTTAACACATAACTTTTTGTTAAAGTAAGAGGACATTCCTCATACCTTACGTTACTCTTCGTTCTAGCATGAGTTCACCTCAAAACTTTATAAATGTGCATATAAATTCTCTGCACGACCCATATCAAAAACCCTCTATACCTTTTTACAACTGTTGGTGATCTGCAAATTAATGAATAATGCTCAAAAATCAATTTCGTTTTTAGTTGTCCATAAATGTCTGTTCAAATAAACATCAAAGCAAATAATCATAAAACACATCAAAACACCACAAACACTATGAAAATATTCACCATGAAATGTCTTATTCTATCTCCTACCTTATAGTTGCCTTCGTACTGCGATGCAACAACTAGCCCCTTGTAGATGTTGCCGTCTGGTAAGTCCTCCGTCTATCCACTAATTCCATGGTCGAATCCCCATGTACCATACAAGCCTCTACTCCAAAAACTCTTCTTTTATAAATCTCCAATCTCCAAATTTCGTTCCTTTTGTTACAAATACATTCTAACTATCCCAAACCTCGCTTTGATCCACATCCAAACATTTTTCAAATTCTAGTACTTACATCTCAACTTTACTATTCACTAATACAGCTTTATCAGCTTTTACATAAATTTAATTCGACTGCACTAATGCACTTGTAAGTAAACTTATTGTATCACCGATGGAATCAAACAGCAAAGAGCAAAGAGAAAAGAGACCGAGACCCCTCTCTGTTCCTGATTATATAATCCAACCTGCTCCCCCCTGTTTAAAAAAATGACACGTTATATTTGTTTAACCGTTGTCTTTATTTTCTCGAAAATCACCAACGACCGTCGATTTCTCGTAATTTTTCATAATATAACACAACAGTACGCGGTAAAGCACTTAAACTCGTCAACTGTCGTTTCCAATTCTCCAGATTAGCATATACTCCACGCCTCTAACTTCAAACAAACATCATTTTATCTTCCTTGTACATATCGCTCTATTGCACACATATGCTTCTACCACCTGAATTTCTAGCCCTTCTTATTTAACTTTCACCAATCAACTCGCTTGGCTCCAATTTCCCACTTTTCTGAGCGACGTGTGCCTTGTTGACAACTATCCTTGACATTATCGATTTTTAATTCCCTTCCTCTAGATATACTTTATGTATCTCTCTTATGCTTATAGGCTTTTATTCAATTTTCGTCTTTCCATTGTTCCTTCCGACTCTATATCTAAGATTAAAAATCAATATTTTAACTAACGTATACTGCTTATACATCAATCCTGTGTGGTTTTGTGTTCGGCCTTGGCTGTTTTCATTTCAACGGTTGTTGTTGGTTCTACTAAGTTATTAAATTTGTTTGCAGCAAACTTTACCAAGAAATCCATTTTTCCCCCTTGTTATTTGAAACGTAGAAATTGTTATTTTTAACGTGCTTAACGCTTTTAAAACTGTTTCTTAGTAACTTTATTATAATATAATTTAACCCCAAATTATTTTCTTTACTCTTTTACATAAATACTATGATCCATGGTCCCTAAATAAATCTAACTAAAATAAATTATTCCTACTTCAATCACGCGTTAAACTAAATTGATATTCCCCTCTTATTAATTATTTAAGCTAGAAAATAATTATTGAAAATGTTTTAACTCAATAAATTTATTTGGATGTACCTAATCGCTCTCACCCCTATGAATTAACTTATGTATTTTATTGCCCCTTTTAATTACACAATAATATATATATATATATATATATATATATATATATATATTAAGGGGTTACGGTAACGAGCGGTCATTGAAACTCAAATTCAACAAAAAACTTTACCAAGATATTGAAGAATCCGGAAGAAGTAGACATTTCCGTAAATTTATCCTTATTTCCTGTATAATACAAGCGTACCTTTATTCATTTAAGTGCCAAGTAAAAATTCAAATTCTCCATATATAAATAATCACCCTGTGTATTGTAAATACATAGCAAATAACGTAAGTTGTATATGTAAAAATAATTAATTTTAGATACCCTAAAAACGCATTCAATGCGAACACAAATCGATCACTTTAAGATAAATACAAAGCCATTTTTTTTTACTTATAACTATCGATAATTTTCGATAAAAATGCTTTTCACTTGCTGTGAATAGTACTAATTTTACGCATTTAGCATAAAAATACAATCAATCTTGTATTTAAAACCCTAATTTTAATAGTAAAACGTGTATTGCCGTAAAAGCAAAAATTTCTATAAAATACAACCCCTTTTGCATTAAAAAACAACTAAAGTTTAAACTAATTACCCTGTGGATTACATAAATTTATTTTAAATAAAAACTTTTTGGAATAGACGAGTTTAAGAAGGAGGTTTCGGGAAAATACCTCAATTTTGTATGAACTCATTAATAAATAAACGTTCATTTCAAGAAGTGGCTCGCATATTGAAAAATAACCGATAAAAATTGGTTACCTCTCAAATTAGTATGCAACGCCACAATAATTATATATTGTTAGAGTAGGACAAACAGCGCACGTTACGAATAACGTGGACAAAATAACGAGGTAATAAAACTTAACAATTTTGAACGCTAATAAAAATTTCCAAAAAAAATTACGTAAGATAGGCGTTTATTATTTAGAATGGAATCACGCAAATTCTACTACATTCTGTAATTTAATAATTACATTGTTACAATAAATATAGAAGTGATGTTTTAAACGCAAATTACATTAAAAAATGGAAATTATTAAATACAATAAAGAGGGAAAATTCTTTAATATAACGCTATTTTAAAAATTTTATCAAATAAGTGAACGCAAGATATAAGCAAATATGAAAATTTGTAACTACTGTTCCTAAATGAAGATTTTATGCATCATCTTGTAAGTGAAACTCAATTTAAAATAAGAAGATATTTAACTACGAGTTGGGCAAAGAAACGCTTTGTGGATTTTTGCAAGCATAATTTTTTTGTAACTGATATATTGAATTTTGTCATTTAGTTTAAGATAGTTTAAACTAGTTCTAATAATTTTTTTCTGTAAAGAGTTTTTACCAGGAAAATTTGTGTTCAGAGTTCAAAACACTCTGGCCTTTTAATAGATTATCTGTCAAGGATTTTTTGGCCAAACAAACCGTGCAAGCATGGAAATAAACAAAGTTAGATAAAATATCCATAAAAGAAGAAATTTAGTTCTGTAAATTTAAAATACGGTAAGGAACATTTTTTTATAATACGTACTTCTTAGAAATTATTATATGTTTGAAAGAAACAATATTATAAATGTTTTAATATTGCTGTTTGATTTAATTTTGAAAACTCCGTCAATTCCGTTGAACTAGCCAGGCAAAGTTAGAAAGGAAGTGACGCTCTTAACGTGACGTTACCACAGCACTCTTTTAGCGGCGCATCCAACGTGAGCCGTTGTCACAGCAATATATATATATATATATATATATATATATATATATACGATATATTATTAATGGGTTTGAGGTCAGCTGGAGAAAAGTATACTCTTTTTTAAGGCCTAAATTTTCGAATCTATTTCAAATTCTTGATCACAGGCTTTCTAAAATACAATTAACTAGGCTAATATATACATCAATTGCTATTAACTTACAAGGTGAGGATATATTAAATTAACATAGATATTAAATCGAAAAGTATTTTTAAAATAATGTTTGCTTCAAGTTGTATAAAAATTGTATAACTTGTATAAATATAAAAATGTCAGATTTTGAAACCTTTCAGTTTCATTTTTGTTATTTAAAGCGTTAAATATAGGATGCCTATGTGTGCGTGTGTAAGTGTGTGTGTATGTATGAACATGAGTGTGCGTACATGTTATACTTATATGAGTGTCCATGCATATTTCTGATTATATATTTTAAATCTGTTTGTTTGTTAGTACGTGTGTATGTGTACATGTGTATGTATGTATGAATGTGATGTGCATGTATGATGTGAAGTATTAATCACTACAATATCAATTATTGCATTAGGTACAGGTTACTTCTGAAGACTAAGAAAGTATGTAAATCGAACTTAAACCACCAATATCTGTTTTTATTTATACAATTTTTTGCGAAAATATGATACATTTCAAGGAATAATCTTTTTTGTATCTTTCTAATTCTAAAATTTTAGGATGTTCAAAATCAATTTTGTGATCTAAATTGAGCGAGTGACTTGATAAAGCACAAGAATTTGGTTTGATTCTAATGTCACTTTTGTGTTGGGTTATGCGTTGTTTTAAAAATTGTGACGTTTGTCCAATATAGGTTACCACAATCTATACAATTAATTTGATATACAATGTTTTTGAAACAAATCCAGAGTTTTATCTTTAAATTTTGAAAAATAGTTCCTAATGTTAAAATATTCTTTTTAGCGTATTTGAAATTGTAATTTTAAATACTTGAGTTAATTTATTAGTTAGGTGATCATCTATGTTTGGTAGTGTTTTGTATAGTTGTAAAGTTTTGTTATTTTCGTTAGTTGTGTTATTGCTATCTATATTACCATCGTTATTGTTTGTATTAATGTATTTTTTGAGTTATATAATAATTTTGTGATAAGGTCTATAGGATAGTTGTTGTTTTGTAGAATATTTGAAAGTTTTTGATGTTCTTATTATGAAAAGAGGATGGGATATTTTAAAATTCGTTCTTTTAATCCTAAAATAAAATTTAGCTTTGTTTTAAATGGATGAAAAGAATAATAGTTTAAGTATCTGTTTGAATGTGTGGGTTTTGATACCAATCTAAAATGATTTCATTTCATTATTTCTAATTAATAGAGTGTCTAGGAACGGTACTGAGTTATTTGATTCTGTTTCGACTGTAAATTGAATGTGGCTATTGTATTTATTAAAAATGTTAAGAGTTTCATCTATTTTATCTTCTGGAATAGCTGTCACTAGATCATCTACAAATTTTTAATAAATGGAAGATTAAATGGAAGTTGTGGAATAACAAATTTAAGAGTTCATCCATAACTATTTGTGCAATAATGGGACTTAGATTTGATCCCATCGGACATCCAAAATTTGTAGATAAAATTTATTATCAAACGAAAATAACAGTTGTCAAATAGAAATTCAACTATTTGTAAAAATGATGTTTTGATAAATTACAATTTTGTTCAATGTCGGTCCAAATTTTAATAATGTTATTCATAGCTAAATTTTAGGTATATTTGTGAAGAGAAACGACGTCTAAACTGATTAATACATAATTTTCTGGTAAAAGAAAATTATTTATTTATTCAGAAAATTCAGGAATCTTTTATATTAAATGCGGTTTACGGACGGATTTTGTTAGAATTTCAGAAATGAATTTGGAAAGTTTTTCAGTGGCAGCGTTATTTGTGGAAACAATGGGACGGTATGAAAAATCGGCTTTATGTATTTTAGGTAGACCATAAAGTTTAGGAATTGTGCTGCTATAATTATTAAATGATTTTGCGTCTAATTCGCTAATCATTTTTATTTTTAACTGTTTTATAAGGTCTAATGTTTGTTTCTGAAGTTTTGCTGTTGGATCTGTTTTAATTTCTTTGTATATTGTATTATCTTTTAGTAAATCTGACATTTTTCTAAATAACTAGTTTTAGATATAGCAACGGTGATGTTGCCTTTATCAGCATTAACTATCAATAAATCTTCATGTTCTTTTAGAAATTTTTGCATTGATAATAATCGTATAAAATTTTGATTTTCTTTTGAATTTTGATGATAAAAATTTGTTAAAGTATTAGTTATGTAAGTTCGTTTTAAGTCTCTATCTTCTTCGTTAGTGTCTAAAATTATGTTTTCTCAATCAGCTATTAATTTTATGAGAATAGTGCTATTAATTGAAGGTTGTATACTAAAAACGAACTTACATAACTAATACTTTAACAAATTTTTATCATCAGAATTCAAAAAGAAAATCAAAATTCTTATACGATTATTATCAATGCAAAAAATTTCTAAAAGAACATGAAGATTTATTGATAGTTAATGCTGATAAAGGCAACATCACCGTTGCTATATCTAAAACTAGTTATTTAGAAAAAATGTCAGATTTACTAAAAGATAATACAATATACAAAGAAATTAAAACAGATCCAACAGCAAAACTTCAGAAACAAACATTAGACCTTATAAAACAGTTAAAAATAAAAATGATTAGCGAATTAGACGCAAAATCATTTAATAATTATAGCAGCACAATTCCTAAACTTTATGGTCTACCTAAAATACATAAAGCCGATTTTTCATACCGTCCCATTGTTTCCACAAATAACGCTGCCACTGAAAAACTTTCCAAATTCATTTCTGAAATTCTAACAAAATCCGTCCGTAAAACCGCATTTAATATAAAAGATTCCTTTGAATTTTCTGAATAAATAAATAATTTTCTTTTACCAGAAAATTATGTATTAATCAGTTTAGACGTCGTTTCCTCTTCACAAATATACCTAAAATTTAGCTATGAATAACATTATTAAAATTTGGACCGACATTGAACAAAATTGTAATTTATCAAAACATCATTTTACAAATAGTTGAATTTCTATTTGACAACTGTTATTTTCGTTTGATAATAAATTTTATCTACAAATTTTGGATGTCCGATGGGATCAAATCTAAGTCCCATTATTGCACAAATAGTTATGGATGAACTCTTAAATTCTGTTATTCCACAACTTCCATTTAATCTTCCATTTATTAAAAATTTGTAGATGATCTAGTGACAGCTATTCCAGAAGATAAAATAGATGAAACTCTTAACATTTTTAATAAATACAATAGCCACATTCAATTTATAGTCGAAACAGAATCAAATAACTCAGTACCGTTCCTAGACACTCTATTAATTAGAAATAATGAAATGAAATCATTTTAGATTGGTATCAAAACCTACACATTCAAACAGATACTTAAACTATTATTCTTTTCATCCATTTAAAACAAAGCTAAATTTTATTTTAGGATTAAAAGAACGAATTTTAAAATATCCCATCCCTCTTTTCATAATAAGAACATCAAAAACTTTCAAATATTCTACAAAACAACAACTATCCTATAGACCTTATCACAAAATTATTATATAACTCAAAAAATACATTAATACAAACAATAACGATGGTAATATAGATAGCAATAACACAACTAACGAAAATAACAAAACTTTACAACTATACAAAACACTACCAAACATAGATGATCACCTAACTAATAAATTAACTCAAGTATTTAAAATTACAATTTCAAATACGCTAAAAGAATATTTTAACATTAGGAACTATTTTTCAAAATTTAAAGATAAAACTCTGGATTTGTTTCAAAAACATTGTATATCAAATTAATTGTATAGATTGTGGTAACCCTATATTGGACAAACGTCACAATTTTTAAAACAACGCATAACCCAACACAAAAGTGACATTAGAATCAAACCAAATTCTTGTGCTTTATCAAGTCACTCGCTCAATTTAGATCACAAAATTGATTTTGAACATCCTAAAATTTTAGAATTAGAAAAGATACAAAAAAGATTATTCCTTGAAATGTATCATATTTTTCGCAAAAAATTGTATAAATAAAAACAGATATTGGTGGTTTAAGTTCGATTTATACATACTTTCTTAGTCTTCAGAAGTAACCTGTACCTAATGCAATAATTGATATTGTAGTGATTAATACTTCACATCATACATGCACATCACATTCATACATACATACACATGTACACATACACACACGTACTAACAAACAAACAGATTTAAAATATATAATCAGAAATATGCATGGACACTCATATAAGTATAACATGTACGCACACTCATGTTCATACATACACACACACACTCACACACGCACACATAGGCATCCTATATTTAACGCTTTAAATAACAAAAAATGAAACTGAAAGGTTTCAAAATCTGACATTTTTATATTTATACAAGTTATACAATTTTTATACAACTTGAAGCAAACATTATTTTAAAAATACTTTTCGATTTAATATCTATGTTAATTTAATATATATCCTCACCTTGTAAGTTAATAGCAATTGATGTATATATTAGCCTAGTTAATTGTATTTTAGAAAGCCTGTGATCAAGAATTTGAAATAGATTCGAAAATTTAGGCCTTAAAAAAGAGTATACTTTTCTCCAGCTGACCTCAAACCCATTAATAATATATCGTATTTGTGCAAGGTCATTATCTCCAAACTGTATTATTTAATATATATATATATATATATATATATATATATATATATATATATATATTGACGAAAAATTCAATTGTGAGTGTATAAATAATCACTCTGTTTGATATAAACATATTGTAAATACATAGCAAGTAACGTAAGTTGCATATGTAAAAATAATTAATAGTAAGATACCGTAAAACGCATTTAAATGCGAACGCAAAACGCATCGTTTTAAGATAATACAAAGCCATTTATTTTCACTTATTAATTATCACTATATTTTTGATAAAAACGCTTTTGATTTGCTGTAAATAGCACTAGCTTTATGCAGTTTGCTTAAGAAACTACAATCAACGTGTATTTTAAACCTTAATTTTAATATTAATTTTGTGTACTGAAACACGAAAGCAAACATGTCTATAAAATGCAACCCTTTTTGCATTAAAAAGCAATTAAAATAAAAATTAATTACCCTGTGAATTACAGAAATTTATTTTAAATAAACAATTTTCTTGAATATAAAAGGATGAGTCATCGGTATTTAGAACTACGTAAAGAAACTAGTTAATAAATAATTTTATTCCAAGAAGCGGCACGAGCTACATATCCACCAAATCAATATATATGTATATTTAAACGAAATTATTAAGATTTAAAAATTATTGTTACATTGTATAATTGAAGGACATAATAAAAAGTTAATCAAAGTTTACAAACTAGACATGAGAACGGAAACAGTTACGTTGTATTCCAGACATAATATGACACTGCATGTGCAGGTTACAGTAGACAATAAGACAGCAATTATTAGAATTAAGATTATAAAAATGTAATACTTTGTATTGTATCAAGAAATAGCAGACATGAGATCTGCATTTCCCGCAAAGTAATGTAAGAGCAGGGATAGCATAAACACTCTGAAAACCCCAGGAGGGTCAGTCAGTCTAAGAACTTCATAACGTTCGCATTGTTAATGGTTCAAAGCTACTTATTTGGAAATATTAGTTATTGATTTTAATTATTAACTACTGAATATTAACTTTGATTATTTGAACTAAGTCGTTAATGAATATAACGTTCAACTTGTAAAAATCATCATAGTAATTATTATAAAAATACACTCGATAGGAGTGTTTTGAAAATAAAGTCTTTTTCTAAAAAGAAGCTCCAATCGGCCCAAAACCTATCTGGCGCCGTTGGTAGTATTCCAAAAGGGCACTAGAGAATCCAAAATCGAGAAATTGGTGGTCTTGAAATTTTATTCTCCATTTGGAACAAAAAACCAATTGGACGAAGCACAAGAATAGACCAAGTCCAATAACAAAGTAGAGAACACTATAATGGAACTGGCAAACAAACTCTTGTAAGTATCAAAGTTCATTTTCCTAACCATTATCAACTGAATATTGTATTAGCTAGTAACAAACAAAGAAATTTATAGGTACAATTTATTATCGCAATTTATTATTATTATTTCTGAAAGAAGTTACTCAGGAAACTTATTTTAACAAAACAATTTTATAGACGCATTTATATGCACAATTTATTACGATTTATTAATGAAACAATTTATTCAGCAAAGTCTGAGCTTTAGTGTATAATTAGAACGCAATTCTTTGTAACATTTTATTACAGCAATTATTATTCGGACAAATCTGAAAACTAGAGTCTCATCACATTTATAAAAGTCTATAATTAAACACTTTTAGTACAAACAAAGTAGCGAAGGTATATAAGTGTAAAAGCGTTTTATGTATTTTATCATTGCAACACTTAATTATTCAGCGAAAGTCTAAAACCAATGTAATTATAGCCAAGGTTATACTATAGTTACATAGAACATACGTAAAGATAAGTGATTCTTTAAATAACTTAATACAAACTCCACTGAAGTAACTTAGAATTTATTATATAAAAACAATGAATGGTGACAATTTGAAACTATCTCGGCTCAATTCCCTTATATGACGGAAACTAAGTACTATTAGGTATCTTCATCACTGCTTGCGAAATATTTTTAAAATCTTTTTATAAACCAGGCGACAGCAAACGCGACGTTTTACTTTTATACGTAATAATAAGCAAATTAACCGGCATAGCATTAACACTGATTGCGAGCCGCGATGATACCGAACAATGGGAGGACTTTAAACGGATATTGATAGCATATTTCGGCGACTAAAGAAATATCAAATGTCTTGTCCACGTTTTAATAAATTTACGGATTGAAACTAACCAATCACCCTATCAATTTGTTATGAAATGTCAGGACTTAAAAAGTTTAAATTTGACCAAGCTAAAAATTGAAGAACTCGACCAAAACATGCGATTACTAAAGACGAAGATGTATGACGAAATGGCTTTAGACACATACATAAATGCATTACTCGAACGTCTATCGGACAAAATAAGATTTCAACACCCCAAAATTTAAAAGAAGAAATGAACATGATTGTAGAGGAAGAAAACGTTATGTACTACAGAAATAGACTATATAATCCTAACGCAAATAAAAATTACTCACCTATGAAAACAATACAAGCCACGAGACAATCACCAACACAACCGAAATTTACACCATTCAACGCACCAATGAAACAACCACGAATTAACAACCCAAATTTTAATAACACAAATTTTCACAACCAATTTAGACAATTTCCAAGACCAAATTCAAATTTTACAAAACCCACATTTACACTAAGGTTTAATCAAAACGTAAATCAACCAAGGCAAACAATCGGCGCAAATCCCAACAGAAACAGACAGATGACGAATAACAACCCCAATAATTACCACAAACCAACTTTTATGAACATTTCATCTGGTAACACTAGACAAAATACTAAAATATCTCAAATTAGACCAGATTACATCCAATAACAAAACTTCACTTCCGAGGAACTATTCCACCAAGAAGTGGAAGATTTTAATAATCATGACACAGATAATTATGCAAACTCCAATAGAGACGATAAAACAAATCATTCAAAAAACTATGAACGTAACAACCCTTATGAAACTTACCAAAAAGACGACGAAGAAAACGCGGGCTCAAATTTTCAGTTAAACCGATTCAAATACGACCAAACGTAATTAATTCAAACAACATCAATCAACACATTTTACCTTACATAGAAATACCTTAAATAGAACTTAAATTACTAATCGATACCGGACCTTCAAAAACTTTAATTAACCCCAGAACCGTACAAAAACATTATTTAGATTTGTAGAAAGAGAACCCTTCAAAATCAAGACAGCCCACAAAACGACGATACACCAATTTATAGCAAACACATCCTTACCAAAAACTTTTAACGTAAAAATGAAACATAAACTTTGCATCTTTGAATTTAACGAGAAATACGACGGATTAAAACGCATGGATCTTCTAAGAAAATTAGGAGCGAATATTGGTATAAAAAAACCTATTATTAAGAACTAAACACAGACAAATCCCCATTAAATTCCAAAACAGTAACATTCAAACCGACCAAAAATACACAATCGAACCCAAGATAGAAGAACAAATAATAATTTTAGTAAATTAAAAAACGACGTAGGAATTATAAATCACATGTCATTTCAACCCGGAGTAGAAGCACCCACAGCATTAGTACAAATAAAAGACAATTACGCCACTACGACCATTTTAAACTCATACGATTACCTCATAGAACTATCATTGACAGATCAAATAGACATAAAAGAAGTAAATTTTAGCGAGATGGAAATCGACGAAGATAAGAAAGCGATTCCAACCCTACAGAACACGTTAGGATGATACAAGAAATTTTAATTAATATTCATTTTAATAACGATATTAATAACGAAGAGGAGAGAGCAATTAAAGACTTATGTTTCGAATATCGAGATATATTTCATTGCGATGGAACGCCTTTAACTTTCACCAACACGGTGAAACATAACATTGAACTAACAGACGATAAGCCAATTTTCACCAAAGCATATAGACTACCTCAAGCAAGTCAAAAAGAAGTAGTTAGACAGGTAGCAGACCTATTGAAGCAAGATATAATTCAACATTCAAATTCACCATGGGCAGTCCTGTATTAATAGTACCAAAGAAATTAAACGCCTCAGGCAAACGCAAATATCGAATGGTTATCGATTATAGAAAACTAAACGAGAAAACGGTAGACGACAAATACCCACTACCCAATATCGCCGAGATTTTAGACAAATTAGGAAATTGTCAATATTTTTCGACATTATACCTAGCCTCAGGATATCACCAAGTAGAGATGGACAAGAAAGACGCAACCAAAACAGCTTTTAGTACACCTAGAGGACATTTGAATACAAACGCATGCCGTTTGAATTAAAGAACGCACCCGCCATTTTTCAAAGAATTATGGATAACATTTTAAGGGGGATACAAAACAAAAAATGTCTTGTGTACCTGGACGATATAATAGTATATTCGACATCACTCGTTGAACACATCAAAAGATTAAGAAAAGTTTTTGAACGATTTAGAAAAGCTCATTTAAGGTTCAATTAGACAAAAGTGAATTTTTACAAAAAGAAATATCATTTTTAGGACACATAATAACCCCACAAGATGTTATGCCAAACCCAGACAAAACGAACGCAGTACTAAATTACCCCTTATCCAAAACTAATAATAAAATTAAAGGATTTTTAGGACTCGTTGGCTATTACCGAAAATTCATCAAAGGTTACGCACAAACAACCAAACCATTAACGAATTGTTTAAAGAAAGGTAGTAAGATCGAACACACCCCAGAATTTATCAAAGCAGTAGAAAAAAATTAAATGTATCCATACGAATCAGCCTGTATTAGATTATCCAGTTTTTCCAGACCATTTATATTAACAACAGACGCATTTAACGTTGCATTAGGCGCAGTATTGAGCCAAGGAAAAGTAGGTAGCGATAAACCAATCAGCTACGCGTCAAGAACACTAAAGCCCGCTTGCACCGTTATTCAATTGATCCTAACTTGATAAAGCTTGGCTTTACACTTAAGCCCTGCTTAAAAATAGTTCTTATTGCACCGCATATCAGAAAACCAAGCTTTATTAAGTCTCTGTTTGTTCAACGTATGTATGGCAACGCAGCATATTTCTAGGGATTTTTACACTTCAATTGAATACAAGACCTACTCGAGTTCTATCCATAAAATGTCAAAAATTTTGGATAACATAAACATTGAATTCAATACATATTGTTCATCCAAAAGATTATTAAAATGGAATTTGTTGAGTGGAACGATCTCTTGGATGATGATTTTAATGTATTAGAGATAATAGATTTTGGTTTTCCACGACAAATTCAGAATAATCGAACTCAGGATTTTCATGACTTGGATGCCTTAAGTTTTTTTCGAAGATATCGGTTAATGAAGGCTGCAATCTTAAACGTGTTGGCGTTAATCGAGCAGCATTGAGAATATCCTAATGATATGTAGGGTTTAGTAAAATGTTAATTGTCAAGTACTTAGTATGTAATTTCAGAAACCAAATTGTTACGCCGATTAATCAATTGTTAACCTGCTTACGGTTTTATGCATCTGGCAGTTTTTTAATAACAGTTGGAGATCTTGCCAAAACGCATATGTCAACTGTATCCCGGATTGTGGTAAGAGTGTTTGAAGCAATCGCAAGATTACGCCCCATCTACATAGAAATGCCAAAGAAAAATATAATTGTTCAAACTCAAAGGGATTTCTACGATATAGCAGCATTTCCAAGAGTAATAGGTGCAATTGATTGTACGCACATAATAATGGAATTCCCGGGTGCTGATTACTACAATAAAATATATTTTTATCGTTTAATATATTTCAGGAGCTAATGAGGGCGAAATCTTTAGAAATCGTAAGGGCAAATTTTTTGTCAATGTGCAAGCAGTGTGCAATGCAAATAAAAAAATTCTTGATCTTGTGGTACATTGGCCCGGATCCGCACATGATGCAACGATCTACAACAATAGCCGCATTAAGACTAGGATGGATTCTGGTTTATTTCATAATGGTGTACTCCTTGGTAGTAAAACTGTGTGCTACATACTTACACACTATATTGTACTATTTTGCAGGAGACGGTGGTTATAGACTGCGAGCCAACTTCTTCACACCAATTCGTAACCCAATAACTCGAGCAGAAGTGCGTTACAATGAAGCTCATGCCAGAACGCGAAATTGCATTGAACAAACCTTTGGCGTTTGGAAACGAAGGTTTCCTATCGTTGCATTTGGTATGCGAGTAAAATTGCAAACTAGATATACAATCATTGTTGCCACCGCTATCTTACATAATATAGCGCTGAATCAGAACGAGGATTTACCTCCTCCACCTGAACATATGGACCCTACAGTATTAGATCGCTTCATTGAAGAAGGTCAGTTGCCCGATGTAATTCATAATGAAGATGTTGCAGTACATGAAAGACAGGACCTGATCAACAACTATTTTGCTCATTTATAAGTTGTGTTGTGTTAAAAAATTGAATTTTTGTGATTTTATTTATCAAACGTGGAAAATATAGTAATGTATAAGTATGCTTAATCTAAATTATGGTACATTATTACAAAATTATGTGTTAATATCCTTTTATTCAGTATTCACAAGTTTTTGTTTTTTAAATAAAATATCCAATTTAAAAGATTCTATCTTTAACTTATGTTTGTCTATCCTTAACTTATGTTCGTCCATCTTCAACTTATGTTCGTTTTTCTTTAACTTATGTTCGTCAGCTTGCTGATCTAATTGCTGATGAAACAATGTTTGTTGAAGAGAGGCTATATTCAACCTTTTTTCCAACAATGCCTCATATTTTTCCGCAACCAATGAGGATGTTAATGCTTTAACATAAACAGCGGGTCGATGCCGAGAAGCATCTCCGTTTACCTGTAACAATGTGTACAATTAAGAACACTGAAACTGTGTTTATAATACATTAATACATATGCATATATATTATCATTTAGTTATACCATTAATTCATTGACAAACCGCTTCTGAATATATTAACACACATATACAAAAAATTCACTTACTTTGGCTAGTGTTGGTTTGATAGGTTGTGAATGAGCTTGTGCTTGGATCTTTTTGTGTGTATCATTTTCACCGAGCAATTGCTGCAAAAACGTTGAACTACTGCAACTGGCAGTTCCAGCTTGAGAAGCAGGATTTTCATAGACAACCTCGAATTCATTTTCATCACAATTATAGAACTCCATTGGGTTCTAAAAAGTTAATATTATAGATCAAATAATTATATAGGTACACCTCCGTCATTCATTTCTTCATAGTTTTATGTCAATTTCCTCTTTACTGCATTATTATACTTACATGTCTCGTTCTTTGGTTAGACACAGGAACCGTGTCAGTCTTATCACTGTCAAAGGAATTGACAAAACCATATACGCTTTTATCGTTGATTATTGAAAGTACTGTTTCGTAATCGTTATCTTTCATTTTAATATCTGGTACACCTCCACCAGTTTCTATTCGTTCTTGACGTTCGGTAGCTGCATCATGCCTTGCTTTTTTTGGCGTTTTTTCAAAACTTGGAAATTGAATCTGCACTTTGGAAATGCGAACTTGCAGAATCTTTGTTTAATTCCTTAGCAATTTCTTCCCAAGCATTGTTTTTCTCATTATTTGAGACTGCAAGTGTGCGTTTGTTTTTAAGAACGCTAGAATATTTTGCAACCAGTGATAATATTCTGTTTCTTTCCCCAGTCTCAAATTTGGGAGCTCTACATTTCTGACCACTAATTTCAAACAGCAAAAAACAACTACACAATGATTATTACTTATATACCTATCCCAAAAATACACAGAAAATTTATTATGAGGTTATGTCACTTTTACAGCAGGATAAAAGTCAAAAGATCAATGTCATTTGACAGTATCGATTTAAATCTCCGTTTAAGTCGACTAAAACGAGGGTTTTATTAAATCTAGGTTTAACGTATGATCTAGCAGCGGTGCAAATGAATTTCAATTGTAAAGCCCTACTTAAAATTGAAACGGAACAAACGTACAGCACAATTGAGAAAGAATTATTAGCAATAATTTGGGCAACAACATATTTTAGGACATACCTTTATGGAAGGAAATTCTACATATACACCGACCATAGACCATTAGTATGGTTATGCAAACAAAAGAAGCCAAATTTAAAATTACAGAGATGCAGGATTAGACTAGAAGAACACAACTATGAAATCATATATAAAAAAGGAATTTATAACAATAATGCAGACGCACTAAGCAGAATACAACTCAACGCGATAAAACAGAGTCAGTTATAGGTAACGTAGACGAAACAGAGATTAGGGAGGCCCCAGAAGAGTTAGAAACCATACATTCAATGCAAAACGACGAACCGAAAATTGCAATTAAAATTTTTAATGAAGCGATAGACATAAAACCAAATCAATTCACAGTTACCGAAGTTTTAACCAACCCCAATCCAGTAAAATATACAAAAACAGATAATAAGAAAATGTATTAAATTCAAATAACGAAAGACGATCACGAAGAGCAGATAATAAAAATTTGAAAAGAATATACCTGAGAGAAAAAACGTTTTTATTTTTATTTCACCGCCGAACATTTATACAAACAATTTTCAGAATTATATATCGGATTATTTAATAATTCAGTACACGGAAATTAATAACTTTAGATAACCCTAACGAAATAAATGACTTAATTAGAAACAAACGCGGAAGCAAAACCAACCATCGTGGAATCAACGAAACATTAAAATAACTCGTAAGAAGATATTACTTTAAGGACATGAGAGAATTAACCACGGATTTTATCAACCAATGTGAATTATGGGACAAAACGAAATACGACAGATCACCCCCAAAAGTACCTTTAATGTTAACTAAAACACCCGATAAACCTTCTCTAAAACTACATGCAGATACATGGTTAGTAGAAGCCCAAAACTTTTTAACAATGGTAGACGCATTCACCAAAGCAGGCCAGCGATACCCATCACTTCAAAAAATAGTATCGATGTAACCCAAGGATTCTTACAATACTTTACATTTTACGGTACACCAGAAACAATAACTTTAGACAATGGCAGCGAATTTAGAAATGAAACAATACAAAATACCCTAGAACTTCATAAAATGAAAATTCATTTTATAACAGAGAATCACCCGGAATCAAATGTACTAACTGAAAGACTACACCTAACCTTATTAGAACAAATTAGACTGTTAAGATTAACTTATAAGAAAGAGCATATCACTAATTTAATGTCATACGCACTAATTGCTTACAACAACACAATTCACTCATCAACTAATTTTGCACCCCTCGAATTAACATTAAGACACTCAAATTCCCGCAACCCTTACGATATACACTACAATAAAGAAGTATACCAACAGTATGCTAAAGACCACAAAAAAAATTTTTAAATAACTTATGATAATGTATAAAATAAATTAGATAACGATAAAGAACGTATTACAAAAACCCGCAATAAGAACGCCGATATCAATAAATTTTTAATAGGACAAATCGTATACGAAAGGAATTTTAAATGTAAGAGACACAAAACGGCCCCCAGAAATTTAGGTTCGTTTAAAATCAAAAAGATATCAGATAAAAATGTAGCCGTAGTAGATAACGGAAAAATTGTAAAATATATCCACTTGAAGCATTTAAGACACCCATTTCAGATGGACAGCCATCACCCTTGTCGTCAACCTCTACCCAGGTAGAACAGACGACAACGACATAATGGTAGAAGATATTAAAAACAACCCCGGTATACTTCCAATAAAATTGGGAAGTATGCAAAACACGATAGATTATTGCACGTTCTCACAGAAATTTGATTTAACTGAATTAAAACAAGAATTTTATATAATTAGAGACAATTACTACAACTGAAACAATCAATGGACACAGCCAAATTCGGAAAAGAATACGCGATAGAAATGCTTAACTACAACAGTATAATGGAAAACATCTTAAAGAACATAGACGACAAATGTAATACATTAATACCAAGAGACCAAATCACAAGACGAAAAAGAGGACATATTAATGAATTAGGTAATATTATAAAGGCTATCACAGGCAATTTAGACAACCAAGATGCAAAACGATACGACAACGCAATACAATACTTAATTGAAAACCAAAATGGCAAAAACCATAGTTAGAAATCAAATATCTTTAACTCAAAAACCATAACAAAATTTGATGATACACTAAGAAAGCTAGTAAAGAACCAACATAGTATAACAAGCGGAATATCAACTCTTGAAAGTAACATGTAAACGACGATGCTAGGAATGCGAAATTTAATCAGATTTAACACGATATTTAATCAAATGATATCAACACTTACTGTAATTCAACAAATTTTAGCCACATTAGAAAACCCTGTAACATTTGTTAAACTAAACACATTAAACGCTAGTATTACAGAACCAAATGATTTATTAAAGAAGTTATTAAGAATCAGATCACTTATAAGTAATAGTAAACTACTCTTTGAAGTAACAGAATCTAAGATTAAGATTATTAAGACTATTAAAATGTAATACTTTGTATTGTATCAAAAGCGATGTAAGAGCAGGGATAGCATAAATACCCTGAGAACCACAGGAGGGTCAGTCAGTCTGAGAATTTGTGACCCCTCCATTGTCGCGTTTTAATCTATAGTAAACTATTAGTCAAGATTATGAGTACCTCTATATTTTGTGATATCCTACAATTCTCTGCCCAGTGGTTTAAATCTTTTGATACTCTTCTGTCAGATTATTCTGTCAAATGTTTTTGTCAGCATTATGAACCCCTCTACTTAGGACGTTAATCTTCCTATCCATGCAATACTATAAAAATGTGACAAATAATCTCTAGTTAATAATGTTGCCGCTAGGGAAAAGGAGGGTCAATTTTCTATTGTGTCTTATGGCACATTAGTATTAAAATCGCATTTTTATAAAATTGTAAGGTCTAATTAGACTAAGATCATCATATTTGGTACTTTAAAGCTGTGTTAGTCAATCGTGTGTAAAACTTGTTGCCTATAACTTATCTATAGATATAAAATATGAAGTGTTGTTTTGTCCCTGGGTGCAAATCCGGATATAAATCATTCAAACACATAAGGAGCAGTATTTATTCTGCTCCCAAGGTATTTTTGGTGTTTAGTGATACTATTGAGTTTCTAAATACATGTCTTTGTAGGATGTGGAAACATTAGAAAAGTGGAAACAAGCTATTCCTCGAAGTGACAAGGTTCTTTCTTATTTGTGTATATATTAATGTATAATGAAATGTATTTTTATGTGCATTGGATGGTAAGAATTGTAGTTTAAGTATCTACCTGAGCATATATGTTTCTAATACGATTCTTGTTATAATAATACATTTTTATTTCTAATTAAAAGTGTGTTTAAAAAATTTTGTTTAATATAATACTTTTTTTGCTTCAATAAAATCACTATTCTATCCCCAAAAAGATGGTCAGATATTTGTGTGCTCAATGATACATGTACTTCATCCTTCTGGAGCATCAATGATTCTAAAATTCTTAAAATTTCTAATTTTTATAGTACAAGACTTAACTACATAAATTAACAATAACTTTAAATTGATCTCCTGAAAACTAGTGTTACCAGAGATAAAACATTCTTTCTTCGTATGAACGACATCCCCTATTGTTTTATAGCCGCTTATATTTGTAGCATAAAATGCTTTAAAAGTGCTTTGAATAAATATTATTTATGTATGGTTACATTGCCCAGCATGCTATTTTGATTCTTTAATAATTTGAAATTTTTATAAGAATATGGGAGTACTTAATTGGTAATTGTTAAGAATTTGTGTATATTTCAACTTCCAATGACTAGAATTTTGAATAAAATCCAAATTTATAATTATTTATGAGAAAAATAACGGATGCTCCATAGGACTGCATGTAAAAATCGCCCTCCATTTCCCTAGCGGCAACTCGCGAACCACGAATACAGCGTTAAAATATGCACAGGTTTCTGGCCGAGATTAATGTCCTAAGTAGAGAGGTCCATAGTCAGCATTAATAATTCTAAAAGTAATTTTGTTAATTCAATTTGAAATTTAAAAAAAAAACTTGCTATGGAGTTGTTATCGTTTAATTTGGTGATAATGTGGCCGCTTTGAACGGTACCTTCTTCTTCCTCGGGCTTTCATCGAGATCACACATAACCGGAGAATTATGTACTTCAGCAACATTATTAGTGTGGATTTTTACAGAGTTTTACTTTTGGTACTAATTTAGTACCACTAGATTGTTTTTCTGGTTAGTAATTAAATACGCCAAAGGCGTTAATTGTCTGGTTTACTTACTGAGCCCATGTTGGATGGATTGCTGTAACTGTCCATTTGTTGGAATTAAGTACAAATCCCGCAGTAGTTGGTAAGTTATATACCTAAAGTAGCCCCAATTTGTTATTTTTACTGCTAGTGCTACTGTCGAGCTTATTGTATTATTTTCTGCTTAAAATTGTAGTTAATATGACTGATCGTGTTGCTGCGTTCTACCTATTACCTATACTAGCATTGGCTAAATATTTTTCTATTAAGCTAACTAAAGCCAATATTTAATAATTACAGCTAACAATTAGGATTCATTTAGTGCAATTTAATATTGCACAATTACCTGATCGTTCTGCAACATTCAGCTGTATCCAATTAATAACTGACTTTTATGGCCATAAAACTTTGCTATTAAGAATTTAATTTTAACACAAGGTACTTGCTGTTCTGGGTAGGTACTTGGTAGAGTATAGTACATAGTGGGTTACTAATCCTCAGAGTTTAATTATTGGATTGAATATTTAATTGTTCAAACCTCCCACGGTATATTGTTATTAATGTATATGTAGTTATATGTAAAGTAGAACCTATATATTTCATGTAATTTGGGATATCATTTTTTTTTATCTTGTGGCTATTTATAGTGTTACTTTGGGGTCAATCCATATGAAGTGACCCAAAAAAAATTTTCAGGTTGCTTGATCAATTTTAATATTTTAAATTTTTTTATGTACTTTTCTTACATAAGTCTGCACTTCAAAACAGGTTTGAAATTTTTTATCTCATCCCGTTTTGGAGATACGGCCATCTTTGTTTGGCCATGTGGGCTAGTTTTGACCGTTACAGTCATTAGCGATAAATTAAATATCTCCAGACTGGTTAACGCTACAGTAATGGGATTCGTACTATTCTTTTTAGAAAAGTCGATTCTACAATTTAGGCCCTTACAGTTTAAACTGTTAATCTAACATAAATAGCTCAAAAATACAACCAAAGTTCATAATCAAATTTTAACAAATTCGACTTTTTAAGGCTGAAAATTTCAATGAAAGAATAAAATACCCAAGCTAATATTTGTATGACTATAAAATATAATAGAATCCTTGCCAGTTTTAGAGAAAGAAGGTTAAAATATGTCACCCTTAATTTTCTATAATTTTTCAAAAAACGTAATTTTAAAATTTTTCGAAATTTCGAGGCTTAATGCCTCTGGTGGAGGAAAAAATAAAAATCTAAATTTTTTACACAAAATGCACCTCTATGATAGTAAACTACCGTAAAAGTTTCAATCTTGGTATTTGATCCTGAACCAAGTTATGGATTTTTAAAGTTTAACAAAAATACGCACTTTTGTGTAAATTATAAACAAATACAAGAATGATAAATGTGCAAAATAAATATTCCTAATGTTAAATAGTATAGTATTTTAACAAAGGAGGGGTAATTTATAAATTAGTCAATGGTTTTAAAAAAGGATAGAGATAAAAGGTCCATGTCCTAACAGTCACATATGCATCATTCATGTCTGGCAGGAATCTGCCTGATAGTAAAACTTATCTGCTCATTGAGGTTCAGCAAGTGCCGCAGTCTGTTAGAGTGCAGATAGTTTTCTAATGTGTTGTGTCTCTTGTTAATTCAAGTTTATTTTATTAATTACAAGTGTTTATTAATTATTTCTTCATTTTATTTTTACTGTGAGTATTTGTTATTATTACTTACCTTAAAATTGATGATCTGTGTTCGGTTGGAGATTTAATTAATGGACATTGCCATAAAACAAGTTATGGTTTAGTGTCTAAAGAATTAAAACATATCAATGAGTTTGATTATGTTGAACAAAAACTCTTAAAATTAAGAGCGAGTAACGATATTATTTCAGTAATATTGTCGGAGGCTTTCACGGCCGGAGTCATTATAATTATTTATTTATAAATTAAGGTCGACGTTTTGCCCACTTTTGTAAGGGGCTTCATCAGGACAATAAATATATTAAAAGTTAAGAATGATAATATTAAATAGACAAGTCACAGTGTAAAGAGAAGAGTTACTCCTGAACTAGCAGACTCACTAGCCCATTCATAGCCAAAAGGTGTCTTGTGCCGAAGTAACTGGTGAAATTAGCGAAAGTGGTGGTTTATATAGGGCGAGAACTTGATGCATGAGTGATCATGCATAGAGAGGAGTGTCGTAGTGGATCAGTGAACGTCACGGTTCCGCTGTTGTGAACATAGGCTTGTTTTCCAAATAGGGAAAGGTAGTAGCCATCGTCTTTGTTTAGATTATTAGAATTTTATTGATTTCTATGGATTCTCTAATTTTTCTATTGTAGAAAATGGAATTCTGGTAATCAGTTTCGTCTTGTCGAAGTTGATGGTATGGCCTGTTTCATGTTGGTGTTCGGCCACCGCTGAGCGATTGTACTGGCTTGTTCTTAAGCATCGCCTATGCTCGTTTAGTCTAGTCTGTACTGACCGTCCTGTTTCTCCTATGTATACTAGACCGCAACTGCAGGGTATACTATATACGCCTGGGGCTTTAAGACTATTTTCGGAATCTTTTGGGGTTGGTAATATTTGTGAAATTTTATTAGTGGGTTTATAGATTGTTTTGATGTTGTATTTACGTAGAATTTTGCCAATTCGGTCTGTTACTCTGTAATTACTCTGTAATTTCACTAGTTACTTTGCCACAAGACACCTTTTGGCTATGAATGGGCTAGTGAGTCTGCTAGTTCAGGAGTAACTCTTCTCTTTACACTGTGACTTGTCTATTTAATGTTATCATTCTTAACTTTTAATATATTTATTGTCCTGATGAAGCCTCTTACAAAAGTGGGCGAAACGTCGGCCTTAATTTATAAAATGACACGGTCCCAATCCGGAACCATAAATAATTGATATTATTTCAATTTGTGAGTACCACGAAAAAAAATATCTTCTAAAATATAGTCACCTTTTTGGGAAATCCTGTGTGGATCCTTTAAAAGTTCACAAGAAACGAATTACTTCTGATTTGAGCGAGATTAAATTAGAACAGTTGTTGTTATTGAAAGCTCATGAATATATTGATAAATTAGTCCCGGGACAGTCCCTTTGTCGAAACTGTTATGAAAAACTAATTGTTTTAGACACACAATCTAAAGTTTTCAGTGATACTGATTGTTTGGATAATTCTGTTCCTCTTGAAGAAATCCAGGAGAAAGTTGATTCAGCTTGTTCTTTGTTAGGACTATCTGCAGTGTGCAAAATAAGAAAGCTACCTTCCGAGAAGAGGCAATCAGCCATTGAGAATAAGATTCATAAAGCTAGTGAATGAAAAACTAAGAAAGAATTAATTGTGTTTTGATCATACTGAAAATAACACTGTTCCTGTACAACAAGATGTGATTGAAAAATTAAAGGAAAAGTGTTTAATAGCTTCTAAGGAGGAAAAAGTGAAAATCATTAGCTTGCTTCCTGGTTGGTCAAAAGAAAAGATTGCTCGAGAATTCCAAGTGTTAGAGCGTTTGATTAGACTTACACGAAATCTGATGAAAGAGCAAGGCATTTTGCCTTCATTACGAAAAAAGAAAGGAGCCTCCATTGGTGAAGAAACTGTGGAGAAAGTAAAAATGTTTTTTGAAAATGACGAGAATAATAGAATGTGTTCCGGTAAAAAAGAGTGTACCAAAGTGATAGTCAATGGAAAAAAAATAGTACAACAAAAAAGTTTAGTTCTTTGCAATCTCAATGAATTATATGTGGCGTTTAAAAAATCACATCCAGAATGTTCAATAGGCAGATCCAAGTTTTGTGAACTGCATCCAAAGTGGTGTCTTTTGGCAGGAGCTTCAGGTACCCACTCTGTGTGCGTGTGTGTATACCTTCAAAGTGTGAAATTAATGATCAATTCTGCAAAGCTGAATGTTGCCTATAAGGAATTGATTGATTTATTAGTTTGTGACGTAAACAATTATGATTGTATGATGGGTTTGTGTGAAAGTTGCCCTGGAAATGAATCTTAAAAAGAATATTTTGAATCGCTAGTTGAAAAGTTAGAAAATCAGAAGAGTCACCATTACATTTCTAAAATTCAAGGACAGTTTTTGAAGAATAAGAAAGAAAACCTAAGTGAATCAGAATGTATAGTTTTGGCCGACTTTGCAGAAAATTTCACCTACATTATTCAGGATGAAATGCAAGGTTACCATTGGGTAAATGAGCAAGCAACAGTGCATCCATTTGTTATCTATTTTAAGAACAAAGATGGTAGGTGAAAAGTCATTCGATTTGTGTTTTAAGTGACTATTTGGAGTACAATACGACTGTTGTACATGCCTTTCAAACGAAAGTAATCCAATATTAAGGACAAACTGCCTAAAGTAGAAAAGTTGTTTTATTTTTCAAATGACAGTGGAAACCAGTATAAAAATAGGTATAATTTCTCAAACATTTGCAATCACAAGAAAGATTTTGGTCTGGGGCTGAGTGGCATTTCTTTGCCTCTTGCCACGGAAAAACGCCTGTGACGGAGTGAGCGGACAACAAAACGAGAAATGACAAAAGCTAGATTACAAACGACAACTTTAAACCAAATCCTAAATGTAGACCAGACGTTTGCCTTTTGCAAGGAACATATTACAGGCATAACTTATTTCCTTGTTAAAGAGGAGGATATTATTACATACAAGGAAAAACTTACACCAAGATTTGAAAATACATCACGGGTCAAAGGAACGAGAAAATTCCATAGATACCATGCTGTTGGAGAAAACACAATTAGTTGCTATACAACTTCAGAAACTGCCAAATACAAGAATCACTGCATCGCTAAAATCGTACCTTTAAATCTCGAAGTTAATAACACCATTGCCTGTATATATGATGGACAGTGGTGGTTAGCTCAGATCGAGCAAATCAGCCTAGAACATAATGATGTCTATGTTCACTTTTATCACACTGCAGGACCACGTACATCTTTCAAGAAGTCTGCAAGTGATCGAGTTTGGATACCAATTTCAAACATTTTAAGAAAATTGATGGTGCTAGAACTAACAACAGCGACAGGAAGATCATGCACTATCTTTCAAAATCTTTTAGAAGAAATAAGTATGCTCCCAAATGGGCATTTATTGTAAAGAAAATAATTAAGAACATTACATATGTGAACTTCAGTCATTCAATTCTTGTTTATAATAAATACACGTTCTTTCTTTAAATGAGGGTTTTTGTTCAACTTTAAAAATTCATAACTTGTTTCAGGATCAAATACCAAGATTAAAACTTTTACAGTAGTTTACTACCATAAAGGTACATCTTGTGTAAAAAATTCAGATTTTTATATTTTCCCCCACCAGAGTTATTAGGTCTCGAAATTTCAAAATTACTTTTTTTGAAAAATTATAGATAATCGAGGGAGACATATTTTAACCATCTTTCTCTAAAATTGGTAAGTATCCTATTATATCTTATAGTCATACAAACATTAGCTTGGGTATTTTATTCTTTCATTGAAATTTTCAGCTTTAAAAAGTCGAATTTGTTAAAATTTGATCATGAACTTTGGTTGTATATTTGAGCTATTTATGTTAGATTAACACTTTAAACTGTAAGGGCCTAAATTGTAAAATGGACTTTTCTAAACAGAATAGTACAAATCCCATTACTGTAGCATTAATCAGTCTGGAGATATTTAATTTATTGCTAATGACTGTAAAGGTCAAAATTAGCCTGCATGGCCAAACAAAAATGGCCATTTCTCCAAAACGGGATGAGATAAAAAAAATTTCAAATCTGTTTTGAAGTGCTGACTTATGTAAGAAAAACATAAAAAAGATTAAAAATATTAAAGTTGGTCAAGCAACCTTCACCGTATCACTTCATATGGATTAACTCTTTGTGGTCTATCAGAGTTCCTGGACAATTCCCTATGTTGCTTATGCTCCCTATCCTGTCGCCCATAAAATGAGTAGCTCTATCGAGATCTAAATTTATTATCGGTCATCAAGAACCCACCCCCTCCACCAATTCGTTTGTCATTATTTTATATCGGAGAGTCTTTTCCTTGAGCTACCCTGAAGCCTTAAGAAGTCATCGTGCCACTAAAGAACACTATAAGAAATGTTAAATTCATAGTTTTCATATTGTACCGTGGGCATTCCCAACGTGAAGCCTCGATTGATATTTTGTGCTTTTTGCATGAGACAGAATGGTATACCCTGGTATGATGATTGTCTATGTCCTTGTATCTATTTCGCGAATACCTCAAGTTTAATTTAGCATTGATTGCTTGACTCCATTCACTGTCTACATTGAGTAGTTGTGCTTATTAAATTTCTATAGTTTGAATTGAGGTGTGGTTATGGTATACGTTTGTTATATTCTAGAAATATATTATGTTGGTGTATATAGTATATAATAATTAAACGGTTTTACTAAACCTAAATTAAAAAAAAAGAAAAAAATGTTTTTCAGATTATTTGACGTAATATTGTTGTATGGGATATTGTGTTAATACAAATTAGTGTCGTGATTTTATTTGAATTATTATCATTATGTCTGAATATAAGATTGATGTTAACTGTCTTCGTAAAGATGAATTATCTTTTGAACTATATTTGTGGTGTTAATATGCCTACTATGGAAACAATTGATAGTATGAGAGCAGTTTTACGTCTGTTATTGAAAATGGAGCAAACTAGTAAGCCTTCTTGTTGGTTTCTGATCTTAAAGCAGACGACGAATTTGCTATTGTTTCAGTGAAATTGACTGAATTGCGATCCAATTTAGAGAAAGCAGACTCCCCTGTTGCTACAATTCGTTCTAGAACCATTCATGTACTGAAACGAATTAGTCTTCAATTACCAAATGCTTTCTCCCCTGAACAAGTTGTGCAGCGCACTAATCTTTTAACAAAAATTCTCACTTTATTAGATACCTTAGATTATTGTTCTTCTAGAGCTGTTGAAGACTATAGTAATCTTTTAATAAAGCAACCCTCTTTTAATGTTGAGGCTGATGCTGAATCATCTGAAGCTGCTGCCAACCCTAATTCCACTTTAAATGCTTCTTTTAATAATTTAAATTTGAAATCACAACCTGTTCTGAAATGGGACCTGAAATTTACTGGCGATCCACAGGGACAAAGTGTTCATAATTCCTTAAAGAGAGTAAACGAGCTAAAAATTGCTCGCAATGTTAGTGATTTGCAGTTGTTTGGTTCCGCAATTGACTTGTTTGAATTCAGAGCACTCCTATGGTATAGAAGTAATCGACATGAATTTTCTGATTGGTCTAGTTTAGCGAGTTTATTGGTATTACACTTTGAGCCTCCCGATTATAAAGTAAGGTTATTTAATGATATTATGGCTCAAACACAAGACCCTTCTGAAGGAATCATTGGATATTTATCTTGCATGTCTTCAATGTTTAGACGATATGGAACGGTAGCAGAAGAAATACAATTGAGTATTATTTCCTGTAATCTTTCGCCTCTCTATTCAACACAGCTTCCTGATGTTCGAACTCTACAACAGTTAGAGGATGAATGCCTTAGTAGAAACAAAAAAGTTTTGAGAGGATTCTTATATCCCTCCCAACCAAAAGAAACATAATTTTGTTGAACCTGATTCTGCTTTTGTACCTAAAAGGGTATTTGAATTTTCTGCTAACTCTGTTAATGAGGTTCGAACTGCCTCCAAGCAAGTAGTTTACTGGAATTGTCAATGCCCCGGACATTTGTAAGTTGAATGTACGGAGCCTCGAAAACTGATGTTATCGTTGTCGTAAGCATGACTATACAGTACGTACATGCTCTGATTGTAATAAGCCTTTAAACTTATTGCGAAGGAATCAATAAGTCGAGTGGTTGCCTCCCAATCTTCTTCTGTTGCGATCTCGACTATTACATTTTCCACATATTGGAAACTGTACAAAACCAAAACTGTTATTTACAAAAGTAAAAATTGTTCTTTTTCAGCATTGTTAATAAATATTTTACATCCATTCCTTCAAAGACAAATATCGCATGGTCACCCTTTGCTAAACCCGGCAGCTCATTATATAATTAACCAATCATTAGAATAAAGTCTTTGAAATAGATCATAAAACATATGTGGCATTTAATAAACTCTTCATAATAAGATATCCCAAAAATAAATAATTTGCCTTCGTCATACCTGAAAATAAAATGCCTTATTTCTTACATAAAAGCTCAGCTAATTAGAACATAAAAATTCAGAATCCATCACTTTTACTTGAACAAATAAAACAAATAGCATGAAAGATATTAATTTTATATGTGATCGTGACTTTAAATGCCCTTATTGTAATGAGAACCTGGTCTGTATACCAGTTGGTTCTAATTTGAATTTTGCATAATAAGTTTCTTTTGTTTCATTCTATTACTTTACTTCGAAATTTCATTCATTAATAGAAACAAAGCATTCCAACAAATATGCCACAATTTATTTTCACATAAGCTGCTTCATTGACAGCATTTTATGGTACACTAAACTACAGGATACACACCTATTCAGCATGCCGGTCTAACTTACAAAAATCAATCCCCAAAATTTTTGATTCACCAAGAAACAAAAAACCATGAGGCTCACAATTTTCTATAGGTAAAGTAGGCATTTAATATCACAAGAATGGTGTTTAACTTATTTACAGCTTTGTGATGAGATTGTTTAACTTGAATTACATTATACAAGACTTTAGTCAGCATTATGTAACTGTAAAACGCACTAGTCAGGCAGAAGCAGAGACGAAAGTAAATACCCGCACGAATCACGGTAATGTATAAAAAGATAAAAATAACTTAGAAATGCCTTGCCAACAACAAATGTAGGGAGCGGGGTGGTTTAAATAAACAAAGAAAGAACATCACCATCGAATTTTTATTGACAATAAACACAAAAAATTTCTATTTAAAAAATGAGATATTCTACTGACAATTTTCAATAATTGATGTACAAAGTGCGCATTTCGTATTGTAACATGTAAAAAAACTAATTGGTAGTAAAAAATGTTTAAACTTTCTGTTAAGCAAGCGTGTTAAGTTAAAAGTGTTAAATTCAGAACCATTTCTAATAAATATTTTAAAACGTAACAGGAAACACTAGCAAAGCTAATTTCGAAGCAGGTTTGTAAACTTGTTCTGTCCGTTGGAGTAATGTAACTTGAGTTTATCCGTGGTTCATTTGTTATGCACAAACATCAAAAGTGGCTAAACAAAATTCTCTCGATACAAAAAAAACATCGGAACACACCTCCATATGCCGAGATACTTATTTTGCACTTACATCAGTGGAGGTGACCCAGCTAAACATTTTGATTCTTGCTTAGGGAAGGATTGTCACCATGGTAGTCAGGATCATTCATGCTACGACAATTACTGCAACAGCGGGCCTATGCAAGAGCTAAAACGAAATTCCTTTTAGCCATTAATAACTATGTAAGAAACATACCAAATATACAGAGGCTATAAGTTTATCAAAGGAAGTGTGCATTACTCAAATTTATGGCATCAGGAATTGCAGACAGTACATCTTGGGACGAAAAGCAGAATCAAAGTGAACACAGTTTAGGAAACGATATGAGAATCAACTAAAATATTAGGATAACCAAATGTCAAAGAACACTTCTAGAGTTATTGTAATGCATAAATAGATAAAGAAAACCGGCAAATTCGAATCCAATTGCCTTCGCTAATCACAAATGTAGAAAATCTCTTCTATATAAACTGATATTAGTACTTTTAAATAAAGCGAACATATCCTTTCAGAAAGCAAAGATTGTTGATAACCGAATACATTTGCGGTGTTATATCGAACAATCTAAACCTAAAGCTATCGCATTCCAAAAATCCACTCACGTTCCTAATAAAATGCAGAAACAACGAAATAATACCAAAAGGGTTCAGAATCAAGTTTGGTCAGACAAGCCATAAACTACCAAGGATTCTTGAAAAAACAAGTTACAGTATGATGAGGGAAAGTCTTGTTACGTTTATTTTCTGCTAAGTAAAAATACATCCTTTTGTGGTAATGCATCATTCATTTGAATAGAGTCCGCTTAGATCTTTAGAACATCCTCCTGTATCTTTTACCGCTTTACAATAGTACACTTCCTAATAATTTGCATTTCAATCTATTTACGTTACCAAATAAAAATTCCCAATATTAAATTAGATAGTCGGTACCTTGTTTTAGCTGTGCGCGAGCTTACTATTCTGATAGCATATACGTACTTCATGAATGCAACGACCTAGGTACTCGCTGAAATAAGGTATCGGACTATTGGATAAGCCCGTGTTTCAAGTTTTTAATCACCTGTTCGATAATGCTTATTATTGAAAATGAATTGTTTGTTACTAAATTCTGTCCTAGAGACAACAACGATTACTCATCGTTGCCATCATAATTTTTTTTGTGTTTCCGTTCTTCCGAATTTCGCACACACCATTGTGTGGTAAGTAGTTGTAATTGGAAAAAATGTACATTTCTATTGTACTGGTTCTAATTTTTGTCTGCAATTTTTTTGTTTTGAAGCATCTTCCGGTGGATAGGACCATTCTGTCACCTTGGCCCTAAATGTTGATGCGAGTGTCTCCCCTTTTTATGGCAAAACTTACGTGGTCCTAGACCCCGTAATTCCGCTCCGACCCTAAGGAGGATTAATAGTCCCATCAGCATCGACACATGGGTGAGTGTTGATCCGTTATTCGCTATGAGTTTTATTATGTATACATATAAATAAATAATATATATATATATATATATATATATATTTATATATATATATATTTATACTGATCCTTTACCATGAGAACTTCACATAATGAACTTTATTCTCACGATGGTGATTTTCTATTTAAGACAAGTATGGCTATGATCGGAAATTTTGTTAATTAGTGGCTTGGTAGTGAAAACGATTGTACATATGTGAGTGTATACGGATTATTCATATTGTATTTACGGGGACCACTGTAGTCATTTATTTATAGGTATTTGTTTCTAGGCTTAGTACGATCACTTGAAGTTGTGATTTTTTGAGTTGTAATGTTGTTTTTTTTTTTAAATTAAGATGGGGGAGTGACCTAAAAACTACAGCTTGCCAATGTAAAAAAATGCTTTCTATTGGGTTTTGCTTTTATATGTACATTGTAGTTATTGAGTATGCATTTTTGAGTACTACTGTGCTCCTGTAATATATTTTGTTTAATTATAAGTTTTTTTTGTTTTGTTACGAGTTATGAATGAAGACGAGTATGATTTTTTTATTTCAGCCCTCCCTTTATTTCGCAGTGGAAATACCCCGCCTACTCACTGATTGAGCCCGGTCATCACTTACTTTGGGTTTTTTGTAGGTTACGGCAATGTACGTAGCAGACTACAAACCCACCGACACATTATTTATAAGTTAAAACAAGATATTAAGGGCATTATAAACTTCATACGAATAATGGTAACAAAAGATGATTTTGATAAAAATTTGTGTTAGTGCAAAACCTACTACAAATCAGAATTTTCCAAAGAAAAAGAAATTCACATACAGAAATTTAATAATCTATTTATAGAGAAAAATAAAACGCAAACTAAAATGTTAAAAAACAGCAACACCATGCTAAACACCGTCATAAATTTATCAAGCAGAACTATTAACAACACAGATAAATTAATTCTATCAAAAGACCTGAACTTTGCAGTAACACCAAAATCAATACCAACATTTGAAATAATCAGCTGAATTGAGAAAACCGCAAACCAACTTGAAGAAGATCAAGCAAACGAATTTAGAGTACGATATAAAATCGAAATAGAAAAGAATCACAAAATAAAACCAAATGTAAGTAGTAAGGAAATAAAAGCAATTCGCAATCTAAAAAAACGATAACAAGTTTTATATAGGAGAAAGTTCCAGACCATTTGAAGTTCGATTAAAAGAACACAAATCATATATATAAAATACAAAATTTGAAAAATCCATGATTTGCCAACATGCATGGAACTCCAGTCATAAAATAAAATGGGAGGACGCAAAAATAATTGACAAAAAAGAAAACCACCAAAAACGCAAAATCAAAGAAGCTGCTTATATAATCCTACATAAAAATAACTGCATAGCTAACGAATACATGACTTTCAGTAAACAATGGATTCGATTACTAAAAGAAATAACAAATGAAAATCAAATGCCCCCAATATCTAGGTAGCATTGCAAGTTTTTTTTGGGTTTTCCTTGCGATATTAACATGAAATACAACCTACATACATGATTTCTATTTATACATACAATAACTAATTACATAACAATAAACATATTAGCAACCCCTGTAAAACAGCATTGGTATCTGACAAGTGTAAACCTGCCATAGAGTTACCTCACAACCATATAGAATCTTTGTTGAACAGTATTGGTATCTGACAAGTGTAAACTCGCCATAGGGTCGCCTCAGATCCATATACAATCTTTGTTGAACAGTATTGATATCTGACAAGTGTAAACCCGCATTAGGGTTGCCTCAGGACCATATAAAATATTTATAGAACAACATTGGCATCTGATAAGTGTAAACCCGCCATAGGGTCGCCTCAGAACCATGTTAAAATCTACCAAAGAGGTAGCCTAAATCATAATGAGGTTTCCCCCTCAAGATAAATATATAAAAATACGGCAAAGTAATCGCACATGTCTTTAATAACCATCCTCTCAATTATATAAATAGAAACATGTTAAAAAAATGTTTTTCAATCTTCAAGTTATTGAATTTATATGAAGTTTAACAAGAAAAATTAATCAGCCGATTTCACGTTAAGCGTATTGGCTACCAAGGTCGCTCATAGGGCACATCACAAATTGAAGGCACTCATTCTTCTAAACTTTAAAATTTTTGCCTAATGTACTCATACCAATATGTCAAACATCAATAAATCAAAGTCACCTTCAATTTGTCATAAATGTCAAACTTGAAATTTTTATTATTTTGACAACGATCCTAGGTCTTGGATCGAAATGTAAATAAAGATGATTTTAACAACTATGGGTGGTTTAATTCCGAAAGAAGATTAAGAAAGATGATACGAGTAAAATATTCATTCATTGAAATAATGCAAAATGTAACTCTATATACCGAGTGTTTTCAAGAAAATTTAAGTTTTATTATGAATAATTATAATAAATTAAAATTATATCGTAACTTACAAAATACCGCTTATTTCTCTGTACAAAGCATAGATAATATATACCTGGTCTGAAAAAGATGGAAATTTAATGTTAATCTATAGGCATGTGCAGAGACAACTTTAGAAATTTGCGCCCCTAGGTATATGTTTAAACCCCTCCATATTGAGTTGGTAAATGGTAAACTGTTAAATGAAAATGTAAAAGCTACACCATGCTTGATTGGTAATTTGTGTGAAATAGGGAAGAAAAGTAATTAATGTAACCACATAAGGTTAGTAATGAGCGATAGCAAATTGGATGCTGTGTGTATAGCATGAAGGACCACACACACACACACACACACACACATGCATGCAAGTGCAGGCACATCCACATGTGCATGCACATGTGTACATGTATACATGCACATACCCACCCATCCACCCACAGACACACACATATGCATGCAAACACGTGTGTAAGCATGCACATACACACATTCCTACACCCACACATGCATGCACCCATGCACACACAGACACATGCAGCAACGCTCTGAATGAAATACTATATGCAACAGGTTAAATAAAGAAATAAATGTAAGAAGTTACCTTTATTCGATGTCCAACATGCAAGATGAATTTTGCTGCGATGCGTGGTTATGATAGTAAATCACAGTACTATCAAAGTTATTATTTATCCACTAGGTACACCTCTCATGGCATCTAGTACAAGACATATCTTTCTCCAGTACAAATGCATACAGAACTATAGTGTCATAAACGTTTTCTGTAACTGCTCAGCAAAAAAATTGATATGCCATGATAACAAAACATTTGTATTCAATAAATTTTTTTATTAATCTAATCATATTGCCCATACTATTTTATCGATCAGGTCTTGATACTCAAATCCTGTACCATTTGAAATATCAGTCCGATAGTAAAATATAGCAAGGGGGTTTAACATTTTTTTTCATGGTGTGCAAATGTAGATATTTGAGGGTGTATCTAACTTTGGAACATTTCATCATATGTGAGGAATGAACACATTCATTGGCAAAGAATAGCTCCAGATCATTTTCATACAGTACTTGTAGTTTTGTTGTCCATTCAGAAATTATTGAATGAAAAAGATATACTCAACGTATTGGAGGAAACTGAATAAGTATTCACTAATACACAGGATGCATCTTTTGTTCTAATTTGCTCACTTTTCAGGCAGTCAAAAGATCATAAAAACGTTTGCACTTTAAACTTGTCTTTTCTTATACCGAGTTCCAAGGACTTATCCCTCTTGTGTTCATTAGGATAAAGTTTTGTTTTTAAAATGTTTAAAGAACCTCTCATAGTTATTCGCATATTGTTTAATGACCTTTTTTAAGTTATAAAACAATCCACAAAGGAAGTTCATATACAACCTATTCACTATTTCAATAGACGTTTTGACACTTTGAAGTTTGACTCATTTTTCGAACCGGAACAAATTCCTGATCCATTACTAGCATTGTTATAAGATTGGTTTCAACTTAAGTTTATTCACATTTCCTACTAATTTTCTGCTTGAGTAAGAACTATTTAATTACAATAAGCCACATTTGTTCTGCATAAATAAAAACTGTCTTTCCCACAACTAATACCGATGCCGTGTACCTTCACTTTTATTACCCAAGTCTGATATACAGTTACATACCTAAATAGTGTAATTTATAGTTGAGTGACATAACCTCATGAATAACGGGCGTTATTATTCTGTGTCTGCTTAAAATGCCCAGTAGTAAAATTTTACAAATTAATAACATTCATTATTAATTTAAAGACTTTAATCTGCAATATTGTCAATGGAAAATCATTCTAAATATGTATTTTAAAAGTTACAATTCACATTGCTCACTTACTATTAAATACTTCCAATCTCTGAATTCTATAGATAACATTATTATATTAGTATGGCAATAGTTTTCGATAATGGCAATGTGCCCATAATGTGACATCACAAATATTAATGATAGAGGTTTATTTAAAAACTATGAGAGCTATACTAATACTGTATCTGCAACACATCTAGAATGACTTTAATTGTACCTTTAGTGATAGTTTTCATTTAGTCATGGAAGGTTTGTTGTGGTGAATGCCTCAACGTCTACACTTTTAGTTTTGAAGTTAATAACGATTGTTTTTAGGAATATTTTGGAGATGTTTCTAAAATATTAAGTTTCTCACCAAACCACTATTAATGCGATAGCTCTATATATCCTCCAATTATCAGGAAATCGAATGAATTGAAATGGTTTAAAAAAATTCGCCCTTTTAAAATTTTGCGACTTGATTTTGCTTTGCATACAATTCTTCTTTTGTGCGATAGCTCATATTTATCACTCCAATCATTAGGAAACTCAATGAATTGAAATTATTTAAAAAAGGTTCACCCTTTTAAAATTATACGGCTTGATTTTTTATTTGCATACAATTCCCCCTTTGTGTGAGACACCATATACTCTATCACATTTTCTTTGCTATTCGTCTTTCCTCTAATAGTTTATACTTACATCTCTGTCTGTTCTCTTTTGTAATATTTGTTACTCACTTAAAGCATTCAATTTATTGCCCAAGTCAGTCTTTTATACCATTTCCTTTATCTAGAATTTCTCTACAAGGGTTCACAATTGTCAATCAACTATTTTTAAACAGATTTTGTATTTTCTAGTAGCTCTTTTTTATTGACTATATGCACTTTAAATTTTCTAACAGCTTTTCTCTTATAGACCGTTTTTGCCATTAATGCTTTTTTTATAGAAAAATGCTTTAAATTTTCTATTAGTTTTTCTTTCATGAATTTTAATAACCATTCATCCATTTATTTTTAGCTTTATTATTTTATTCGAAACTCTTCGGTAGTTATCTCCAGTTTCAGTTTCAGCAAAATAGTTTTCGTACTCATTTTGACAGATTTAGAATGAGTAACAGGCACCAAAACACAAAACTATAGATGAACTACTGTCTGTTTTATTAGATCTTATGACGATAATCTCCCAACGTATATTTTTATTTATCTACTTACCTCTCTATTAATTTATCTTTGATTGTAATTATTCTGCATATTCTTTGTGATAAAAAATAAGGGAAAATATTATTATTATAGACCAACTAAGCTTTTGCCACACACCACAGATGTAGTCAAGATCAACAGTAATTTTCTGGAATACAGGAATGTGTGTGAAATACTTCATTAAGTTTCTCAAAAATATATCTACATCATTTTCTAGGCACTGTAAGTAACAACCACTATAAAATGGAAGACAGTAGAAGCAAACAAAGTATTATTAAACAGGACATCTTACACAGAGAGTGACTTTTAACTGCAAATTTGGAATATTGACAAATAAAATTTAGCCTATATTTTTAAATCAAATTGTAAATATAATTGTTGACCAAAGTAAATAACAAAATTAAGATTCTGAACTCGAATAACCCATACGCCAAATAATAAATTCATTTATATTGTGAATTTATAATATTCCTGACATTTAACAATTAAATCGAATCAACTAAATCGCCAGGTACAAAAGACAACTAAATGAGAGTTAATATAAAAATATAGAATTAAGCATCAGCATATACCTAAAAGAAACCAATATTTATTTAACACAATAACTAAAATTTTTTATTATTTTATTATTTAAATCAGGATATAAAGTGCAGCTGTTAATGCACTTATATATATATATATATATATATATATATATATATATATATACTGTAATTTAGGTTTGCCACAAGTTATTTTTTACACTGTTAATAATATATGGTCCTTTTTTCACTGTACCATCTCGTTAATAACATTTTGTTTTGTACACTCCAGAAATTATTTTTATGCTTATTACAGAGTGGATAAATCTTTAAGGTGTTTTATATTGGTTATTTTTTTTCCAGAATCTTTATAAGTACCTGATTTTTAGTCGTGATAACTATATAAATTTAGAAAAATTTAATAAATGCAGATGTGCCAGGTGCATTCAATTCATTTATATACATGTTTTTAAACCTACTCATGTTAGAACAAAAATTTTGCTCTAGCAGAAATGTTAAATATTTCATGTTAAATAACATTTTTCATTCTAATGCAGCAACCTATTTATTTAAAAAACATTTTATAAATTCAAAGCCATGATGACCTACGTACTAGCACAGTACTTATTGGCAAAGATCAAATGAAACTCTTTCCGTATTCTATACGTTTAGCCTTGAAATACCACCATTCGAGCATATGCAACAGCATAATATGCCAGTGAACTCCATGCTTATCTTAATTAATAGCATATCTCAACAAACGATCTATAAGACAAGATGCCTGCATCATCTAAACCATGCCTGTCCTGCAGTTTTGTCTTGAGCTTAAACGTTTACAAAAAAAAACTCTCCTGAATATACACACTACTGCTAGATAATATCAACCTTGAAAAAATCAATAAAACTTTTCTAACCCTTCACACTTTTACTTTTAGCCATGACATAGCAACTCTAAATGGCAACTTTTATATATTATAAAATTTTCGTACTGTTGTTCCTCTGATCTGAAAAAAAATTAACTAAAAAATAATTGACTACAGCATGAATTGGGCTATGCATAGTACAGGCCTCCACAAAAGAACTCCAGGGTTTTGAGATTAAATATTTTATCATACATAAATTTAAAGATAATATTCTCAAGATTTTATTACAATTTAGGAAATTTTAGCATGTGCCCCATTAGTGGCACGGCACACAAACAAAATTCTACCTCTTGCCAGGTCCTGGCCAGCATGTCTGGGGTGAAGGTTGCAAAGCAAGCGAGTATCTGTTAGCTGAGATAGGTTAAATCTCAAATTTTCTCTAAATACACGAGGTTCCAACCATGTCTCTAGAAGAAAAATTCGAGGGAATCAAATCTGGGCTTCTTGGAGGCCAAAGTGTATGCCCTTCCCTTCCTATCTATTACCGAATCGCGTATTGAGTGCTTCTCGCATATGCAAACTAAAGTAAGGCAGTGCGTCATCTTGCTGAAGGTGGATAAAACCATTCTCTGCCTCATATCGTCCAACTAAAAAAAAAATACTCTTCTAACATATCACAATAGACATCACAAGTTATTGTCTTTTTAACAAAAATGAAGGGACCTATAACTCTGTCATGCATAAGACCACACCAAACTTCAACTTTGGGTGACTCATAACAATACTCGATGAACTCATGAGGCGGCTGTGAATCTCAAATTCTGCAATTGTGTCGATTCACAGTACCGTTTACATGAAAAGTTGCTGATTAGTAAAATTTACTTTTTTAAAAAATCATAATTTTTGTCAATTTTATCTAGCATATTAAGAGAAAACTTATCTCTTGTGCTAATCTGTTGGTTTAATTTCATGCAAAAGTTGTAACTTATAAGCAGTTAAACAAAACATTTTGTAAACTACCTTAACAATAATTGATCTTGGTATCCCCAACACAAAGCTGTGTCGTATCAAGAATTTTTAGGGCTTCGTAGGCACGAAGTTCGAATTCTGTCAACATTCTCTTCTAGCACACGTGGCCTATCAGGCGACTTTTGTTGCACACTTCCAGTTTCTTTAAATGCACTTAGCAATTGCTGAATGGTTTTATCCGTAGGCACATCACCATCATAAATGCGTCAAACGTTCCTCTGTACTATGACAACCAAAGAAGTTTCTACAAGCAAAATGATACATCGAGTTTTTTTGTTGTGATGTCGCCATTGTGTTGCACTAACTGAGCACAAACTACACTTATTGAGAACTAAACGATAACTGTAGTGAGAGGCACACTGAGTTAATGTCTGCTACAGTGTTGCAAGGTTAACGCTCCGCGGTGCTGCTAACTGTTACGATAGACACACTGAGTGAAACTTCTATATGCTATTCCAAGGTCAACGTTCTGATTGGAATTTATTTAAAATTAGTATCACTTATTGAAATTTACTAAATTGTAATAAAATTTTGATAATATTACCTTTAAATTCATGTATAACACATTACACAAAGATTTTCACTTGATAAAAATATTTAACCTCAGGACACCGAAGTTCTTTTGTGGAAACCCTGTATAGTTATTTATATCATAAATAGACTACTGTGGAAGTATAAGATTATAAATAGTTTTGGGCAGACCAAATACAAACAGTTAATTAAGCAAAAATGAAATGTTAGTTTAACATTCATATTTCTTGTAGTGATATTTCAAATTGATAAAAATCAGGATCGAACATGCTCAAAATAAAGTATTACTAGTTAAGTATTCTCTTGTTTAGTTTAGATACAGAAACATTCACTGAAATATTATAACTTTATTGCAAAACTAAAGTATGTTCCACTATTCACATCACAATGAGGTATGATTAATAATACTATAAAGTAAATTCTAGGCATAACAAAACTAAATTAAAATATAAGGATAAAGAAATAAAAAATAATCATCTTTAACATAAATGAAAATCTTGCAGTTATTTAATTTCATGTTTGCATAATATTATTATGCAATAAAACTGCAAATAAAATTAAAATCAATTCACAAACACACGATACATGATCTGTAATAAATACATGTACATACAGACAACATTGCACTTAACATAAAAACAATACTTTGAAATATAATATCCAGTGAGATATATATATATATATATATATATATATATATATATATATGAGAATAAGGTGAAACAGAGCCTATCACATGTTAAATACAAGTGTGACCATCCATGAACTACATTGTAAACCAAAAATTGAAATCGCAGCAGTAATAGAAAAAAATTAATCATAAACTTTAATGCTAATTAAAAATTAACTCGATTCAACATCGGAAGACTGCATGAAGAATAACTTAAAAAAAATCAGGTTTGTGAGTTTAAAAAATTCAAGTACTTGTTTTAAGGTACACACCAAAAGTTGAAGAACAAATGGAAACTGTTTAGTGGACATGAAGTTAATCCGTTATACAAACAATTTTCATATCCAATTGCTCGTTTCTGGGTCATCCATTCTAAGTAATCCAAAAAAAGATAATTGGTTGCATGACCATTACAAATAATAAATATTTTGTAGGTGTATTCTCTTACTAATTGTTTGGAATTTTTATTGCATCCGGGTAAAAAATTGTTGTCATTTTTGTTTAAGGCAGTACGCTGTTTTTTCCACTTGCAGACATTTATGCTTTTCTAAATTACTCGGCACCAAATCGTCTTCGACTTTTCAAATAAAGTGCATTATATTGAGTACATTTTGACCTAAAAATCAAGGCCTTATTTACATGACTAATATGTTATTCTTTATGTGATCTTTATAACCAAAGTTATTGTGCATGAATGATCAAAATTCAATTTTTGTAGGGTAATTTATCAAAGAAGGAACAGTTTCGAAGCATCAATTTTTCCGTGCTTTTATATTTAACAGCATAGTTACTTTATATAAAATACCAATGGTGCGAAGCTTACTGTTCAAAAATTACATGCTCTTAAAAATTGATTTTTTTACTTTTAAATATTTCACTTGCAATATATATATATATATGCTAGGAGACAAGTTAAAAACATGAAAATTGCACTCAGTGAAAGTCTTGGCATAAATTTTAACTTAGAGATTCGACTCAAAATGAGTTTCAAAAAATTGTGAATTTGAACAAAAAATGCAAATTTCCACATTCGGGAGAAGTAAAAGGTTTGAAAAAGAGTCAAAAAACCATTTTTTAAGAGGGTGTAATTTTTAAAGAATAAGCTTCTCACCAATGATATTTTTAACGTAATTATGCTCTTATATATAACTGCATAGAAAAAAAATGATACTGAGAAACTGATTCTCCTTTGAAAAATTACTCTACAGAAATTTAATTTTTGCTAATCTCGTTCAATAACTTTGGCTACAAAGAGTACATAAACGAAAACATATTAGGCATTTGAATAGGGCTTTGATTTTTAGACCAGAATGTACTAAATGCATTGCACTATATTTGAAAAGTCTAGGTAACCCACCGTAATTCAGACCGTAAATGCCTGCAAATGCGAACAATAGCATACAGTCTAAAACAAAAATGGCTGCAATTTTTGACCCGGATACAATATAAATTTAAAAACAACAGTTTTGAATAGCCAAAACATAAGCGAATGCACTTACCAAAATATGAATTTTTTTCAGTGATTCTGTAGCAACCAGTGCTGAACCACTCGATATAGGTTGCCTCTTCTGGCCATTGAAAGTTATGCCAATAATTGCATCTCTGATACCAAAAGCTAATCAAAATAATTGATTGTTAACAGAAAATAAACTATAAACATTTTTTAATGTATTAACACACACGATAATAGACTGTTTTTGAAGATATAAAAAGCATAATTTTGATTGACCAACAAAAAAAGACCAAACTTATCATAAGCACCTGATATATAAATCAATTATAGTCAAAACCATGAAAGAAGTCGTCTGCGTCATCACTTGTATTCGTACGAATTAAGTTGAAAATGTATCATCACACCAAACACTTAATTTTCATTAATTCTTTTAAAACTTTAAAAGTAAATTCCATTTAAAAAAACTACGAAAGATATCCTATTTTAAAGAAAAGGCATAATTTTACCAAAGATTAACCTGCTAAGTATATAAAGTTCAACATACGGACGCATACTCTTCTCTGCCGTTTTCCCAGATAAAAGTGTTCACGTATGTCTTTACTTAAAACACATACAAATCGTATTACTATCTTTATCATATATATTAGTTAAGCTTTTAAATAATCTTAAATGTATGTTTTGAATTGAGTGAGACACCTATGACGTAGAGGACTTATTTCGTGGTTCTTACTATATAGCATTTAAGTAACAAAATTAGAAAGAAAAAAAAAGCATATTTCACCAAAAAAGTCTACGTTTCAATGACCAAAACCTTGGTGCATGCATAGGTGGTAGAGATGGTCACAATTAATTTAGAACTACTAAACTAATTCTATAACAAAGATTTACCCCAAACAAACTGATTTACAGATAGAGACAGAATATTTCTATTTTAAAAACCTTGATTAAACGACATAGTTTGGATACCACTATAACATTTTGAAAGTCACAACTAGAATGACTATATAAGGAAACAAAGTAACATTGATCGGGCCTAAAACTTTTCACCTCATTCTAATATATATACATATATGCAAACACACTATTTGTATGTATGTAACAGCAAATTTTAATAAAAAAAAAGGCTGGAATAATTAATACAATATATCTATTATAAATACTGTACAACATATCAACCACGACGGTGAATCTAAATACGGTAACATCGGCATAGGTCAGTAAATATTGATTCCAACACTGCTTTGAGTTCAGCAAAAGGTACGGTTTTTAAGTGTAATGGGATGTTTATGTATTCACGAACTTTGGAAAGCAATGTTTGGTCATTGTTTGCTTTAACATTAATTTCTGCAAGTTAAGGTACAATGGTCACTTGAGTCCAAAGGGATATAATAGCAGACTTAGAAGACAAATAACATGAGTATATGCCATACATACCCTATACAATTAATAAAATGTTTGTGTTTTACAAATTTAACTTAAAATGGTTTTGTGGCTATCTTTATATTAAACAACAAAAAGTTCATTTTAATAAAGGAAACACGGTATGAGGAACTAAGTTGCTAAATCTTACATATTTAACCAACTTCAAAAATCATATCTCAATGATCTTTCAAAGATGAGCAGAAAATGTATTGATTTCAAATGCTACTGAATCATTTACAACCATATATCATGCACTTTAATTTTGTATTCATTTAACGAAGAATTTAATCAATAATACACTTCTTGACTGAAAAAAAAGGTTTTCTTAAGAATCAAAATTAAAATATTTTTCATTGTGAAATAAAAATTATTAATGCCATTACTATTTGTAGGCAAAATTACTAAAAATTTAGTATTAAATATCCTGTAGGGGTGCAACATAAGTTGTTTTGAAACTTGTTCTAAATTTTTGAAATGATACAAAAACACCAGTTCTTGAATAATATTGCACTATGCACTGGTAATGTAAAATGCTCTTTTGCTAACATTAACAATACGAGCATGGCGTTAAAAATAAATGTTTTTATAAATATGAAGGAACTTTATCTTTAATAACTTTATGGAATAAACAGATCATTAAGTAACTGTATCATTGTACGTTTAATCATTGCAAAATAGCTTACTTGTGTGCATTAACAAACCTCAATATTAATTTGACAATTACTTGCAAAGCCAACTTAAACTTCAATAAATTGCTAATATTAGTATAAATTACAATGATGAATTATGAAATTTTCAATTTTCTCATAAACTACTGGAGTTAGATATAGGCACCTCCTAATACCGATTGAAAGGCATTTAGCTGGGCAATCAAACCAATAATGAAAATAGTGGGTGTTCCATTTAAATTAAACGAGTTATGTAACCTTGAGTTGGTGAATAATGTACAGCTTGATTACAAGCACCCTGTATAATATGACAGAACAGTAAACATTGTAGTAAGTATAGTAAAAGCTCTTAATAAGTTGGTAAAAAGCAAAATTGTTTATGCTGATTAATTTTGCGATTATTCTATTTTTTCGTACATTCGGAAATTTGCTTAAAGTCGATTTTTCTCGAAAACAGTAGAAGATAGGGATAGGGACATTTTAAGGAATATACATTATTTTTTAGTTTATAATTAAATATTCATAAAAATAGAGGGTGTCCCATTTAAAAAATACCAACTTTGATATGGCATGCTTTTTTGGAGCAGCCTGTATGTTCAAAACTATTTTAGAAATGTAGCCCTTATCATTCTGGATATACTTTATTCAGAAACTTTTTTGAAATTATTTGTCGTTTAGAAGTTATAGAATAATTCGTATGTACAATCATAAATGCAAGGAAGTGAAATCCGCCAAATGAAGAATAACACTAAAATAATATATATAAAAATACATGACAAGGTAGTGGTTCCTTATTTTATGGGTTAGAACATTAAAATTCTGTATTCACACAGAAAAATAAGATATATTTTAGTAAGTATTGCATTTATGGTCGAGATAAATTTCACTTAATATCGGTGGCTCCAAAGTTAAACCTTTACAACAGAATCAATGATATGCTAAATTCACAGCAGTATGCAATTTAGAGATAAATTGACATGCAAAAAATACAATTATAAAGTGTCAACTCCTTTTACAATAATATTTCGTTAAAAACGCCACTTATTCTGAAAATAGTGTTGGCTGTATTAAACTAAATAAAAAAATACTATTTAAAATTATTAGTCAACAATTCGATTTGGGTTTGTAGATGTCCATGCATATAAAAGTACTTCTATTTCATTGGCTTTATGGTTTGCTATACCAATATACCTTATACTTAATTAATTTATAGCTGAGTAAAAAGTTTTTACACATGCACATGAATTTTAAAAACGATTTCTACGTAGCTGTAAATTCTACATATCAATGAGGGGCATATATCTTTCATTAGTATTAGCAATTCTATTGACAAGTAAGCAAACATTGAAAATTTTACCACTCAATTGAAAAGAAAATCGTTTGTAACTGGAAACTTAGATTTCGATAAATTTAAACACATTATTTCGGTTGGCATTAATATGATCAACATTATTTGCTATGTGGGATATGTAAACTTATGGATAACTAGCAGTTTTTTGGGAACTCCACAATATCATACGAAACGCATTGTAACCTTGCTACAAATTGAAATAAACATTAACATTATCTTTCTCCTGAGTATATCAGTTTTCAATATTTAAAATCTTTAGTAGATACATTCTTAAAAAATTCGCGTACATGATATGGTAAAATCTGAATAAAACTAAAAAGCCAAGCAACCATAACTAAATTTGTACGTCACAAACAAAATACTATATTATACTTCCAATGGATGACACAACAGCTACAGCTACTATTTCTCAGAGTAGCCAGTCTATCAAAAATACAAATTTATAATAAAAAAAGAATAATTTTTAAAAATTTCAAAACAGATACTCATGACTAATCAATAAAGAAAATTTTTACAAAATACTGAAGCTATATTTTGTATCAATATAGAAAGATGATTTATAGTTCAATACAATATTATTAATTGTAAATACTTTCCAAAAATGACTGTCGATACCAAAGTACTATATAAAAGAAATGCTTGGTCCAATATATGTTAATGAAGGTTAAAACTGACTACATTAAGCGTGCAGAAAAAAATGTTGTGTAGTAACAATTCATTCAATCTAGAATTTCAAGCTTGATATGTTATACATTATACCAATTCCATATGCCCATGTACAAAACGATACAAATTAATAAAAAAGAAAGTATAACAAGGTAACAAAAAATTGCAAATATGCCCTTTTTGTTTTAAAATGCTACTTAAGAATTAAAGGAACTAAAATAATATTTTAGTAAAAAATTGTACCTTTAAATAGGAAACCATAAATATAATGGTGATCAGCTTTAAATTTATGACAGCCATAATCTCACCTAAAAAATTTTTCGAACAGAAAAATTGTAAAAAATACTTTAAAATAAACAGGTTCGTGTTAACAGTGCACACTTACTTTACACTTCAGTGGCAATACATTCTGTTTGATTGTCAGATGTTTTTCTGAAATTATCATGCCGATCATGATTTGTTAAGCGTGGATCCATAGGATTCACTTGATGCAATAAAGGCAAGTAGGTACTAGTACCATTAGTTGACGAATAAATCAAGCTTGCTGACCTTCCAGAGGACGAGTTATTTTCTTCATTATTTTCTAGAAAAAGATGTTACAATAATATGGAAGTAATATATATATATATATATATATATATATATATATATATATATATAGCCTACCATTAATAATTAAGGTGTATTCTTCTTCAGGTACCAAGTCATCATTACTATGTTTAGCAGAATCCCCAGTTCCACTATCTTTACAAGAAGAATGCTCAGAAGTATTATCTGGAAAGTGAACCAAACCTTTATCTGTAAAATCCAAAATAGTAGAATCCAATTGTGTTGGCGTTTTGGAAAGGCCCACTTGTTTTTGGGTATGATAAATGATTACCACCCACACTATTGAAGTTAATACTGCACAACACACTACCGTAATGATTATTATTCCTATTAATTCATTTTCATTCGGTATGCCTAAAATATTAAACAATTAAATGTTGCAAAAATTTTTATATAAAATATAACAGTAAAAAAATGCAATAACATATGCACTAATTTATTTATTTCTCTAACAAAATCCATTTATTTAAAAAAGTAAAATAAAAATAAATTAAAACTAACCAATGTGTTAAGCAACTTCTTTATCCTTAACAATTTAATACTTTAAGAAAATAAATTTAAATTATTTTTACTATAATTATTTCTTGGAATTTTGTCATTAAGTAAAACTTCTAATGTGTGATTTTGTAATATACCATAGTACTAATTGCATTTTCAAAGATTTAGCTTTTATAACAAAGATATTAGTTGCTCATACCTTATGTTTGAGAATGTCAGTTTACTAAATATACTTCCAAATTTCTACTACCATTCACCCTTATTAATTTAGCAAATGATCTCCATCCAATCAGTGAAACATGCATTGTTTTCGAAAAATTTGGTACATTGGGATATTAAATTTAATATGTTCTGCAAATGCCACCCATTCATATGATAAGAATGTTGCATATTTTTTTTTACAAAAGTTATACCAATTATGTGCAGGAAATCATATTTCTTTAGACTAAGCTCAAATGCTAGGAACTTTTGATCAATAACACATTAGTTATTAAGTAAAAATTTAAATATAGAAAGAAGTGCAAGTCTGTTAATAAAATCAAAGGTTTAAATCATGGGCCCGGCTAGCATAAGAAGTAGATCTTTTACTCAACAAAATATGATAACAAATATGTTATAAAAATAAATAAATAATAAATAAGATAATATATATCAAAATATATCAGTACACCACAGTCATTCCTTGGGGTTTCACTTATTGCATTAAGGTATCTTATTATCTGAAGATTTGTTCATTTCTCAAATCAACTTAAACTGTTCTTGTTCCCTTGCCCAAATTAAGAAAGTTTTATTTGTTTAATACCCTTGTAAAATTAACTAACACAAAACAAATTTTACGAAAAATAAAAAACTATTGCCCTTTTTAAGTACGGAAAATGGGTTTCTAAACACCTTAAAATTCAGATATTTAACAAACAATTAAATTCTTCACCAGAGTGATTTTTAACAACGAAACCAAGTGCAAATTTGAAATAATAATGGCAGAAACTAAAACTCAAGACATTTTATTTACACAGAGAGGCACAATTTGTAGCTTTTAATTTAGATATTTTTATTTATCATAAACTGGTTGTGTTATTATCTTATGCAAAATACTTGTTCTGTGTGTTTTGTCTTGTTCGCAAGTGTGAGTTCTATAATAGAGTGGATAACCACTCTTGTTTGAATACCGTGCTAATTTTATTAGACTAGCAATGTTCATAATTTTCATTTTTAAAGTTTTATACCGTGTACATGTTACATACTCCGTAACAGTTACAATTTCCACACCCGCTACAAGTCGTTGAAGAAGTAAGATCATTCAAATGCAGTTTGTTGGGACTAAAGCTTTGGAACAACATTTGATACAGCAGAAGTTAGGATCCTTTAGGATACAATAATTGTTTAGTTTATTGTTGTGTATCGTTCACAAAATGGTATGCCTACCTTATGCAGTCTTGCTTATTTAGTTTATCTGGGTCGATTATATCCAAAATGCAAAATTATCCCTAACATTTTCTTTGATCTTTCGATGCCAGGATTGTGGTTTAGCTTTGTAGCATTTCGTGTTTCAGTGCAGTGTGGTAAAATTAAGAAAAGTTTAATAAATCAGTTAAATATCATATTTGTTATGTTAGTGATTATTAATAATGGTTGAATTGGAATTAACTTCAAATCCCAGTTTCATACATTTTTGAAAGTTTATTGATACTTTGCTTGTATAATTAGTGATATTCCGCTTTAATTTAGATTGCTTGTTTTGATAAAATTTCAATCGTGTTTATTTTGTATTCAATTATATGTTATCATTAATAGATTTAAATTTGCCTTTGCAATCATGAGCGATCTAGCAAGTTTAACTGCCCAGCAAGTTGAAAGCGAAGAGTATTTTGGTAGATTACAAGCGCTATTTAATATCAGATAAAACTGTTGTGAATCAGGCCAACAACTTGGCACTGATGTTGATTTGTTCATATCTCGTTATCAAAAACTGGATATATTGATGCTACCATTTCTAAACAGATATCAAAAAATATATAATTAGTAAATAGGAGTGTTGAAATAAATGAAAGATTAGCTATGCACAAACCTTCTTTTGCTTATGATGAATTATATTTTAACATAAAAATGTATGCTCGCCAACTGAAAATAGACCAACAGGTTATAATTGCTTCGGCATCAGTTGTAATTAGTAGCCCTAGTCCATCAGATATTCAACTGCATATTCCAAAATCGCAAATTGAAGCCTTTGAAGAAACAATTTCAAAATGACCAACAGTCTATTCATTATATACGTACATGATACATAAAAACAAAAATACTTTATAAAGTTGAAAAATTAATTTATTTACGCAGTTTATTAAAATCTTATGCTTTAGTTCTAATCGAAACTTTATCCTTTTCACAAGCAAATTATGATATTGCTATGCAGATTCTCATTCAATGCCATCAAAATAAACGTTTGTTGGCTTCCAACTAATCGGATAAAGGTTTTTGGGTTTGTCCGCTATTCAACTTTACCTTTAAGTCATTCAATGGTTTTCTATAGCCCAGACTTGAAGGCACTTTATGTGACAGATCTTTTGATCTGGTAATGTTACATGTTAGACCTAGTGTCGACCTCCGCAGCATGTAAAGAATTTAGATTTGAATATCGCGATGATAGTATAGCCTGTTTTGAAAATCTAATCAAATTTGTGCACCAGCAATTTTGAATTTCAGAACCAATGCATGCTAAAAAAATACTTAAATTCAACATTATGGTGCCAATCTCAGTGAGTAAACCTACGTATAGTAGTGCTTGCAGCACGCTGCTGTCTTCAGTTAAATCTAGCAAAGACAGTTCACTGAAACTCAATTATGTATGCCTCATGTATACTAGCACAAATTACAAAATTTATAATTGCATAAAATTGGTTTGTAAAGAAAAATTCGTTGTGTTTTAATGGAATACAATAGAATGGGTCTCAGGTTTCATAAAATTGTGTCTTGCAAATCAGCAGCAAAATGTTTTCAGTGCAACTTTTGCATTAAGAAAAATATTGCCATTTTATACATGAATATATTGAATTATGGCACATGAGATTACTAATTTCAGTTTCAAAGTACAATGCTGCATAATTGTGTAATAAAGAAAAGTGGCAGTACAACAAATCTTAGAATATTGACATCATTTAGTCCCGCTTCTTCTAGTAAATCTTTATCCATTTTCTACTAGTAGGTCTTAAGTTACAACGTGATAATTCTGATATATTCAGGATTCGCCTTAATGCTGTTGTAGTATGTTATGATGTATGCCAAATGTATCATCGAGTGTTAATACACACAAACGGCCACAAATATCAGCAAATTTATTATCATTCCGTTGAAGACAGTAACATCAAAGAATACACTTTAAACACAGTTACTTTTGGCGTTTTGACTTTGCTCTTTTTAGCTCAATGAATACTACAGCAGTTAGTCCAAGATGAAGGAATTCAGTTCCCCCTGTCTTCCAAAGTGATTTTAAATAAAACATTAGTGGATAATGTTTGCGAATTTGTTGACCCTGTACAAGAGGGGTTACTCTTGCAACAGGAATTACTTGACATTTTTGCTAAAACTGGTTTTAGTCTAAGAAAATAGGCTAGTTAGTAATCATCAAAGAATTTTAGATGTCATTCTGTTGAGCCATTGCAAATATCCATTTGTTTTAAATTCTGAGGATCATTCAATCAAGATTTTGGGCATTCAATACAATTTGTCGTATGGTTGCTTTTTATATTCTATTTACTCAAATCCCATAGTGTCGACTAAACAAAGTATGTTATCCAAAATCGCTAATATTTATGACCCCATGGGTTGGTTCACTCTTCTTACATTTTACGCAAAGGTGCTAATACAACAATTATAGTGTTGGCACTAAATTGGAATGAAGCGCTTCCAATTTCTATTCAAGAAATGTGGGTCAACTTTGTCACTGACCTACACGTGCTTGTTAGTATACAAATTCCATGTTATATTCCAATTATTTGTGCAAGCTTACAACAAATAATTGGATTTTGTGATGGGTCTTCAAGAGGTTATGCAGTAGTTGTTTATCTTTAGTGTTAACATACGGATGAGATTAGTGTTCATCTCATAAAGGCCATATGCCATTTATTGATCATATCCGACTAACAAGCATACATTTGTTTTCAGATTAAGCAATTATACTTGTTTGGCCACATACACCGACGCATAAAGTAAAACTTTTGTTGCATATTCAGCATAGATACTGGATAATTTCTATTAAATGATTAATCTGCAAATGCATAAACCAGTGTGTACCTTCTTACAAAATGAAGGTCACCGCTACAAACCTGCAAATGGCTAGAATATTCAAGGTAAGGGTTCAGCAGTCATGCCCATTTATCACCACTGAAATAGATTTCGCAGATGCTTAGATTCTTAAAGGAAGTTCTAAATAAAAGGCCTCCTGCTCCAAATGTTAAATGGCTATCTTATTTGTCTTGTAACTAACGCAATCCACTTAGAGTTTGTGTCCAGTTTATCAACACTACATTTAATTTTCCAATGCTCCACCCGAAGGTACTACATTGGCCAGGCCGTGAGTTTTTTTCTACCTGGAAAATATTGAATTTTGCCGAACCCTTGCTGTTCCAAGCAAGGTAGGGATCTTTAACGTGCGTGATAACACACACATAAGACCTTCAATTTATCTATGATTCGAACGAGGACTTGTTTTTTGTGAGAAATGCTCGCTTAACATTTTTCAAGCGGATCGTGTTGGAATTCGAACCCAGGACCTTGGGCATGGTAGTCACATGCAAATCATGACACGGAGCCGCCTCAGTTTATCAACAGCTGAATCTTCAGTATAAAATAGAACTGCATCTCCTCCCCTGTCTTCTCGCTTTGGTGGAATTTGGGAGACAGACGGTGAAGTCCAGCAAGCACCATTTACATCAAATGTGTGCATTAGTTCTTAAAGAAAATGGTGATATTACTCGCTAAAGTTGAAGGTATCCTAAATAGCTGTCTGCTAGGTTCAGTCCCTATGGACTTTTGACATAATATTGATTTCCTAACACCTGTTCACTTCCTGATTGGGTCATCTCTGCATTTGAAGATTGAAATAAGTGTTGAAGATGCATCAACAAATCTCTTGAATCAGTACCATTTGCAATAGGCTACTCGAGCCTTTTGGGAGGTATTGGTCTCAAGATTATTTACACATGTTTATGCCAAAAGTTAATTGGGCAAGTCCTTAACCAAATTTACAATTGAGTGCAATTTTTGTAAAACAAAAGTATAATCTATCACTGTTGTGGCTCATTGGATGCATAACAGAAATTTATCCCGGCAAAGATGAGATTGTCAGAGTTGCAAAGGTTCGTACCGCAAATGAAAGTTACGTAGAACCCGTTGTAATAATAATATATCAATTGAATTAGCTGAATACGACAAATTATTTGATGATGTAGATAAACTGAAATCCGAAAACTATAATTTAATGACAATGTGGTAAAGTCATATTAAACGCCTCAACTCTCAAATAAGAACAAGTCTTGAAGAAAGTATAATTATGGAAGAATCTTTAGCTAAACAAAACAATAAATATCAACTACACATATAAAATTTTACTTCAAAACTAAAATACTTAAAAGAAATATTTCTCAAAACTAAGCTGGAAAATAATCAGAAACTGATCATCCAAGTGATATCAATAAATCAGCACCGACTACAGATGAAATGGATCTTGATACATATCATAAACTTAAAAGGCATAAAAATTGGGTTAATGCATGCTCTCAAACAGTACAAATTGGGGAATGACAATTGTATAGTTAATATATGCTTACAAACTGAGCATAACATTTTTGTTGATAATCAGTTCCAGACAGCTAAACTAATGCCATTAGCACCTGTTCATTCACTAGATATAGATAGAAATGTCTGTTCCACATGCAAGTTATAATTATGAAAACAACAAAGTATCTTTAGATGAGAAGCTGAGTTTTGTAGCTGAAAAAGATGCACCTTTTCTATATGGAAACAAAGTAAGTACTCAAAGTAAAAACATGAAAATGTAAAATTTATATATTTAGAAATAGGCATGTTAGAAATTTCTCTGAAATACTAATTTCTATGACAAATCAGCAACACTATATGATTCATGTGCAAACCTAGTGCAACTTGAGATAACACTATAAAAAATTGTTCTACTGATATAAGGAAATTTTAATTGCATAGATTATATGATTACATTAGATGGTACAAAGAATGCACCAAAGAAGGTCTAAAATATAGAGTGAAACTACATTATTAAACAATATAGCCAATACCACAAATTTAATTTCAATCTCCTATTCTTTCAGGAAAGGTGAGGATGTGTTGAATACGTTTATCCATCAAAACAAAATGGACATCTACTATTTGCTAATGACAATCACAACGACCTTTTTCATATTGACAGAAACAGTATTTTGACTTAAAAACATTCCACATACCACAGGTTTCGCATGAACTCAAGCGGAAAAACTTTACCAGTTAAACATATTTTCTGTATTACTAACAACTTCATAGCCACAGTACAAAACCTACGACTTCCTTAAATAAGAATTTCATTTACATCTATTTAAACGATTGCGAGGTAAATACTTCCATGCCTGAGAATGAAGTAACGCATTAAAACCCTTCTAAATCAAATGCTGCCGTATCATACAACATTGTCAGTCCTAATACTAATAGTATAAACACCTACGATAATGATAGGTCTTTATTACCCAATCAGAACAGGATACATAAAATAAAATATATATATATATATATATATATATATATATATATATATATAAACATTTTTGGGCAAAATTCAACTGTTAGAAAATCAGCCAGTTGTTCCACCACTTAACCCATAAACTACACAAAACTAATAATTATTTATCATTTTGCAGTACCTGACATGTGAATCAAGGGAGTTAAGTATCAAAGTTTTATTATAAACTTGAAATTATTACCTAAGTGTCCAATTCTTATTCTACATATACAGCTATTATGTGAGTTGAAGTAGTTCCTTGATGCACAATTGTTCGTTGCATTTACGCGATTAGCTACACTATGATTTTTTTAACAAAAGTTGTTGTAGCTCTTTTTTAAACTTAATTGAGGACAGAGTTTTTAAGATGTGTGGAGTATTGTTGTAAGCAATAGCAATGTTATAAGTAAAGGACTGTATCTGACATTAATAAGATAACTGTCATCTGGAAACCAGTTGTGAACAAGTATGTATAATTATATTGGGATATAAACATAAACTATGGAGTGTTCTTTTTTTTTGCAGATTTAGCCACTGCAATTCGGCTAGTTTATACAATATCCTGTTGAATTTTTTGATGCTACAGATCAAGCATATGTAAGCACTTTGGGATTCGTTGTGAAATCTACTTTGTATAAGCATGCATAATAGACGACATCAGAGAAATTAGATTTTGATGGCACCATAGTGCCACACAGTTGAATTCTAATTATTATTAAAACAAATGTCTATTAGTAAATTACTAATGAACATGAGATTGCATTTTCATTAGTAAAATATAAAATACAACACAAAAGTTGGTTAACTAAAAGCATCAAAATCTCCGCTAAAAATAAAAAGGCTTTACACGTTATTTATAAACATTTTGTTCAGCATTTATAAAATTATAAATTATATTATTTTAATTATAAAAAGGTATTTAATAAGGTAGTTAAGTTAGTCAAATCTGTCTGATCGCGTAATTCTTGAAAAAACAGAAAGAAACGTGGAAAATAGTACATGAATTAACAAAGATGACTGGCCATCAGAAGCAAAAACTCCATCTTGAAAACAGCACCTCTGAACAAATTACCCATACATTAAACATGTATTTCACTGGTGCAGCAAAAAACTATGAGAAAACAACACTCCTTGTTCAAGATCAATACATTATTTCCAGGAGTTGAAACAGGTATAAATCAACATATTTTTATATTCTTTCATCATGCAATCATCAAAATAGTTAAAGCTTTTAAAAATAAAACTGCCGGATATCGAATATTACTGCAAAAATACCACTACTGTTACCTTTGGACATTAAGGTTTACATGTCCAAACTGTTTAAGGGATTTTTCCAATTAGGAATGTTTCTGTCATACTTAAAGCATGTCATTGTAATTCCACTTCATAAAGGGGAATCTGTTACTGTAAATAACTTTAGGTCTATTTCTTTATTTTCATATCTCGTATAGTCAAGCTTTGCAACTAAATATAATGTTTTTGGTTCTGCCCAATACGGTTTTCTTCCACAAAAATTCACTACCATCTATACTTTTTCTTAATGCTAATACTTTTAATAAAAGTGCCTTCTTTGTTGCTTTATTCATGGACCTAAGAAAAGCACTTGACCGTGTTAATCACTATCTTTTTCTTAAAAAACAGAATTTTTATGGCTGTGGAGGAGTGGCATTCAGTTGGTACAAATATTATCTAGAATTCAAGCTTAAAATAATCTTGGAAGATCAAACTATGTTCTCGGAAATGGTTATATTAAATTTAGGTGTGCCACAGGGTTCTGTTTTGAACCCTATTCTTTCTTTTTTAATATAGAACACTTTGCAGTTTCTATAAAGTTTGCAAATAGTATGCAGTTTGCAAATTACATTAGTCAATACAAGGAAGCTAAGTCATTTGCCTTATTATTGTGTATGCTATGCTCTATAAACAGTATCCTATGTAATGTCTATATCAAGTACATTGAAAATATATTACGCATTGTTTGAATCTTAAATGCACTATGGCTTCACTTTTTGGAGGTACACAACACTGGGAAATATCGCTCAGCAACATCATTAGGTCTCCAGTCCTAGAACTGGTTGGATGTGTACCTCAATTGTTTTGTATTCTGAGCTAACCTATACATTCCCCTGAAATTCCCATAGCCTGCATCTTTCACAATCTGTGTGTATTAGTCTAATCTAAATACTCCCTGTATGTTTGTTGTGGTTTGTTTAGCATTTTTCTTAACCTTCTTTGGGAATTAAACCACTCATAGTTTTTAAAATCAACTTTATTTACATTTCGATCCATGACCTAGGATCGTTGTCAAAATAATAAAAACTTCAAGCTTGACATTTATGACATAAATTGAAGGTGACTTTGATGTGACTTTGATGTTCGAAATATTTGGTTTGAGTACACTACGCAAAATTTTTTTAAAGTAATGATTGCCTTCAATTTGTGTTGCGACCTGGGACCGACTTTCTTTAGGTAGCCAATACGCTTAACGTGAAATCAGCTGATTAATTTTTATTGGTGAATTTCATATAAATTCAACTTGGGGATTGGAAAACATTTTTAAATGTTTCAATCTATACAATTGAGAGGATGGTTATTAAAGAAGTGTGCGATTGTGTTACCATAAGGCTTAAGCAGTCGTTTTTTTATATTTATTTTGAGGGGGAAAAATCATTATGATTTAAGCTACCTCTTTGGTAGATTTTAACATGGTTCTGAGGCGACCCTATGGCGGGTTTACACTTGTCAGATACGAATGTTGTTCTATGAAGGTTGTATATGGTTCTGAGGTAACCCTAAGACGGGTTTACACTTGTCAGATACCAATATTGTTCAATGAAGATTGTATATGGATCTGAGGAGACCCTATGGCGGGTTTACACTTGTCAGATACCAATACTGTTCAACGGAGATTGTATATAGTTTTGAGGTAACCCTATTGCGGGTTTACACTTGTCAGATACCAATGCTGTTTTACAGTGGTTGTTAATATGCTTATTTTTATGTAATTAGTTATTTTATGTATAAATAGAAATCATGTATGTAGGCTGTATTTCATGTTAATATCGCAAGGAAAACCCAGGAAAAACTTGCAATGCTACCTAGATATTGTGGGCATTTGATTTTCATTTGTTATTTCTTTTAGTAATAGAATCCATTGTTTACTGAAAGTCACGGATCCGTTTGCAACGCAGTTATTTTTATGTAGGGTAATATAAGCAGCTTCTTTGATTTTGCATTTTTGGTGGTTTTCTTCTTTGTCGCTAATTTTTGCCGTCCTCCCATTTTATTTTATGACTGGAGTCCCATGCATGTTGGCAAATCATGGATTTTTCAAATTTTCTATTTTTTATATATGATTTATGTTCTTTTAATCAAACTTCAAATGGTCTGGAACTTTCCCCTATATAAAACTTGTTACATTCGCACGGTATTTTGTAGATGCAGTTTTTTGAACTTTGTATTGCGTTTTTGGGTTTTGTTTTTGTTTTTGTTGAGTGTTCTTTTAGTGTATTGTTGGTTCTAAATACTGTTTTAATTCTAAATTTATTTCCTATTCTTTGGATTTTTTCGGAGAATCCTTTTATGCGTGGTATTGAGAGCATTTTTTAGTGTGTATCGTTGTTTTTGTTTTCTTTATTTTTATGGTTTTTATTCATTTCTTTCTCTATTATTCTTTTAGGATATTTGTTTTCTATTAGTGTACATCTGATTAGGTCTTTCTCTTTCTTTAAAATTTCTTCGTTCGATGATATTAATTTTGCTCTATCATACATGGTGTTGATAATTCCTCGTTTGACACAGTGTGGGTGGTTTGAATCGAAGTTTAAGTATCTGTTTGTGTGTGTTGGTTTTCTGTATACTGATGTATTAATTGTTGTATCATTTTTGCTAACTAGAATATCTAAAAACGGAAGTTTTCCATGTTCTAATTCATATGCGAATTTAATAGTTGGTTCTATTTCGTTAATTGACTGTAAATAGTTTTTAATCAGTTCTGCATTATGAGGCCATATAGCATAGACATCATCCACATATCTCCACCAGATTAGTGGTTTCAATTCTTGTGTGATTACATCTTTTTCAAATTCCTCCATGAATATATTGCTAAAGATTGGCGATAGTGGACTTTCCATTGCCATTCCGAAGCTTTGTTTGTAGAATTGATCACTTATTTGAAAATATGTGGTATTGACGCATAAACAAAGTCATTCCATAATCGATGATATATTTAGTTTTGTTCTTTCTTTAAGGTTGCCATCTTTTTGTAGTTTGTTTTTTATAATATTAAGCGTTTTGTTTATAGGGACATTTGTGAAGAGATTTACTACATCAAAACTTACTATTGTGTGTGTATTTTCAATTTTTATATTTGATAATTTTTCTAAAAAGTGTTGGTTGTTTTTTATGAAAGAATCCGTTTTGCCTGATAATAGATTTATAATTTTTAGGAGAAACTTTGCTAAATTATGGCATGGTGAATCTATGGAGCTTACGATAGGTCTTAAAGGAATGTCTTTTTTATGAATTTTTGGTAGACCATAAAAGTGGGGTGGTTTACTGTGGGACCAGTTTACTTCTTTCTTTGTCTTCGAATTCATTTTTAAATTTAAATAGAGTTTTGTATATTTTATTTTCAATTGATTTTGTTGGGTCCGTTTCTATACAGGTGTAATTCTCAGTGTTCCATAGTTCGTTGACTTTTGTGTTGTAATCGTTTTTATTCATTATTACTGTTGCATTGCCTTTGTCAGCAGGTAGAATTATAATTGAGTTATCGTTTTTTAGATTGCAAATTGCTTTTATTTCGTTATTACTTACATTTGGCTTTATTTTGTGATTCCTTTCTATTTCGATTTTGCATCGTACTTTAAATTCATTTGCTTGATCTTCTTCGAGTTGGTTTGCTGTTTTCTCAATACAGCTAATTATTTCAAAGGTTGGTATAGATTTTGGTGTTACTGCAAAGTTAAGGCCCTTTGATAGAATTGATTTTTCTGTGTCGTTAATAGTTCTGCTTGATAAATTTATCACGGTGTTTAGCATGGTGTTGCTGTTTTCTAACGTATTAGTTTGCGTGTTATTTTTCTCTATAAATAGGTTATTAAATTTCTTTATGTGAATTTCTTTTTGTTTGGAAAATACTGATTCGTAGTAGGTTTCTGCACTAACGAAAATTTTATTAAAACCATATTTTGTTACCTTTATTCGTATGAAATTTATAATGCCCTCGATATCTTGTTTTAACTTATAAATAATGTGTCGGTGGTTTTGTAGTCTTTCCTTCGTCATACTGTAACTTGCTCTTTCGAGAATCCTTGATAGTTTATTGCTTGTCTTTCCAAATTTGATGCTAAATCCTTTTGGTATTATTTCGTTGTTTCTGCATTTTATTAGGAACGTGAGTGAATTTTTGGAATGCGATAGCTTTAGGTTTAGATTGTCCAACTGTCTAAAACAAATACAAATTTCAGGCCCATACCTGACTTGTAAATACTCTCTGTATGTTTGTTGTGGTTTGTTTAGCATTTTTCTTAATCTTCTTTGGGAATTAAACCACTCATAGTTTTTAAAATCAACTTTATTTACGTTTCGATCCATGACCTAGGATCGTTGTCAAAATAATAAAAACTTCAAGTTTGACATTTATGACATAAATTAAAGGTGACTTTGATGTTCGAAATATTTGGTTTAAGCACACTAAGCAAAAATTTTTTAAAGTTTAAAAGAATGATTGCCTTCAATTAGTGTTGCGACCTGGGACCGACTTTCTTTAGGTGGCCAATACGCTTAACGTGAAATTAGCTGATTAATTTTTATTGGGATATGAGAGCTTACAAGAGGTTAAAGATTTCTATTACCTTGGAAGTCAAATAACAACAGATGGGAAGAGTGCAAAAGATATAAAACAAGGATTAGCACAAGGCCATGCTGCATTTAACAAGAAAAAGCAAATTGAAAGCAATCATTCTTTTAAACTTTAAAAATTTTTTGCGTAGTGTACTCAAACCAAATATTTCAAACATCAAAGTCACATCAAACTCACCTTCAATTTATGTCATAAATGTCAAACTTGAAGTTTTTATTATTTTGACAACGATCCTAGGTCATGGATCGAAACGTAAATAAAGTTGATTTTAAAAACTATGAGTGGTTTAATTCCCAAAGAAAATTAAGAAAAATAGTCTAATCTAGGTCTACCTCTACCTCTCTTTTTCCTTTCTTTCTTTCTTCCCCAACCATTTCAAGAACCTCTTAGTCCTTAACTTTGTCTGTCCATGTTATCTTCATCATACGTCTATAGCACCATATTTCAAAAGTTTCTACCTTTGTCCTGCCCGCTTCTCCCACTGTTCACGTTTCACAGCAGTACAATGCTGTACTCCACATATGTGTTTTCAGCAATCTTTTTCTTGTTTCTGTTTGTTGTCTTTGAACATAGAAGTTGCTTTTTCTTGTTAAATGCAGCATGGCCTTGTGCTAATCATTGTTTTATATCTTTTGCACTCTTCCCATCTGTTGTTATTTGACTTCCAAGGTAGTGGAAATCTTTAACCTCTTGTAAGTTCTCATTTCCTAATTGTATTCTGGTTCTTGACGTACATACTAATACTTTAGTTTTATTTTGTTAATTTTCATACCGTAATCCTCTGTTAGTACTGTTTCCGTTGCACTAAGGGCTACTTCTTCTAACTCTTCCTTGCTAGATGCTAATACCACTATAACATCTGCAAATCTAGGCATATCAATTGTTTATCCCTGCATAATAATTCCAAATGTCTTTCTGCATTTAACAGTATTCATTGCCTCTTCAATATACAAGTTAAAAATTAATGGGTATAGGGCACATTTCTGTCTCACTCCTTTCTTAATATTGACTTCTCTATGCTCCTGCTCTAATTCTACTACCACTGTTTACTCTTTGTATAGGCTATGTACTATTCGTCTATCCATATAACTCATTGCAATCTTTTTGATTATTTCGAATATCTTCTCCCATTTTACATTATCGAATGCTTTTTCCAGATCTACAAACCCTATATACAGTTTCTCCCTTTTTTATTGTTTTTCCATTAACACCCTTAAAGCTAAAATGGCCTCTCATGTTCTCCTCTTTTGCCTAAACCCAAATTGATCTTCTCCTAGTATTTCTTCAGCCCGTTTTCCACCCATCTTTGTACAATCCTAGTTAATGTTTTTGACATGTGTGCTGTTAAACTTATCATTTTAAAGTTTTCACATCTATCCGTACCTTTCTGTTTTGGTATAGTGACTATGGTGTTACGTTTGAAATCTTTGGGTATCTTGCATATCTCATACATATAACTTACAGGTTTGTAGAGAAGTTCTGTTACTGCTTGTCTAGTGGCCTTTACAGTCTGCGTGCACCTTATATATACCCGGTGCTTTATTATTTTTCGGATTCTTTGATACTTATTCAAACTCATTTCTAAGTGTAGGCTATTCCGTCATCCTTTTCAATGTCTGATTCCTGTTCTAATACTTCTAGTTCCTGTCTTGCATATAAATTCCCTATATATTCATGCCATCTAACCATTCTACATTTTCTATAATAATGTTTCCTCCCGCGCACTTTATATTTTTGCTATATGGTTTTATATCCCTAAAATTTATTCTAATTAGTTTGTATGCTTTGTCTATTTTTGCTATTTTGGTTCAAAAATTACCCTGACGAGAATGTGATTTACTCATTAATATATTTTAAAATCTTTGTAAAATAAGAACGTTTAATTATATAATTTTCAGAAATATAAAAAAAACCAAATCATCACTTTGAAACTTGACACTATTAAATAGAATAGAAAAAACAAATGTTTTGATAATTAAACTGCTGCTATAAATTTTATAGAATATTTTACACATTTTGTAGGTACATAGACAACATTAAACTAATTCCCATATGTAATTATAAACATTCCACAACATAATATACTTATTTGCACTAAGTGTTTTATCAATAAGGTTCTACCGGCTCTACACTCATTATAGTCCACCTCTCACCCCCATACAACATGTACGCATATGCAACCACCCTTTGTGCATGCGCGTGTGCAACTACAAACAAATATGTGTGTGTGTGTGTGCATGCATACACATGCACATGGCATATGTAAATGTGCATGCATGTGCATATATCTGTGCATTTGTGTCTAATTAAAAGGAGTAAATTGTACTAAAGGCACAACCAACTCCAATTATTAAAACTGTTTCGATTCCCTTATGATATTATTGCTATACAATATGCTTTACGTAGATAATAATTAAGAAAATTTAGTCTTAGCTCAATATTAATTTAATAGTACCTGGCTTTACTAGTAGTTCACTATAACCAATCTCCACTCCCAAGGAGTTATTTAAATGACAGCCATATAAACCAGTATCACTTACTACTGTATCAACAATAATCATCAGTTGATCCTCTGCAGTAAAAAAATGACGTTCAGTAGCTTTTATAGACATGCCATCTTTCAACCACTCAATGGTTGGTTTAGGAGCACCACTTGCCATGCACTGTAATACTGCAGACTCACCGGCATTAACCTCTTTATTTTCCATAGATTTTACAAAAGAAGGTTTTTCTGTAACAATGCACTATGCAAATCATACACATACAAATATAATTTTTGTATACCTTCAATTGTAAGAGTCACATTAGCCACTATAGTGCCTGCTGCATTATTGGCTGTACAGCTATACACACCCATATCACTTGGCTTTGCATTTATAATAAAGAAGACATCGTCTGTTGGCATAACATGCATTCTGCGTTCTCTAGCAGCAGGAAAATCATTTCCACCATCTTTCTGCCATGCTATTTCTGGTAACGGTTCTCCAGTAGCTGCACATTCTAAACGAGCTGTTGTACCAGCTTGGATGGTTACATTAATAGGAATTTTTATAAAAGTAGGAAAAACTAAAATGGCAATTAAGTATATCACAAAATAAACCAGGCTTACTTAGAACTGAAATTCCAGACTTTTGTGAGTATGTACTTCCAAACTTATTAGAAGCTACACACTGATACTTTCCAGCATCAGAATGCTGTACTTTAGCAATAATAAGCGTCGATGTACTTTCTGTATTTTTCCCATCTAATGTAGTTGCAACTACATTTATATTTGTATTTAAAATTTCATTATCCTTCTTCCAAATAAAAGACATAGGCCCTGTAGCACTAGACATGGCTTTACAATTAAGGCTTATATTTTCACCCTTTAAAGCCATTATTTCAGGTTCAGGTTCTTCAATCAATCTAGGTTTTGGTAAATCATCTGCAAATTTCAAATGTATAAAATGTGAATACAAGTTTGTTTAGAAGATTATACCACACGTAAAATTTTTAACAGGTACTGATAACAATGGAATTCCCCTTAACCATTCAGGATATGAACATATAAGATTTATATTGAACTTCTTCGTATTATACCAATTATGAAACCATTGTAAAGTACAATCACATAGTAATGCAGTTGTATTTAATAACAATTCCTAAAATGCATTAAAATTTTACATCATAGATAAAATACAGAAACAATCAATGCATATAATCAAATGACATTCTAAATTTAAAAGCAACAGGAGTTAAAAAAAATAATTTTAAAACCTATTAATTCCATATAAATAGCTAAAAAAAATACAATTTTTATCCAAATTGTTATTTTTGGTTTTAATTTTGATTTCAATAGATGATTTTGAAATGAGGTCCCTCTGCTAATACACTTTAAAATTATGTAAATAACCTTAAAAACTAGGTTATCAATTATTTATTGTTGAAAAACAAACATTAACACTTTTCTATTTATAGAAATTATTAGCTAAGAATTTGTTTGGAATTCATAATCATATATAGGTATATATAGGTTTTGAAACACAACTGGGAGTGTGGTTGACAGTTAAGGCAATTATGTTACACAGATGTAATGTAAAAACCTAGCGAATTCAAAAATAATAAAAGCAATCATTGAAGGTAAAGTCTTTATATTCTTTCAATTCTCTAAAATATAACGTTGGTTATGGGGCCAGAATATTCTTTTCCGAATAATTAGAAAATTTAAATTTTAAAGGTGTGAATTGAGGTTAAGTTTGAATCTCGTGGGTTAAAAAGGTATGATCATTAAAATTAAAATAAATGGAAGGAAAATCAGTTATTGTAGATGAGAATAGGTATGGTATTATGCCATTCGTGGGTAGCAATTTTGATAACTGGAAATTTCGATTAAAATCAGTATTGAAAGCAAATGAAGTTGGGGGATATGTTAAATGAAATCAAAACAACAGATGCAGATTGGGTGAAGAAAAATGATAAAGCTGTAATGATTATGATACAGAGTATGGCAGATTCTCATGTGGAATATGTAAAAGAAACCCAATATGTTAAAAGATATATTGAAAAAATTGGAAATCACATTTGTAGGTACAAACGTTTGTTCAGTATCATTTATTGAAGGAGCTTATAAATTTAAAATATGATGATGAATGTGATATTCAGGACCACTTCAATAAATATGATAAACTGTTCAGGAAACTGAAAGATAATGGAACCAAAGTTGACGAAAGCGATTTTGCTTGCTTTTTAATGCTGTCGTTGCCACCAAAATATGAAAGTGTTGTAATGGCATTGCATATGGCAAATGATGATAAAATTGAATTAAGCTTTGTTAAGACGCGTTTGTTAGAATTTGATATGAAAAAAAAAAGAGCGTGAAGGTCAAATCCTGCCAGCTGCATCTTTGTTCCTTGCTAAGAAAGGACTAAAGTGCTATAAATGTGGAATGCTTGGGTATATCAAAAATGTATGCAAAATTAAATGCTACAGATTGTCGTATTAAAAGTAAAAGTCATTTTAGACGCCAAGGTCCATTTCAAAAACATGCAGCAGCTGTTGTGGAAAATGATAACAAGGATGAAAAAGTGGTACTCTTTTGTGCTTTGTCAACGATGTATAAAGCATCCACTTGATATGCTGACAAGCACGACTCATCACTATATAAACTCGGATGACAATTTAACAATTAAACAGATGTTTGTCGATCCTAAACTTTTCCATCTAGCAGAGCAAGGTAAGGTGATGGAAACGACATGTGTGAGCAACCTGCATGTGATGTGTAAAGTAAATGATAAATCTCCCTCCATTATGAATCATTTCCTTTGCTAGAGTTAGATCATTTCTAGTTTAACATCAGAAGAAGAATATCTTACCTGTCCTGAACGGTATGTAATATATTATAAATCTTTAGTGTATTTTTAAAAATATTCATATAGGAAAATGGTGAATAGTCCGAGATTGTATCGATACCTGAAGGCCCATCATTAAAGCAAATCATGGTAAGATATTACCATCAATAGGTCTTCAGTTCTGGAACTAGTTAGACGCGTACCCTCATTGTTTCCTATTCTGAACTAAAATACACTCCTTGAAATTTGCACAGTCTGCATCTATCACTATCTGTGGAATGGAATTTATACATAACCTCTCTCATGCGCCCAGATGTAACCCGTATGGAATTTATTTTGTCTTTGCACTGGTGATCTTGGATAGCTGTACTTCCGTGACTTTGTAGACCAGCGGTGGCCAACCTTTTTCGAAGCAAGTGCGCAATGAAAAATTTTTAAAGCACGGTGGGAGCATGTTTTTTATGTGGGGTAGAAGAGAGAATAAAAATAAACATATTAGCGTTACAATAATATAATAAAATAAATATAGTACATGGTAAATTGTAATAATAATACATAAATGGTAAAGAATAAGTAAACATAAACATAAAAAAAGCTATTATTTTCTTTAATGAAAATGTCGATACTATATTTCTTCACACAATTTTTAATAATCAGGACTGTAATTTGATACTGCTATTTTTAAGCAATTATTCAAATTTTCATTGGTAAGACTTGCTCTAAATTTATTTTTAATAGATTGCATGGAAGATAAGTCGATCCGAAAAACGATTTTACCTTCAGAGCGCAATTTTTTAATATTGGATATTTATTTGGATCAACTAATTTTCAAAATGTCTTATCCATGTTAACAGCTTTCAGAGCGATGTCATTTAATAATTCTACAATTTCTAATTCTAAATTCTCTATATTTGTTATATGAAATTTATTTAATTCCGCAATTAAAATAGTAACATCAACGTTATTCATAGGATTTTGAAAGAAAAGTAAAATCAATTTCAAATCGTCAAATTGCTTAAATCTTTCATTAAAATCGTTACTTAATTTAGTTAGATAATTAACATATATACGGCAATCTATCTCATTTTCCAGAAATATTTTTGACATTTCAGGAAAATAAGTCAATGATTTGTTTTGAAAATGTGAAATCCAAACGGTTAATTTAGCTTTAAATGCTTTAGTAGCACTTACCATATCAACCAAATCTCTATTTTCACCTTGCAGTTCAAGATTTAACTGATTCGATTTCTGACACATATCAGCTAAAAAAAGATAAATCACATAGCCAGTTAGGATCTTCAAGAATATTATAAATTTCCCCTTTTTGTTCAAGAAATGCTTTTATTTCAACAATCAAATTAAGAAAACGTTATAATACTTTGTCTTTGCTAAGCCACCTCACTTCTGTATAAGTTAGTAAATCAGAATACTCAGAATCATTATCTTCTAGTAGTTTTTTGAAAAGTCTGTGCTGCAATGGCACAGCTTTTACAGAATTTATTATTTTAGTTATGGGATCCAAAACATGGCTAAGTAAAAAAAGATTAATAGAGCACAGAACTTGCTGGTGTACTATGTAATGATAAGCAACAAAAATTGGAAATGATTAATCTTTTCTGCACAAGGTTATAAATCCCTTGCTTTTACCGATCATGGCTGGAGCTCCATCAGTTGTGATTGAAGATAATTTATGTAGGGGAAGTTTTTGTTCCAAAATAAAATTTTTGAAGACCTGATAAATATCTTCACCTCTTCTCTGTTTCATTGACAAAAGACATAGCATTTTTTCTTTCACAGAGTAATCCTCAAAAACCATTCTTGTTATTATTATTAATTGAGATGTTCCTGTTATATCCAATGATTCGTCCATTTGAAGTGAAAACCAAAAGCACCTATCCATATCAGATTCAAGTTGATTATTAAGGTTGGTCAATATTGCAGTAGTTTTTTTAATTCTATTACGTGACAATTGTAAATGATTTATTGCACTATTTCTTCTTTATTGGAAAAAGAATCAAAAAGAGAATCGGCACCAACAAGTAAAGCATTTTTAAATAATTCTCCAGTTAAATACGGTTTCTTGTTCTTTAAAAGCAAATATGTAATTTTGAACGATGACATAGTAACATTTTTGATTTGTCTATCACTCTTTTAAACAATGATTGCTGACCCACTAATGTTTTTTTTTAAAGTATTTATTTTCTGTTTTCTTACGACACTATTGGGCATATATTGTTAATGAAAGTTTTTATGTTTTAATTTATAATGTCGCTCAATATTATATATTTTAGTGGTTATGCTGCAATTGCACAGAAGACATACGGCATTTTCCATTGCTTCCACGAAACAATACTCTTCTTCCCAGTCTTTTTGAAAGATGTAAAACTGTGGCCGTTTACTTGGTCCTGCTTCAGACATGTCATTTTGTAGTTATATTTTTGTAATCAAAAATAACTTTAAAAAATTTGCAAATTATTAGAGGCAACCTGGAAACATATAATACAGACAACTTAGACGTTAATATCAATTCACAAGCATAAAATACCATTTCGTCGTCATTTATGAATGATGCAAACAGAGCCCGCACAGTTCGAAGCCTGCCAGCAGTTGCATATGCTGCACACGTGTTCCGCTTCACCCCCTCAGTGGCGATGACCCGAAAACCGTCTGTCCCCCACTTATGCTACACCTCTCATATACTCAAACCACTAAAATAGATGAAAATAAAATTATTATTACTTACTTTAAAATTATTTTCATATGGTTTAGAAAAGTTTTAAAAAATGGTATTTTTAAATTAGTATTTTGGAAATCTTGCATCGGGCGCATTACAGATCAACCATGAGCCCGTGGGTGTGGGGTTGGCCACCGCTATTGTACACCATATGCTTGTGAATACAGATAGGTAACAAATTTTTACTATGTAGCTATCTTTAATGTAAAAGGGATAGTTTTGTTTCATCAATTTTATAAATGGTGAAAAGTAGATTTAATGCTTTTCCACATTAGTTGTGCTAAAAGTTGCATTATTAAAGTAATACAAGTTTGTCATTACATATATCTCTCAATTTCTAAAAGAAGTAAGTTAACAGATGGTTTGTAAATCCAAAGGTATCATGAAACTGTTGATTGAAATAAAAAGTGTTTGATATACCTAACATTTTACAAATGCTTACCGGTTCAGAATTATCTTAAAATTAATACCACTGTTATCTTTATACAATATATGTTTCAATGAACATTATCAGTTACACATGTATTTTGCTATAAAATATAGATTTAACTTTATGAACGAAAGAAGATGTGGCCTTAAGCCTACAAGTATTTGATTTAAAAATAGTACGATCAAACAAAAAGCTTTAAGATTTGCTACTATATTTGACATGTCCAAACTTGTTAAGTTAATTCTTTGGCCTGTAAACAAATTCTTGCAATTTAAAATTTTCATAATATAATACTGAAGCATTTCTATTTCACAAATCTGCATTTCAATATTTTTTGTAATAACTTCTTTATAAGGCTACAGCTTTTCAACGTTTCCTTATTTTTCCCTGAGATTCTAAGTCTTTTGCAGTCTCTGCAACCAAAAATGGTCAAGTCTAGTTTTGCCAGAGTAATTTATTTATACCCTGTCATGCACCTATCATTTTCAATACACCTGGAAAAAAGTAGGATTCAATAGCATAACAAACAGACCAAAAAACAAAAAAAGTAAAAAATATCTAGAAAAATAACGCCTATCCAAAAACATTTTATGAACCCCATTATTAGAAATAAAGTATATAACATATTTAATAATGCCAATAATAATAGTAAAACTATCAAGAATGATGCAATAATAGGAGTTGAGTATACACCCAGGCTATCAGAAAAAATTTTTAAATGTGTGTGTGCATGTGCATGTGTGCGCATGCATGTGTGTGCGTGCATGCATGCATGCGTGCATGCATGCGTGTGTGTATATAGGTCATATAGGTATAAGGTATTATTGGATGATAATGTCATTAGCAACATTCTGTTGTAAGCTTTCTTAACAGTAGTTTGGACCATTTTGCTTGGACCATATGCACCTGTTCTGGGTGGGTAAAATACAAATTGTGGCTTTGTTTCCGAATAGGAAAAATAAGTAATTGCATTTACTAACATACACCAAAATGATATGGAATATAATTTTGAAATATATGATTTTAAACCACTTAAGGTAAGAGTGTCTATGTTGAATAATTTCTTTTAGTAAAGCAGGAGATAACAGGTTTAATAATTAATCAAACAAGTTCATTTATAGTGCAAGTAAATTCATGAACTTTCTTTTAAAGTGTAAAAAGGATTTCCAAAAAATTTTGCCATATCAGTGTATTTAAGAAAAATGTATAATAACTACTGTTAGTACTTTTAGAAATAATCTATAAAATATGCAAAAGCTATTTGTTTTGCAAATTAAAGAGTTGGATATACCCAATAGGCCTCACCCCAAAATAAAAAAAAAACTTCTATTAAAAAAACTGCAAAATAAAAAACAAATAACTTACATTTATATTGTAATATGAACGCTTGATAAAATATTGATGCAAAAGCTTTCTGACCAACACACTGTCATTCATAACATAGATTTTTTGGTGATATGCAGAACATGTTACCTCATATCAGCTAATTAATACACTCGCCTTTACAAAAGAAATCTCACTAATTGGAAAGATTAAAACTGATTTATTTAAGAAAATACATTTATTAATGTCTATCATAAAATGAGAATTGTGAATGCTTAGCCATCGAGGAAACAAGAAATTACTACAATGTATCGGGCTTTTGTAAAAATTGTTAAAAAGGCAAAAGGAGATAACTTTGTGTATTTTTACGTTTATATATTTTCAAGGATTTGTAACTGCTACTACATTTTGGTAAATTCATCTCAAACACTCAAAAATACACAATTACAGGGTGCAATAGATTGCATAAAATGTACTAATAGAACAGCTGTGCCAAGTAAACACAATGCAGTAATAGCAGTAAAGCCTTACAGGAACAAAGAGTATAAAGATTCTGGTTAGTTATTAAAAGAAAGTGTAACAATAGTTGTAAAATGGTACTTTTGTAAAAGAATGATAACGGATGATAATTCTTAACAATCACCTTAAATTATATATATATATATATATATATATATATATATATATATATATACAGGGTGAGTTTTTTTTTCATTTTCACTATGGACATCTTGGAAACCGCTAGAGATAGAGAGACGTTCAAATGGGAAAAGTAATGCGGTTTTGTCTGCTGATCTCGCACGTGCTTTTCTTTTTTAGAAAAAATCCATGGATATATAAATATATTGAAAAAACTAAATATTGAAATTTCTTCAAATCCATCTGTCGGCGTTATTGTTGACATTAGAGTAATAATGTAAATAGAAAACTTGTAGATATTTTTATGCTGAATTAGAATGAGTGGTTGGAAAAATTTAATTTTTTTTGTTTCATAGATATGAACATAACCTCAATTTTTTTAAATGGAAAGCATAGTTGTCTATGTGCTTGTTTAATAGCTTACGTTGTGCAGATTTTACTGATATAGCACATGATGGAGTTATTCTTGTAAATGACCGAAATATTAAGGTTTTTTGTTTATATTGTTCAGAATTATCAGACCACCCATGTAAACAATAAAACAAGCCTATAGAATCGCACTTTATATTTTGAAGTAACTGTCATTGGTGTTATTGTTCACATTATTACTAATAATTAGGTTCTTTTATGCTAAAATGAATTATAGTAAGGAGGGAAAGCTCGTTATGTTAACTTGTTACATTGAGTGTAATAAAAATTCTACCAGAACAGCAGATTTATATTTTGAAAGCTACTTTAACCGCCCTCAACCATCTGTTCCGATATTTCGTAACTTGTATATAGATTTAAGAGACTATGGCAGTTTTATACAAGGAAAAGAACACAATGTACAAAATATTGATGAAAGTATACAAATAAATGAATTAGCTGTTCAGGTCAATCCTTCTACTTCTACAAGAGAAATTGCTTTATCCAGTGGAAAATCGCAACGGTCTATTGCTCGGGTCCTGAAAAAGCATAAATTACATCCATACAAAATATCAATTGCTCCAGGAGATGTAGACAAGCGGATAAGATTTTACAGATGGTTTGTGGAGGAGTGTCAGTAGGATCACGAATTTCCATTTACTGTTTTATGGTCAGATGAAACATGGTACACAGATTGTGGCATTTTTATTAGGTTCAATGAGTATTTGCGGATGCAAGAAAAACCGCATGCAGTTCAGCAACAAACACCTCAAATAAAATTTGGTTTTAATGTATGGGGTGGCGTTCTAGACACCAATATTATAAGACCTATAATATTTAATGGAAGTTTAACAGGAGGGAAATATTTATATATGTTGGAAGCAAATGGTTCCAGAAGGATGGTGCACCTCCGCACAACACCCGTAGTGTTACTGACTATTTAAATCGGTTACATTCGGATTCTTAGATTGGTAGACATGGTCCAGTGCAGTGGCCACTCCGAAGCCAGGAATTTTCAATATTAGACTTTTTTATACGTGGACATGTAAAAAATAAAGTGTATATTAAAAAATTTCATACAGAAGCACAACTACGTGAAGTTGTAATTAACGCTCATGGGAGCATTACTAAGCGTTCATTAAAAAAGGAATGCATTCCATTGCTAAGAGGTGTAGGTTATGTATTGCACAAAGTGGTGGGCTTTTTGAGCATTTGTAATTTATTAATACAATATTTATTCAGTTTGAGTTCGTACGTATTTTAGTTTTGTTTCCATTTATTATACATTAAGGGTTTTTGTGATTTTCAATCTGTATAAATTTAAATTGTATATTATTGTTGTTATTTGAATTATCTTGATATCAGTTAATTTTTTCTGTTACCAGTTTGTTGTTAAAAATAGCTAACCAGTATTGTTATAATAAAGAAATGCAGCCGTGAAGTCTCCTTTTCTGATTGTATATTGAAACATAGCCATTTTATTAAATAAAACAAGAAAAACCATTAAAAAAAATTGAGGTTATGTACATAACTATGAAACAAAAAAAAATTAAAATTTTCCAACCATTCGTTCTTATTCGGCGTAAAAATATCTACAAGTTTTCTATTTACATTATTTTTCTAATGCCAACAATAAAGCCGACAGACAGATTTGAAAAAATTGCAATATTTAGTTTTTTCAATATATCTAGATATCTGTGGATTTTTTCAAAAAAAGAAAAGCACATGCAAGATCAGCAGACAAAACTGCATTACTTTTCCCATTTGAGCGTCTCTCTATCACTAACGGTTTCCAACATGCCCATAGTGAAAATGAAAAAACTCACCCTGTATATATATATATATATATATATATATATATATATATATATATCAGGGTGAGTTTTATATATATATATATATATATATATACAGGGTGAGTTTATATATATATATATATATATATATATATAACTTTTCCTTTAAAAGCCTGCTGGTCATCAAATTCAACATTTCAAGTGATCTTCCTACCACAATTCCTTTAATAGAAATTTTCTCATTTAGACATTTAACTATTGCATATAAAAATATAAACAGAAATACATATTATATTAATTAAGTTTTGAAACCATAAAAGATTGTTCATAAATCTATGCTTAAAAATAATATGTACATGTATTATACATCGGGTATTATCATTACAATAATGATATGCACTGATTATTTTATTAACCTTAGTTAACTTTATAAGTGTAAACAGAACTTACCTTAAGCAAAGGCGTTTCCATAAATGCATTCCTTTGAATAGAAGTGATATTATTGTTACCTATATCCAAATAAAGAACATTTGCAAGACCTTTAAATGCATCCTTATTTATAGACTTAATACTATTGGCAGCAATGTAAAATCTTTCTAGATTATTTAAATTGCTAAAAACACCATTTCCATCTTCTATAGCCCAAGATATCTGATTATTATTCAACTGTCTGAAAACCTTCTTTATAAGATTGCATTTTTATATATAAAGTACTTACAAGTTTCGTAAATTGGGTAAATGCTCAAATGCACTTTCTTCTATAATTGTTATATTGTTGTTATTCAATATCAATTTCTGTAGCTTTGTTAGGTATTTAAAAGTATCCTTTTTAATAGATTTTATTCGATTGCTTGATAAGTCACTAAAAAAAACATTACCATAAATTTATCATTATCGAAATGAAAAATGTTTGCAAAAATAAAAAATAGAGGTTAAATAAATACGTAAACTGTCACTTTTGACTAATTGTTTATAAAACAGTGTGTTCATAATTTAACTGCCAAGAACCAAAGATTAAACAAATAACCTTAAGTACGAGACAGGCAAGTGGAGAAGAAATTAAAAAATAAAATTATTCTCCACTGTTCACTAAAAATAGTCTTTTGGAGAAGTTAAAATCCTTTAACATAAGCTCACATACCAACAACATTAGTAACAGGAGTCTCCGTTGGAAGTGATTGAATGAGACAGTCAGAGCCAACATGAAACTTCGTTTTACAATACACCAAATCAAAAATGTGTATTGCCTTAAAATGAATGCGCAACCTAGTAGGTTTTACCAGTAGGATTCTAAATATTTTTAAGCCACAACAAAAAAGAAAGATCAGTAATAACAGTAAAATGGGCATCCTCAACACAAGAGAAAAATTTCACAATAGCAAAACTGCAAAATACACCTCTATAAGAGAATACTTATGTTCTATATAAGTGAGAGATATATCAGTTTGTGAAATGATTACTTCCACACAATCAATATTCTGTATCAACACAGTATCAAGGCATGTACTAGCATCACAGTCAATGCTAAAAGGGTAAAAAAATTTAGGCTGCAAAAAAAAATGGGATGAAAAAACTTGTATCTGAATAATTTTAGACTCCTCAGCAACTGGATTCAATCTATAGCTTGGCCCTTTTTTTCCTTTAGCCAAATCATGAATTAGAATAATTAATGAAGAAAAATTCTTTACAGAGCAACAATATGAACCACATGTGTCAATGGTAAATATGAAAATTGTATTAAACCATCAATCTTGTACTTCTCTGGCGGTTCATGTATAGGTCAAGTGTTGAAAAATTTAATTCTCCTTAAATTTCTTTAAAGAGTTGGAACAACACTCACTGTGCAGTAATATCATTCTTTTGAGTGATTCCAATATCCCCACTATAACAGGAACTGCTAACACAAGGTAATACGGAATCAAAAAATTTACAACTTTATGCCAGAAATAATATACGATCATACAATAATGTGGTAAAAATGACCAAACCACGTTAAACCTTGTTTTAAACAACATAAGTCTTGGAGTAATGTACAGTGACAGTTTACTAGTAAAAAATATACACCACCTGACACATTATACTTTTAGAAAAATTTCTAAAATAAGAAATAAACTCTTGCGTAATTAGAATGTTCAATTTTACAAAAGTGTTTTTCTAAGATTATGTAAGTTAATCGAAATAGCTAATTGGAGATCCATACAAGAAGAAAATAACATGCACATTAGAACTACACACTTTTACTCAATACTATTTGATTGTATAACTCAAGTACCTACAAACAACAAATGTTTCCTTGAACTTGCATTGACCAAAATTGTATTATTATAAAATTAAAAAAAAAAACGTAACTTAAAGAACATGCAAAACGGAATAATTCTAAAAATAGAAATGCCACATGCTGTGCTAATAAATGGAAAAAGTTACATGTGTAATTTCATAACCAACATACAATACTAAATGGATATGAGCAGAAGCTCAATAGCTATCTGGACAATATTCAAGTTAAAAATATCTAGTTTATCCCCCAATCAGCAGGGTGACGTCACCTGATGTAAATTTCACATCGATTTAAGGTGGATATTTGGAGAGGTACTTAACAACCACTTTGTCACGTGTTTTTAACGTCGCTCAGACCCCTTCTTTTCAACGTCAGTAAAGAACCGTTAATTAGACATGATAAACACAGCACCTCTCACTTCCCTTTATTCTGTTTAAGATAAAACTGGAAATATAACGGACATTAATATTAAGAAATAGAAATTTAGATACAATTTCTTATAATGAAGTTTATTATATTATTAATCTAATGACGCCTGCACTGCTTAATATTTGCGTCAGACTCCTCAAAGTGTCTATCTGATTATTTGTCGTGTCGTGTATGATTATGACATTCGTGTTCCTATTAAATAAAAAATGTATTTAATAGTTTAATACTATATAATTATGGGGTAAGAATGCTTTAGTTATTAATTAGCTAATAGAAATAATTTTGTATTCCAAGACCTTTTACAATAATAATTATGAAATGAACCTATAATATTACAAATTGCAACCAATTCTGAGAGTATGTTCTTTAATTCCCTCCTTTTGTTTCATGTAGACCGGTTTAATCTTGGAATGCACGAATATTGTGTACTTAACAATCAAATAATATCATAATTTAACAGGTAATCAAATACTTATGAAATTTATTGGCGTGAAGTTTTCAGAAGGTGATAGCGGCGGTGGCTAGGCTGTTGTTCACCACGAGTGGGTTACTCCACGCAAGAAAGAAGTTTGGTGGCCTCCATACAAACAATCATCAGTCTTTAATAAAGCCATTCAAAAAGATGAATGTCCACACGAATCGTGGACATAATAAGTCGTATATTTTTTGAAGAAGGTATGTTTGAATATTTATATTAGTATAATATTAATCCTATAGCCCTGATTAATTTAACGAATTATGGACTGAACCGATCGTTTAATAGTTGCATTGAAATTTAAAAGTTCAGTTCATAAGTATATGTTATCATTTGTTCTTCGAGTTTAGCATCTTATTGGGATGTGGGAAAGCATTGATCTAAGCTTTAATTTCACTAAAATGCTATACAAAAGGAACTACATAGTTTGATTAATAAAAAATACAATCAAACTTGAAAAAAGTGTTTGCATCGTCTTGGAAGAATATAGACTTTGATTTTCAAACCTAATTAATAATAAACTTCGCATGTTTTCTAAATTATAATTTTATAAAAATGTATCCGTCATGTTAAGATATTTTTATAAAAATTTTTAATTTGAAGAAGTGAGGTTATTCATAAGTTTGAAAACGGAAGTCTTTATTTCTTCTGAAACATCACAAACATTTTAAAATATTTGATAATCAGTTTTTATAAGTTTATAATTTAGAATCGAAAACAGCAGATTCGACACCTAATAGTGACATTTTCTTAAAAATACTTAATTTTATTTTGAGAGGAGCAAAAAGCAACAAACTTATAAAAACATTGTAATCTGCATTCAAAACAAATATAATATAATTGTGTGTGTGAAGTAGTATTTGAATGTATGCTGCTTTATTATTTGTTGGGGAATATTATACTTTTAGCATTAATATTTTGAGAAATATGGATTTATATAATAATGTATTATAATCATAATAGAGTACTTATTTTTTGAAAGTGGTTGTAAGGTCTTGGTCTGAAAATCCAAAGAACATTTGTTTATTACAATGTAATTTAAAATGATAATTAATTAATCTTTGAATTTTTTCAATTTGTGGTTTTCCTTTTGAACAATATTTAATAGTTATTAACGATTTTTTTTTTTATTTAAATGATATGACACTAATGGTAGATCAACTTACGATTATGTAATATTTATTTTTTAAGAATTTGTCTGAAGTTTTGATGCTGATCAGTTTAACTGATTTGCTGTAATGTAATGTAATATAAATGTACCTTCATTATGGGCTCTATCGTACTTGGGACATTCCTGATGTTCTTTATTGTTTGTAATATTTTCAAAATGTAAACTGCATATTTAAGCTTTATAATAAAATTTTATTTTGAAATTTATACTATTATTTTTGTTTTAAATTTATTTCCACAATATCAATGTAATAATTTTGGTTGGTGACATTCATTTAATAAATTATGTGCATAAGTTTGTGGTTGCGTATTTAGTATTATTTAGCTCTACATTCCCAAATAACCTGTGCACATTGTTTATGATTTAAAATCTTATATTTCTTAAATGTGTAGGCACCATAAGTTAGGTTAGTACCAATTAGGTTGGTACGTTCCTTCTTTTTTCAATTCCTTATTGACTAATATCATTAACATTGAATTTTAGATCTTTCCATTTTGTGATGTCAGATGGGAACATTGCCTTTTGATAATATTAATAACTTTTATGCCCCCATAGAAGAGCTGCATATTTGAATAGTATATATTCTACTATGTAGTTTTTAGTTTAGTTTTTTAAAATTTGAAAACCTTTTTCCCTGGTTTGGTTAAGACACTTCATTTTGTACTTTGTTAGTTAATTTAATTTTATTTGCAGAACGCTTCTAAATATAATCTGTTCATATTTGATAATAGTGCCAGACGATGAACTCTGGGTTTACAACAGTAGCTTTTACAGTAATAATTTCGGATTAAATAGAAATTTTTTCATAGTGAGATTATGCGCATTATATCTTTCGTTCGTCACTTTTACCCTATCGTGAGTCAAGGTAGCCGATTGCATTTTTGAAATATATTCAAATAAAATTGAAATATTACAACCTATTGTATGTTTCAAGTATTGTAAAAACAGTTGTACACTGATGGGTTTGTGTAATACATGTGACATATTTTTCATCCTATTTATCACAAAAAGCATATAATTTTCCCAAATATATGCTTTTTTGTGGTAAATAGAGTAAAAAATATATCACATGTTAATTTATTAGACAGTGAATTAAAAGTGTTTTTCATATCACAAGAAGGCGAAAACCACATCATCTAGGTATCTTTTAGAAGGTGAAGTTTTCACGTAAAACAACCGTCACTATGGGACGTGTTTTCCACGTTCCTAAATGACGTCGTATATCTGTGAGAAATCCACATTATTTTTACGTCATTTTGACGTCAAAAAATATGTCGTCCGACGTTGCGGGCGACAAAAAAGGACGTGATTTTGTTGTCACTCTGCTGATTAGACCTGCAATCCTGAAGTACAATAACCAAGAATACCTACCATTAAATTAAAAATTGAAAGATTTAACAAATTTTTTAATACAGTGCATTCCAATGAAAATGATATGTTTGTAGATATAATTAGTTACAATGACAATTTACTTTGACATAAAAAATAGTTAAATCCCACCAACTTCAAGCTATACAAAAAAATCAAAATTAAGAGCTTCTACGAGACCTTTCAACATTCAACCTTATGTTATAGACGGATATGTTGATATAATAGCTACACCAACAGCTTACTTGTTTAATCTAAAACTACGACATTCCTTGACATTTGTAAAAACTTCTTGCATTTTTTAAAGGAGGCAATAAATGTGACATAAATATATGACCAGTTAATGAGCAGTATGGGTTTGTATGTAATGCATATATTTACAGTAACTAATCTGATGAATTTTTTACATAAAATATTTTAAAAATTATACACAGAAATATGCTTTCTATTTTAATGGTAATGAAATGAATGGCTTTTGATTCATATCTTAAATAAAGCTCGATTTTAAGGTTTTCTCTTCCTTGGGTTACAGTTCTATTCTCAATAGTATGGAATGCGTTGTTCTCCCTTCCCATCTCTCCTGATGGCATTTCATTGACTCCCATTATTTCTCTGCATATTCTGCCTTTCAAATGTCCTACCATAGTAAGTTTCCTGCCCAGTATTCCTTTAAAATCTAAATGCATTCATGGACTGGCACCTTAGTCCAGTCTGCATCTTCTTTGGTTGACCCATCTCATAATATTGTTGAAGATATTCCAAAAACACATTCATCTACTATGTATTGCAAGTACTTTATAATTTGCTTGTTCTCTAAAAGAGGATCAAGTTGTTTGGCAACACTAACTTTCTTTATTGCATACAACTCCTTTGTCATAATCACTACTATACTTGCCCATAAGTAAATTATCTCGTACCTTAAATTGCTTGTTGCCCCCAATGTTTTAAAAATTGAATCTCAATATCTTTAAAAGAACTCAACTCACTTTAAATTTGCCCAAACCAAATCTCTGCACTCCAATCTCAAAACAGACAGAGTTTTGAAAGTAAGTTTGAAAGTCTAGAAGATGGGTTAAAAATATTCATGTTGGGGAACCGATAAGATGAATTCCAACTAGTGTTCAGTTGGAACAATATTCGAAATTTTATGGGGATATTAAACTTAACCCTAAAATATTTTTAAATAACATAAAAACTTTAATACAGGGGAGTTGGAATGAACAAAACAAGTTAAATATCGCAAGGTCCATGTTGAAAAGAAGTGCAGAAACTTGGTTTCGACTGATTGAAGGTAAGTTGAGTTCTTTTAAAGATTTCATGATTAAATTTTTAAAACATTTCTGGAGGGACAACCAGCAATTTAAGATCCGAGATAATTTACTTATGGGCAAGTATAGTAGTGATTCAGACATGACAAGGGAGTTGTATGCCATAAAGAAATGTAGCGTTGCCAAACAACTTGATCCTACTTCAGAGAACAAGCAAATTATAAACTTAGCTGGACACTTTGAAACTGGAGTAAGGCAATGCATCGCCTTGCAGAACATAGTAGATAGATGCGTTTTTGGAATATCTTGAACGATATGATGAGATGGGTCAACCAAGGAAGATGGGGACCAGACCAAGGAACCAGCCCATGAACGGATTTAGATTTTAAAAGAATAATGGACAGGCAAGATTTTTTATAAACAGACAAATTAAACGACGAAAATATAGAAATTAATAAATATGAACATGCGTGTGAATTTATAAAACTTGATTTGTAACATGATTAAAAAGTTAATGATTTACTACCCATGATAAAATTACAAGTAGAAGAAAAAGAGATTAAATTACTTTTAGACATGGGAACTGAAGTAACATTAGTAAGTAAAAGTTTTATAATAGATAATTCAAGAGTTAATGCAGAAAGTTATCCCTATTAAAAGAAATAATTTAGTATCACTGAATAATAAGAAGTTTGAAGTTATCAAGAGTATCATAATTCTGAAAATTAAGTTGGAAAGGATAGAGGTTGAACAAGAATTTTTATTAGTGCCAGGGTTAAGAGTTAATGCCATTCTGGGAATGGATTTATTAGTAAGATGAAGGGATAATAGATACAGAGAATAAAGTGATGATTATGGGGGATGAAAGAATTAAATGGTATGAGGAATATATGGATATAGAAATAGAAGAGATTGTATGAATTTGAATCAATTTGAGAAGGAGATGAAAGGTAAAGGAGATAAGTGTTTAAGTATTAGCAGCCCTGGTAAAGTTAGAAAAGAAATTGTATCGTTATTACAAAAAAGTCAAAATTATTAGAAAGTACAGAAGATAATGTTGAAAAAATGGAAATAATAGATGAAATGAATAAAAATAGTATAATTGCAGGAATTGAAAAAGAGATAAAGGAACTTTCTGTGAATGCAGCTTTTAAAAATAAAATGAACAAGGATAGTAAAATATTAGATAATGATAAAATAATTTGAAAAGCATAGCTTAATAATTCATTTGGGATAATTTTGATTAACGAATCAGATCTTTCTGTCAAATGGCGTATGTATAAATGTGGAGGAATGGCGTTTGGTTTGTCAAAATATTTATTTAATTGTGCAGATGTGAGAATGAATTTGAAGACTAGGAAAAGGAAGGTATTGGTGAAGTGAAAGAGGACAGGGGAGTTAAGAGTATAAAGGTAAATCAGTTTGAGAGAGAATTAGAGGATAATGTAGAAAAGGGATCAATTGTTGTTAAATGTCCAGGTGATGAAAACAAGTTGAAAATTAAGGATAGTGAACCAAGGCTAAAGTTTATCTATATAATGAAGATTGATTGAAAGATGTCCAATTTGAAAATAACGTGAGTAGGCTAGATGGGAAGATTCTAGGCCATACTTTTATGACATGAAAATTTTATACCCCATATTTTCCCAAGATTGTGATAGTTTAGAGAGGAATTTGCTACAATATGATAATTAGTGTATGCAAATAAAGAAAATTTTATTTGAGATGAAGCTTGAGACCATGTGTAAATATGACAAAATGAGAAATAAGACATAGTAATGTTAGATTATAGTTGATGTTAGGATAGAGTTAAAGGAAGTTTAGTTAATTTTAAGATAGAAATATATATATTATTAAAGAGAAATGTCAGTAAGAAGAGGAGTATGCATGTGTATTATAAGTCTAATAGAAATAGTTGTAGACAATACGTATTTTGAAATAAAAATGATAAAGTTACTCATTCGTACAGAAAAATGGTGCCCATTTCTAACTTTATATTTTAATTTGGGGGAAAATTATGTGATTAAGAGGTCACGAGAGGTCAGCGAACACCCCAATTCTATGAAAAAATCCATCCAAACATAAGTTGTGACATTCGTTTAGAAATAATTATAATCACATTTCATTTTAGTAGTTTTTGTATAAGTAAATTCCACCAATAAGATTGGGTTATTCCCTTCAAGAAATATAAATTTTAGGCTCCTATAAATTCCAATTTAAAAAAGAATTATTTGGCATCATATTCAATTCATTGTCAAAGATTATAAAAATTCACATGTCAGTTTGTTAAAAAGGTTAGGCGTGATGTTTTGACAATTAATATACTTTGATTTGTTTTGTCTATAGAATATAGAATGGCACCCGTAATCTTGTTACTGTAACTTTCTAAAATAGAGAAATTCTGCATTAAATTGCAATTACCGTAATTGAAAACGCTAATCTAAAACTTTTTTATGATATTCTCAAATAATACAAACTCAATAAATATCGAGGGTATAAAAATGTTCCTCACTACGTGGAATATATCCTATAACCGTTTATAATTCTTTGAAATCGTTAAACAGCTCAAAGCGTTTCTAAACACTTTAATTCCTTGTAAAACATTATAACCACTGCTTGTTATGTCCAATAGTTATTCGTTAAAACAAACAAGTATTTGCCTCTTATAAACACTTTAATTCGTTGAAATGTTTGCTCCTCAAACAATTTTAAATAATGTCTCGTTCCTTGAAATATGTGCTCGTTATTTTCAATAGTTATTCGTCGAAAGATTAAATACTTTTAATGTAGTGTTATCTGCTTGTGTTCGGTCACTCAGATTTTATGGGTAATAAAATCATCCTAATAGGGTTATTTTGTAGTTCAATAATCACACAAACTTCTATTCTTTTCTAAAAAGTCAGACAACATTATTTGCTTGACGGTAGTGCTGATTGCATAAACTCTCTGGAATATTTTGAAATGTATTTTGCTTTCCCATTCAAACAACAAAATTCAATGAAATTAATTATCGTATTTTGTAATCGTAATTGGTTGAACTTTACGAATGGTGTTGCCATTGTTGTTTAGAATATATATCTTTGTTTACTTTCGTAGAACCTGTAGCAATTTATTGCTGGAAATGGTTTTATGTTTTCCTCCCATCGTTTTCAAAGTTGTATAAATAAATGTTCAACTTTTGAAATGCTCTCTTACTTGTTCGTCGCTCTATTATTCCTTAGTTCTCTTACTGTTATACAACATCCTTTGAAAAAAAAAGCGTAGTGTAAGTGCGTACAAACGATTAACTATTTTTAATAATAAAGGTAATTTAAAAATTCGTAAATAAATAAGTATATATGAAAATTGAAAGTCGAATTGCATCAGGTATTTGTGTACAACATGGGAAAGCGATTATATTTCTCAAAACACCGCATGTCTGATAACAAAGCAGTTGCAAGCAAACAACAATTACTTGAGAGGACGATAATGTTACATTAGAAACTACTTTAAATAAAGAGACCTCATTGGATAAAATTAGCGACGGGCTTGTGAGCCATGCCCACAGACGAAGTGGGATATCAAGCATATATTAACAGCGACAATGATAAGGAAGTCAGTTCTCAACTCAACAAAGGCCAAGGTGCGTCACTTTGAACCTAAGTGTAACACGTAAGAATAATTTAAAAGTGAAAATTGTTTAAGTGCGACGAAGATGAAAATTATGATTGCCGAGTAAACGGCTCTGAGTCCGTGGAGAATAATAGTCTAAGTCCGGTGAGAATAAACTCTGAGTTTGGGGAGAATGATAATCCAATTCTGAGGCTGGTGAGAAAAAGTAATATAATAATTCAAATGATACTCTGAGTCTGGTGAGAAAAAGTCATAAGTCTAAATGAGACGACAATAATTTGGGGAGAATAATTCTAAGTCTGAGGCTGCGTGTGAATAGACAATATTTCGAATGGGTATATAATAATTCTGAATTGGTGGAGAATAATTTTGATCCAAATGGATGGTATAATGCATGGAAAATAATTTTCATTGCAAGAAGGAAATAACGAAGAAAACAGACCAGGTTAGATTTTTTAGTTTTAAGACATTTTTTCTATTTGAATTTAAATATTGAATATTGAATTTGCTTATTTAATTTAAATTAGTGTGACGGAGTCAACAATGAACTTGCATACGTTGAAAGTACGATAAAGGGGTTTTAAACGTTCCAGGCTTCTTTTTATAAAAACAATAGGTTTCTTGGTGACTTTAGATTGATTAAAAAGCTTATGATTTTGGAGATAAATAAGATTTACAACATTAATTGATTGAAAAGCGTATTTTAAATAATTAACAAAACCTGTACATAATATTTGTTTTCATTATATGGAATTGAATTAACTTCATTTTATAATTCAAAATAAAAACTAGTCGAGGTCAAAAGATAAAATTTGTGGGAGTGTAATTTGATAATTTAAAAAGAGAGGAGGAGTCAAGTAGAATACGCCATTGATATCGAGTAAGACATTATCACGTCAAGTTTTGTTATTGGTAGACATAAGGTCGGTTCAAGACAAAATCCTGTTAGTTCCAGTTAGTTCATAGAATTATTTATATGGCCGCCCAAACGATGGCGCAAGAATAATTGTGAGAGTATCATAGCAATATTTATATGACAGCCCAACACCGGGGCATGACAGTTCCGGGAAGGAGTTCATAGCAATATATATATATATATATATATATATATATATATATATATATAAAGGTAATAAATCACACAAGGCAAGTTGATAAATACTAACGTATTATAGTTAATAAGATGAAATAGAGGCGCTATTTTAGCCCATAAAGGTTGAATTCCAACTCTGATTCAGCAAATACAAAAGTACCAACTTTTATTAAATATGTATAATGTAGAAAATGCTCTTTATGTGAGCGAGATTAGGAAATATTTTATGTATTTTTTCATTCATTCAGCATGGAAACTATTTGAAAATATGAATCCGCAAAACCTTCGTCAAAGCATACTTTATTTTGGGAGAAATTGAGAAATATTTTATAACGCCTTTCATTCATTAGCAATAAAGTTATTAATGAAATAAACGCATTAATGTAAACTTTTTGTATTTTGAAAAATCATGCAAATATTAAGAATAGCACAAATATTATATTGGGAACTTCGAATTCTTGATACATTCAATCGGTCACGTAGCATTACAAAATTTTATTTTACAAACCAGATTTGCATCCAATAAAGACAAAGCAAAACAGTTGAAAATACTAGAATTAATTCAATACAAACTTTATAGGAATTTTATCTATGAGAATGACATCGAAGTAGCAATATTAGAACCTTTCAACGAATAAAATTTTATAAATTTGAAATAGAAATAGCTCATTAGGTATAGTGTACATACAATTCCTCAAGTCCTACACAATGCGTGGCGTTAAAAGGTAATTAACAGTATATGAGGTAGTGTAGATTGACACTTTAATAAATTTTGAATATTTTATGTGATTTACATTGCTCTGCTTATTTATTTTGCTTTATTGTTTTTATTTATTATGAATATTTGTATTTCTATAATTTTTGTGAGATTTAATATACCAGTTGAGTTGTAGAAATTTTGTGTTCTAGTCACTTAATAGCTGTGGTAGTTTTTTTTTATTTAAATAAATGATTCCGCGACTGTTGGATAGAGGAGGTGACTACAAGTTCAGACACAAAAGAAACTTGATGTTGACAATTTAAAGACATGAAGCACTTCTAATATCATATCATTTTACTGACTACCATATTGTCAGGCTTATTCAATAGGTTCAACAACATGACATATTTATTGACACCCAATTCGTAGTGCACATCTTTAGTCAGACGTCGATATCACGACATATTTAATTAACGACCCAAGCGTGGGGCACATCTTTATCAGACATTGGATAATATACATGTTTATATATATATATATATATATATATATATATATTACTCATATTTAGACCAGGGTAGAAAATTAATGAATTACATCAAATAATTTTAATCACCGTGTATAAGGAATTTTATTAGATAATACGCTTTATTAAAAAAAAAAAAACCATGGAGAATAAAAATTCATTCGTTTCATTAAAAATAAGAGATTTAAATTATTTACAAGACGCTTTATATAAAAAGAAGCAGTATTAAAATGCTCCACATGTAATATAATTATTCCGAGTAAAGAAACAAATGGAAATTACGTGCAAAATTTATATTAATTAACTCAATTTTAAGTAACCGGTATTAAACAAAACGTACAGATAATAATTAATATTTGATTAGGAGTCACTAAAAATTTAAGGGTATTAATTTTAATTGAAGTTAATTGAACCAGTAGGAACATATAATACGCATCAAAACTTGTAAAAACCCAATAAAATGCAAATCGTAGAAGTGTTATTTAGAAGTATTATGTTTGAACACCTGTGTATTTTTAAAAAAGCTCATTCTGCGTAAATTTTGCAGATAATTAATGGTTACAGAAAATCTTGGAGAAACCGTAGCTTAATAGTTACGAGAAATGCTAAAGGTGGGTTATTTCACAGTCCACATGGACTGAAATAATCGATAATAAAGAATATCAATTTGCACCAATAAGAACAGGGTAGATAGAGACAGATAATATGCGCAAGACCGAGACATATAGTAAAAGGCGTGAGTGGAGCAACGTCACGGGGCTGCGATTGGTTGAAAGTAAAAGGCAAACTTGAGAGGTAAAAATAACATTTCTGTATAAAATTTAATTAGGTATTCTCAGACGTTGCGTGCCGTGTGGAAATTTTCTGAGATTTAACTGATGCGAGTGCAAATTTCGTAAAAATCGCATGCCGGGCTGCGGAATGGGAACCTAGCATGCGAAATTCTGAAGAATTGTCCGTTTTGGGGACAAGACCGACAGACGGGCTAACCGCTATATATACCCAGGTTAATATGAACAAGCTCTCTTAGATTTTCGACTTGATTCAATGCGTTAAACAGTGCTTTTAGTTTTCCGAGTTTGATAGAATAATTTAAACAGTTTGCTCGTATATTTTGGTGATTTGAAACAGTTTGTTCTTTACGTGCTACAATGAGTGTACTTTAGTGCACTTAGACAAGAAGATACAAGGTAATAAAGTTAGTATCACTGTACTAATTAGTCAAAATTTGCAACGACAAATGAATACACAAAAGTAGGCAGTTTTGGCGTATATTGGTGAAAGAAGCATGAATTTCTTTGCTATTTTCGGGGTGTTAATAATTAAATGGTTCATAAACGTGTCTGGATCCACAAAACAAGGGTCAGATATACACAGATGAGTTCCGGAAAAGCCCTGATACAACTTTAGATGAATGGCGGTGGAGAAATTTTAAAAGCGTTGAGAATCAGAAGCCTTAAATATAACCCAGTTGGAATGGTGTGATTAACAAAAGGGACGATGTACATTGAAGCTACGAGTGCAGTAACCTTCAGGTAAATTATACTATTTTGTTTGAACTTTGATGTTTTCGTGTGTGTTGAATAACTTTATAATTTATTTACTTAAAATGGACAGTAATGAAGTTGTACTAACAACAAATTTTTAATTTTAAGGTGAAATTTTCTTGTTTAAGTCGAAAGGAGTATTTAGTATTTATGTTCTTGATGAAAATTTGGGTATGTCTTTGAGCTCAATTAGACGAACCTGGTTAATTAACGTAAAGGGGTGGTAGATGCTCCCTTTGTACTCAGACTCAGGTCTGCATATATTGTTACATTAATTAGTAGGCATCCTACAAAGACTTTAATTCTGGATGCACATTAAAATGATAACAGATTTAATCTTGAAATTTTCTGATACTGAAATTTATGCTGAACTTTTAATTTTGAAATTTTAACGTATTGTGAATATTGATGTAAATAGAGTTAACGTAGATGTTTGTGGTAGGAATGTGTTTGTTTTTTTTTATGAATGAGGATGAAGGTTTATCTAGGGGCGCAGCCGAGGCGATGAACAAAAGAAAGTCAACGGACCAGTTAAGTTAATAGCTTTTTGTAGGTTTCACAGCATTCTTTGACGCACAATTCGTGAGGCTCGATTCGAAAACCGTAGTTCCCGTCTAATAGGTGGATCACAGCATTCTTGACGCCCAATCTGTGGGGCTCGATTCGAAAACCGTAGTTCCCGGATTTTGGTGGTTTCACAGCATTTTTGGCTCCCAATTCGTGAGGCTCGATGTTAATACAAGGAAACACAGCATTCTTGACGCCCAATTCGTGAGGCTCGATTCTAATAGGTGGATCACAGCATTCTATATATATATATATTGCTGCGGATCGGGGATCAATCTCCGGAACTCCCTAAAAATCATTCAAGCCCCAACGTTGGGCCGTCATAAGATTGCAGTGGATCGTAGACTTATTGGTTTGACATCACCAGCGTCACCACTGATTTTCAAAGAAACATAAAATTTTATAAAAATATTCCTTACCCGAATTCTTCTGCTGCAACAAAATATCTTCAGCAGCTTCCTGGCTAGCTCAGCTGTGCCTCTTCATGGATACCTAAATTTACCATCATTCTTCCTTCCCATTCACACACCATTCAATAAAATCACAAAATAATACAACAATCATACAATCTTTATTTACCGCTATTTACAAAAATTATTCACAGATATGTACATTTCGGTACTCTAGTTACCACTCAATAAGTGCTATTTTGTAAAGTCCTTGTTTTAAACTTTTCATTGCAAACACATTTAATACAATTGGAGTAAATGGGCCCCAAATAATTCCCTATATTTATTATTGCACACTGGCGTATGGTGATCTCATAATAACCCAGTTTATTAATGTATGCTTTCCACTTTGCACAAAATTACTACAAAGTTAATAACCCATGTACCCTTAACAATCTAATTTAAATTCGTAATAAAATTTAGTAAACTTTACATACACCTTTTTCTTTTAATATTCAAAATACCCTCATAATAGTCAAGTACACGTATATTTTCCAATACGTTAAAAAAACATAAATAACCCCCAGAGTTCACTCACACTTCACAAATAATTCCAACAGTTTATCAATTAACAGCAAATTCAAATGAATTACCTGGAAAATGCTTCAAGGCTCCATCTCCTACGATGACGCTATCCAGAACCCCTTTGCTTCGACTGACTATGCGCCCTGCTCCAACAGATATTTATAGATGATAGCTCAGTCTATACTGAGCTCCGTGCTACCAATTACATACCATCCCAGCATCCAAATTCACGTATATTACACTTGTTTTTATTGCTTTATTAATTTACTAGCTTGACATGGTATTGGTTGGACCTCCGTTTAATTTAAATCACTCGCCACTACTCATGTTAATAACTATTAGGCCCCCAAACACCAAGTTATAAGAGCTAGTACTACCATACTATGTTACAAATAAATTTTAATACTCACAAAACTCTACTATAACGTCGGTTTATTGTTATACGTAGTTAAAGCGATGCGAAAATAAAGAGTAGTCAAGAGAATAAAAGAGCTATTTTAATTTTCTTTCAGTATTTATACACTCAAACTGCCCCCCCTTGGCCACTCTTTGCGCGAAATACTTAATTGAAAACAATATTTCTGCAAATTTTGGATATAACCGCTTTTAAAACTTCCCGAAATTTAGCTCGTGAACACGCTATATAGTCCGAAAACCGTCGCGTGTTCGTCCGTTGTAAAACTATCTATTTTGACCAATGATACAGTCCTGTGTCATCATAAAACTCCGCCTGTAATATTGTTATCCCTGTCTTATGCATATTGGATGTCGCGTTCCAACCCTGCTTGAGTGGTAGAAAATCGATATTGCTGACCGCGTCTTATGAACTCCACGTGGATTGAATCCGTGCATTTGAAATCAAATGCTGTTATACCCGTCTCTATCTGTGGCATATTATTGATTGTGCATCCCTTCTGCTCTTTAAGAAACTCTTAGCTTTTATGTGAAGCCACTGACGGTTGAACAATATATTCTATGAAATCCGCTTTATTATGTTCACAAATACAAAGAAGCTGACCTTTCAAACATGCAGGTGTTCCTAATTGATCGTTTAAAATAACATTTCTTGGAGTTTATATTTCACGGTATTCAACCCACCGATATACTTGTTTGTTACAACGAAAGCTTTTCGCCTTGCCATTATTGATTTTATATACCCAGGTGCGTTTTCTGACGTTATTACCCATTGAATTAAAATACATCAAATTAATTATGCGTTTCTATTTGTTTTTAAAACTGGTTTTCCTTTATGAACCTATTACTTTTCACTCCCTAATTATAAAATACGTCAATACTTGTTCGTTTAAATTGAATACATGAAATAAATTTTGCACGTAAATAAATTGTTCCTTTCTCTATACAGCGTGTTTGAAATTGCATTGCTTACCCCAAATTTAACCATTTAAATCCACTACAATATATATATATATCCTTTTTAGTCTCTTTTGTTTCTAACTTGGAATTTATAAACCATACTTTAGATGTGTATTTTAGCTTAAGATGTATTATAGAAGTAATTATAATTATTTTTGTAGAAAACTTAGTATTTCATAGAGTGTTGTATGTTGAATGATACTATTATTTTTATTTCAGCTAACTACATGGTCTAAAGCTTTTTGCAAATCAGTACAATTTTGTGTACAGATTGTGTCAGATCTACTTTGGCTTCATGAAAACTCTAGCTCTTTGTAGTTAACCAAATCTTTCAATTTATCGTTAGAGTTGACCTATTTGTGGTTCTAAATGGCCTACGACTGCTGATATATTGTTTCAATTTCTTAATAAGATTGATCTACTTTGGGCTCAAGCTGGTTGTACATTTTTTGCAAACCATCCACTGATAAATAGCATTAAAAAATTAAAGCAAGCATAGTAGCATAATTGCGATAAGAAAAAGTAGACATATCAGATATTATTCTAATTTTTATTCTAATAAGTAGCAGCTAAGAGCAATATAAAACTTTTCATATATACTGGCAGCCAAAAAGAAAGTAACACCAATTTTCTAGCAATCATAAAATAACTTGCATAATAAAGTAATCTGTCAAGTAAAACTACTAATACTTGCCAATTTATTAAAAACACAATACTTACAGTTCTAGTAGTTCTTGGCAAAATTCCCATGAATCTGATTCTATGTGGTTTATGATATTATGAGAAACTGTCAATTCCTTCAAATTATCCAAACCATATAACCAAGATTTCGAAACGATCTGAATAGAGTTATAATCCAACAATCTACAAAAAAAACCTTAGATATTTTAACAGTTGTTATCAAATAACATACAATGATTTAATTTTTGTAAGACCAAAGAAAGCACCATCCTTTAATTGGCTGATGTGGTTTCTCTTCAGTTTCAAAACAGTTAACTGTTCCAAGGATTTAAACGTCAAAGCTTCAATATCTTGTAACTGATTTCGATTCAGCTCCCTGAAATGCAACAAGAAGTTAATTGTTAGCTAAATGTTATACTAAGCAAATTACTTCAAAATAAAATGACATATATTTCTATTAAATAACAAACCAATTTTGTATATTAAGTCAAATTATAGTTTTTTATATATCAGTTATGATAATGTTATACACTGGTATTAGTGACAATAGTAATATCAGAATATCAATTTTAGGTTAGCAAGCAACAAAAAATTACCTTTTTAGCAAATAACAATATTTTCTAAAGTCAAAAAATGCGTATCCTTAAAACTAGAAATATATTGTGGGGAGATGTAGATCTCGTGTAGTTTTCTTTATATGGTAATGGACTTCATTTTTCAATCAACAGCTATCAAGTCCAGAATTTAACTACAATAACTTAGGTACTATTTTAAATGGGCTTGACAAATTGCATCAATATGAGATTACATAAACCTCTACAAAATAACAAACCACTGTTTGTCAAATTATAGTTTGTGTATTCAGTTATGACACTGGTTCTAATGGTGGCAAAAACGTAAGTTAATCAATTTTCAGCTTGACAAGCAACAAAAATTGCTTTTTCAATTAACAACAGTATTTCCTAAAGTCAAATATACTGCTTAGGGTTAAAAGTAATGATTTGAGTGGAATACTTTAGGTCTTCCGTGGTTTGCTTTACACAATGTTGTTACCTTTTTCAGTCAAAAGCCACAGAGAACAGAATTTAATTAAACTAACTTGAGACAGTAGTTTAAATGGGCGTACAACAAATTAAATATTTCTGTTATCAAATTATTTTTAACAGATGTTGAACCAATGTACCATTTTCTATATTTCCATAGAGCTTAAAACTATCTTCACTTAAGAATTTAAAAATAAATTGTAGATTCACCTCAAAATATATGAATAATAACAGTATTGAACAAATTAAACAATGAAATATTTAGAAAAATGCATATGTAGTACTGTTAACTGAAATTAACAGGTTTACAATAATGATAAATGTCAATTCAGAATAAGGCTGTTTTCCGAATAACACAAAATACATGTGCAGTATATTTTGGAATTACTTCTTCAAGTGCTTATAGATATAGTATCTCATTTGCTAATGTAAGTAAATGTAGTGCAACTTATGACCAATGACATTCACAATGCATTAATTAGCTCTTTCTTGAATTTCTAATTTTGGTGTTTATAAAATAAACAAATATTATTCTCATATTACAACTGTTTGTTTTCTGGTAATTAGGAATAATAAACATTTTTATTGCACACTGAATAACATGATTGCAAAAATCTATAAACATTGTTTGATGTAATTCAAATCATTTTTTTTATTTTCATCGTCTTTAATTTGTCATTTATTACTCTGCTTAACTAATAGAATGCTAAATTACATGATGTTACATCAGGTTAAGACAGTAAATCTCACAAACTGGTTACTGCAAGGTATAATTAAATGTTTAACTGAATGAATAAATAATGAAACATATGTAAATAAATAATGTTCTCACAAACACTTTTAATTATTTTCATGTTATTACATATTTTAATGTTACAAAATAAAGAAATGTAAAAATATTAACCAATCCCAATACACTGAAAGAAAAGTGCAACTGCAAATTAATTTTTTTTTAAATATTGATAAAAGGTTACACAACTACTTAGAAAACAATTTTAAAATGTATGTGTGTATGGAATTGTGTTCAAGGTAAGAGTGCCATACAATGATATTTGTAATAAATTTAAAAATGTGATTGTAGGAAAAATACTATACAATTGATAAAGATCAAAACATATGAAACAAAATGTGTTAACAAAATAAATATCTGTAGTCTGTAGACCTAAACTTCCCAAAAATAAGAAATAAATTTTATATATATATATATATATATATATATATATATACACAGTGTGTCCCCGGATTGAGTTCACAATAGGTATGATGGACCAAAAATTTTCGAATTGAATTTTCATATTTTGGGATTCTGGCCTTATGCAATTTTTAAGAATGATCAGCCTACTTTGATAATAGTAATAGAAAATAAAACAAATATTTTTTTATTATTTACGATTACATTATAAACCTTGGATAAGAAAACAGGGTGTCCCAAAAAAGCATGTCATATCAAAGTTGATATTTTTCAAATGAAACACCCTGTAGTTTTATGCATATTTAAATTACAAACTAAAAAATAATGTATGTTCCTTAAAACGTCCATATCCTTATCTTCTACTGTTTTTGAGAAATATTGATTTCAAGCAAATTTCGAAATGTACAAAAAATTAGAATAACGGCGAAATTAATGAGCATAAACAATTTTGCTTTTTTACCAACTTATTAAGAGCTTTTACTTTATTTACTACAATGTTTACTGTTCTGTTACGTTATACAGGGCACTTGTAATCAAACTGTACATTATTGACCAACCCAAGATTACATAACTCGTTTAACTTAAATGGAACACCCCACTATTTTTTTTATCAGTTTGATTGCCCGGCTAAATACCTACCATTCGGCATTAGGGGTGCCTATAAGTAACTCCAGTAGTTTATGAGAAAATTGGAAATATCATAATTCATCATTGTAATTTATACTAATATTAGCAATTTATTGAAGTTTAAGTTGGCTTTGCTAATAATTGTCAAATTAATATTTTTTATGCATCCATGTCATTTCGTGTGTTGTTTTAAACTGTTCTCACAGTTCTATTGTCAATTTATGTATTTTGCTTTCTAAATTTTGATTTATAAATCTAATAAAAAATAAAAACTTTTTCTAAACAGAAAAGAATAGATATGCAGTTAGTTATTGATGAGTGTGAAGAGAACTGTTTTTTGGATGGTAAGAGTAGCTCAGAAGTATCCAAATAGAGAACATTCTAATATAAATGCGTTTAAGAGACTGTTACTAACATTTCACAGTACCGGAAATGTAGAATATAGAAAACAAAATAGACAAAGAAAATTGATGAAGATATGAATTCCAAGTAATTGAATCACTAATAGAAAATTCACACACAAGTAGGTATTAATAGGAGGAGTGTTTCTAAAATAATTAATAACTTTCATTCCTATCATATTCAAATGCACCAAAACCTCTATCGAGGGATTTTGACATGCAAATTGAGTTTTCCTTGTGCGTTTTAGACAAACTGGGATGTGATGGTAATTTTTTTTTTATTTAGTACTGGCGAGACAAGCCGACTTGTTAATATTTCTCATTTCTCAGAGGAGAGGACCTTACACGATAACCTTTTGTACCCGTATCATGTTGAAAGTGCAACATAGACGATTTTGTACAAGACTTGAACTTTGTGAATGGTTAAAAGTAAATTCAGGACCGTATTTAAGTTTTCCTTGTACTAAAATTTTTGTACTCCTTTTTGCATTCTGGTGATTTGTTTTTAAATTATTAGAATATACATGTTCTACTTCTGTGCCCCTTAGGAAATGTCCATATTTAGAAAAAGAGCCCCTAAATTTCAATTGCAAATATCTCCCAAACTGAACACTTTTTCGAAAAACTTTAAGAACAAAAGCTACTTAATTTAATGTAAGAAATCGCTTGATACAAGCTCAACCCTTATTTCAGATACACCCTGTATATATATATATATATATATATATACATATATAGGGTGTTTCATAAACAATGGGACAATGATTAACTGGATCAAATAATGACCATTGAGCAAAACTTTCCTTATTTCGAATGTTGATAGTTCAAGAAGTACAGGGATTTGAGGGTTATCATTTTATTTCAATTTTTGGCATTATTCTGAAATTTTTTGAGTTAATGACTTGAAAATGGACATCTTTAATTCCTTAGAACGCTACAAGAAAGTATTTTAAATTAAATTTTCTAAATGTCCACCATTTGCAAATCGTTTAAATTTTCTTGAAGAAAATTTAAAAAAAGTGTGCCGTTTAGAAAGGGTGGCAGTTGAAAAGGCGCAATGGAAAAATTTGAAATAATAATACAAAACCAAACATTGATCTTAAATTCGTGTTGAAAATGTCTTTCTTTTACGGCATGGAGGTTTTCTGAATCCCACAAATAATTGTATCACCAGTTGGAAACTTCATGACCAGTATACGTTACCTCATCCGTAAAGAGGACTTTATTCAAAAAATTAAGATCCACGTTTTGCTGCTCTTGTAAAAACTGAGTAAAACAAAGGCGAGCTGAAAAATCTTGTGGCAACAAATTCTGAACTAAAGTAAGTGGTATGGAAGAAGCTTCTCTTTGAATAAAATTCCCCAAATGATGAGTAACTTATGCCGATTGCCGCACTTAGACGACAGGTACTTATACCTGGATATTTGTACACACTAACCAAAGCCTCCTATTCTTGCTCAAACGAGATAGTTTTTAAAGTGTTATTTCACCTTTTGGGAAAAAAATGATCTCTTCTCGCGTAAACGATTGTATAGGTTTCGAAACAGTTTATGATTAGGTTGTCTTCTTTGGGGGTGTAACTGGGTATATCTTTGGGTCGCAGTGTGGCCACTAAAATTTGTTTGCGCAAGAACATACAACATCCCTCATTCACTATTGGTAAAGTCACTATGACAAGGCATTTTTAAATATTTTAGTGGAAGAAATTTCAAGCAAAAGGTTAAAGGAAACAACTTACTGAGTTGATCCTTTAAATGCATTCACTGACTCATTAAATAAAAACTATGACAGATCAAAATGACGACTGTTACATAATAAAATAAGCCTACTAAAATATTATTATTATTTTTCTTCTTGAAAACAGATTGGAATATCAAAGAGACAAAAATATTTTTTTATGTAAAAAGGGTTGCTCTTTCAGATTTCACAGTCAGTTGTTCGCTAGATGTAGAGTAAAAAGTTATGGCTAACTAGTCATAAAAAAATGTTGTAAGCACAATCTATGACCAAAGTAAAAAATAGCATGATTATTTCTCTGTACCCAAACACATAAAAATGCCAACTTTCACATCAATAAGCCAAACATTTTCGAATAACGCCAAAAATTAAAGTAAAATTATAGCCTACAAAACCCCGTACTTCTTAAACCATCAATAAGAAAAATTTAGCTCAATGGTCATTATTTGATGCACAGTATCTCCAGTTAGTCAATGTCCCATTGTTAACAAAACATCCTGTGTATATATATATATATATATATATATATATATATATACGGTTCATATAAGTTAAATGGATAGATGTTTTACACATATCATTCATTCAGTATCAAGATAAATTTTTTAATAAGAAAGAGTTTTTTATTTCACTGAAAATTGGCACTCATTTCACTATAAAGCGTTTCATGTAAGAAGCAATGTAATTCTTCATTATTCCATTAAATGAGAATTAACATTTGCATGCTAAGCTGAAATATCACAAGCACTCATTTTGTTTATGAAGGAAACATTTGGACAGATTACTAATTAAGATGGTTGGAATTTACATATGGTAAATTGTTTCACATTCTTGAGAGAGCCAAACAAATAAGATACTTTGTTGTGAGGTGAAACGATTATGATTGGTTTAAATTACATAATTTATACCAAGTCTAATTCTTCTATGTTTCCCGAAGATGTTGTTTACAATCTGGCTGAAATATTAAATATATGGCAAGAGTAATTTTAAAAGCATTATTCCTGTTATTCTGCAAACAAATGTGCGATTAAAATATTGTAATTGTTATAAACTGTTTGCAGTTAGTTAACTTTCACTAATTTTGAAAAATTGTAAGTAGATCAGTATTTGTAAATTAGTTTAAATTATAAGGGATTATTTTAGGGCTTCAAATATTATGCAGGTTCAATTATAGTTCAATTCAATTTAATATAATTCTACTTCAATTCTATGTATGTATATGTATGTATATTTAGATGATTTCTCACAAATGTTTTAACGTTTCACAGTTTAAATTCTATTGTAAATTACATAACTTTTGTGATCAAATCTAAAAATAAATAGAACCAAATTATTTATGTACAGTGGGCAGTGCTCTCCATTTTATTTTACTTACACTGCAAAGGTATGACAAATTATAGTTTAAAAGTTCATTCTTTAGTTGACCAAAATTGAGGTTACATGCTCTATGATTATTTGTTCAGTTAAATTTTTGATACCTAAAAAAAAGAAAACAAGAGACCATTAATAAAGAACAATTTATTTTACCTACCGACAAACTGTTTGATTTCTTTTAAATGGTTGTCTAATGACAGTGACAAGTCAGTAAATCTTTTGGTAAATAAAAAGTCGCGATAAACATTAAAATTGTGAAATCACTTATATGTTTCTCGTCAGTGCTCAAACACAAAAAGCTTTTGATCACTAGGTTTTCATTTGGTGTGTTTTAATTTCTGGTACAACTCAAGTGTTTAAGATGCCAACATGGCAGCATAAGGTATGCAGTGCCAGATCTTTGTTTCATTCAGTTACTGTACGATTGCTATTGTGATATTCTTTTTGATGCTTATTTTATCACAGCGTCTCCGGAAAATTTTTCTTCATATGTTTTTTTATATTCTCTTGTAGCAATTTTCCTTTCAGTTGTCTATTATTAAGATGTAGTAATATCCATGTTTATAGATTTTTTACTTTTTACATCCATGATTCCGCTTAATTCTTCCGCAGGCGAAATACCAGATATCAAAAAGCTTTTAGAGTTTCCTTTATCAATTAGCCGTATGATATCGACTTTAACCCTTGGACTATTATTTTTATCCCTAGCAACCACGTCAATATTGTCAAGAGTGCTCTTGGTATTAATAAGAAACATTTCTCAAAAGTGATTATGTATTTATATGATATTAGTTGATAAGATGAAATTATAACTTCAACTTTCAAGCAATACCTAATTTCAAATTAAGCTAGTAACTGGAAGATGAAAAATATAAAGTCCAGACAGGATTCGAACCTGTAACTTTCGCCTTTGCAATATGAGAAAGATCTCATATTATTTCAGATTAGAAACAAAATTTTGATTTAAAATCAGTTAATAAAGTAAAGAACATGTATTCTAAAATCTTAGATTTCATTATAAGTAGCCACTCTAGCATCCTGTTGGATGTTGAGAAGGTTGATTCTCCAATAATATCTGAAGATGCTAAATTTTATAATTACTGGCAGAAAAAAACGTAATTATGCAACTGCTAATAAATACACTTTCACATTGTCCAAGTATTAAGCATAACTTTAAAAATTGCAATTTTTTCAAACTATATCAGGCAACTTGAGAAATTGATTGAACCGCCATATATGACACAAAAAATGTTGAAATGGCTCTTGAAAATTTTTATAAATTAGTTGGTAAGTGTTTCAGAAAGTCATACCTAAATACAAATGTAAAAATCTGCCATGGTGTGATAGTGAATTTTCGACTAGTCTGAATTTAAAAAATAACCTTAAAAAATGTGGTCTGCTGCAACAGCGTAAAGACAAAAAAAGATTATACATTCTGATGAAGAAAGCATATGAAAAGTATATAGCAAATGTTGACATGGGAATTGGGATGGGAGTGACTGAAATTAATAATGGGACGCGCTTTAAATCTAAAAAAAAGAATCATCTGGAACTAAAGATTTTAAAATGGGAGGAAATTCTGAACCAATAGCAGAAAGACTGCTGGAGCAGTTGCAAAATTTTTACTGTTTATGTGAACAGTCCAGCTAAGTATTTACACACAAGACATTTGATAAATAGATCATCACATTCTTCTAACTTGAAGTTGATATTCAAAGCTCAACTTTGAAAATTATGTCGTTACCACAAAAATAGAAAATATTTGATGAATCCAAGTCACTGTTTATGAATATTAAGACGTCAATTCTGGTGCACCTCAGGAGGGGTCCAACTTGAGACTGACGGCTGCCTGGATCAAACAGATTCATGTATGACTGGTGATCGCAAGATCCCGAGTTCGATTCACGCCACGAACTGCTTGAAAAATGTTAAGCAAGTATTTTTCACAAAAATATGCCCTCGTTAGGATGAGAGGTAACATGTAGGTCCAACGACACCAGAATATATAATGTTTTTACTAAAACCGCGTCGTTATTACCATTGTATTAACTTACGATCACTCAATCTATTGCATGTTTAGCGTCACTCATCCACCTTCTACCAAAGATCGTTCCATTATTCGACAGTTGCATTATACAATTCTATTGATGCTTCTCTAAAGAATAAATCAGTATACATTTTTATGAGATTCTACAAAAAATATCTGATTAACCTACAATGATCTTATGCTTATTTCATTTATTTACTTATTCAGTAGTGGGTAGAGAAAGTATGAACACATAAATTCAGTTAACTGTGTGCTGCTGCTTGTTACGTTTGATGCTTGCTGTCTGTTACTACAATATTACTTCAGATTAAGTGAAAGAACAGTCCGTGACTGAACTTCGCCTGCACGATTTTGTGTGCTTTTTTCTCAATCAGTTTGTATATGTTAGTTTAGATAAATAAAGACGATAAATAAAAATAAAAATAAATAAAAATAAATGTGTGATTGTTGTAACGCACGTTAAAGTTCTCTACCTTGTTTGAAATAGTAAGAATTCAGCAAAATTCAAAATTTCCAGGTAAAAAAAATTTGCTACCTGGCCTATGTAGTACCTTCAGGTGGGGCATTGGAAAATCAAATGTAGAGTCCAACTTAAGACCACTCTCTTTCTTACATTCATTAACAATCTTCCAGCATGTTTACTGTTCTCAAGGTGCCTTTTGTATGCAGATGATATGAAAATATATATAAATATCAATTGAATGGAAGACCATAACAAGTTATAGAAAAAAATTAAAATTATTTCTAATTGGAGTACGGAGAATAAGCTTGTATTCAATACATCTAAGTGTTTTGTGGACATTTACGCACAAAGTAATGTCAGAAAATTTCAAATTACAAAATTGGCTACACAAAAATTATCCGCTCCAACTGATCAAAGATTGAAGGTTAATTCTTAAATCAACTTTAGATTTTTGGTGTCAAAATAACAAAAAATTTCAGATGTACGAAGAGTGCTAAATTTCTTATTCATAACTCTTTTGGCATTAAACCTATCAAAATACTTTAAAAAATACTTTGTACTAAGCTGTAATATAAATATGTAGTTTGGAATTCAAGCAGCCTCAAAAATATCTTTGCAACTGAAAAAGTCGGAATAGATTCATAAGATTTCAATACTAAAGACAACGTAATGTATATCTACATTATCGAACAATCAGAACAGTGCATCTACAAAAGCAGTATCAAATAATGTTTCTTCAAAATCAGATAGATCTTTATGTATTACTTTTTGTCATTAATTATGGAGTAATAATATAGATTACAATAAACTACTTATCAATGAAGGCTCCTAGTAAACAAACACATTCACGATATTATTTTTCATTCTTTGTCATAAACTTATAGTACTAATTTACTCTATGTTAAAGCAAATAAATTCTATCAGCTCTTTTCTAGGTATTGACTTCTTTACCATAAAACAAACAATTTAGAGATATAATACAATATTATTTTGAGCAGTGAAAGAATGGTAAAACACATGTTCTTTGGTAGAGGACCCTATTTGTAAGTTTCTGGATAATTATGTAACACCTAACGCAAAAAGTAATATACTGAACACTATATATCGCACTGTAATTCGTCAATGTCATTAAAGCATGTTCTATGATATAATAACAAAGTTAAGTTTTCATGTAATAAGGCATAAGCCTGTTTAGAAACCTGTTTAGAAATACATAAATATTAAGTATAGTTTAAAGATATTATATGCATGAACATTTCAATACTAAAAATTTCTAAACCGTCAAGATTCTACATTCTATTAGTGCCAGACCAAAAATCACAAGGTTTTTTTTTTATTAGAAACTCATGTTAGTCCAGTTCTGTTGAGAACATATACATCAGTATTGACTGATTCAGCATATAGATGACGTAAAAAAAATTTGCTTCACAATAGACGTGCTCTCTACAAGAATTGTTTTTGTGCTCTACACAATCATTTAGTTCAAATCTGTATGGGGCACATACAGAGTTCTTCACACAACACTTACTAACAAGCATTATTCAAGTAATTTGTTCCACTATCTGTTAGAATTTTTTGATATTAACATCAAAGTAGGTTTTTACTTCCAAGCAAAATGCTAACAGCTCGACTTTTAGCTCTGATTCTTCTCGGGTGAAACACAACATGACGGGAGCTACATACCACTGATTTCTTATAAGAGACAACATTCATAGTGCTACACACATTTGATTGAATTAGTTTTTGTAGTGCAATTGCTCTTACAATATTTTTGTAAAGCTTTTCAAATGCTGCCTTCCTTATATACAAGTACTGTATATCATGATTTAAACACCTACATCTTTCAAAATGTTGTGCATATTTTTTATTTGGGTAAAAAGATACGCATGCCATAGCTGCAACGTCGTTTCTGTGGCTACATTAGTGCTCCTTGTAATCATTACCACCATAAATATTATCTGTAGTTATTCTCATATACTTCCATCGCCAATAACAGTATTTTTATATACGAAGTCATAATACCCATTGTAAGTAAAGGGAAATCTATACCTTTGCTCCTGGCAGTTTTTAGAAAAAAATTTGATTGTAAGCTGGACATTTGAAGCACATTATGAATCTTGCTCAAAGTTCACTTTACCATTTAAAAACATTTCAAATTTTACTATACTTTTGCTGCGTACAATTGCTTCAATGCATTAGATTTGATCAACAATAAAATCAGAACAACATATTTACTGGATATTCCAATAAAGGTTTGATGACCACTACCACTAGTACTTGATTGAACACCAGATTTTAGACACTTGTTCTACAAATGGTATTATGACAACCAGCACAATCTTGTCTTAAGTGATTCTTGCACAATTAAAGTATTTAATCCTAGACCTATTTTTCTTTGTAGCTTTAACATCTTGTTGCTGTAGGTTCAGTTTTGTCAACAAAAGAGTAACCTTTAAAATATAAGCCACAACTATTCTATCATTAATCGTGAATAGTAAGGTACACTAACTATTTTCCACTGAATAACAAGCACCATAAAAATGACAACGATTGTATGTAAAGTAAATACTATTTGCTTTACAATCATTTAATTTGAAATTATGCTATTGAACTTATTCATTTTTATTGCCAGCTGTTCTGACGTTGTAACATGCTGAGTTAGCGGTTCTGATGTTGTAATATGCTGAGCTACCGCACCATTTGGATCTCACTTGAAATAACAAAATTGTCTTTGGAATAAAAAGAAACTTTTGGTAAATTTTGTGTCATAAATATTATGAAAATTTCACCTCATTTCATATAGTTTCATAGTTCATAAAACACTATAAGGGCCAACGTTTAAATTATAACAATTAGCCGATTTGCACATTATTATTAATCCTGTAGTGTACTCAGCTGTTACCTCTGCAAACTTCTTCACTTTTTTCACAATAAACATTAGGAACTTTAACCCTATCTAACAATTTACACATTATAAACAGCTACTGCAATCAATTATCACATTTAGAAATGTTTAAACAAAAACAACTTTAAGCTGCAACAAGAAAAAAACATAATTCACACACATACTTGTTCTTTCAAACATACAAAAATCGATTCCATTATGTAAACATTTGTACCTGGCCCAAAACCTGCACATTTTAAGACAGTAAATCTCAAAAAACAATGCAGTGTAAATTAAATAATTACTTATTTAACGAAATAGTGGAATACATATGAAAATATATAACCCACTTGAAAACAATTCAACTGTTTTCCCAATATTAGTGTAAATAAATATTACGATCAAAAGTCCACAACACTTTCAACACTACTTTTTAGCCATCAACGGATAATATCATATAACCACATTTTTTTATCAAAATAAGAGACAGAATAATTAAAATCTTGGTTTAATGCAACTAAATATTAAATTTCTAGTTTCATCTAAGACATGGGATAATTTGCAGCTCAATTAAATTAGCACCTACAGAGAATTTCATTCCTATTAAACAACACAAACAGTTCATAGCCAACAACAGACTGCAAGTAGCCACATAGCACAATAACACAGTGAGAAAGAAGACTTAATAGAAAGTTTATTGTTCTGACAATAAAGAATCACTATTCGTGTTTATTCTGTAACAATGATAGATTGTGTATGATTCAAAACAATTCAAGGAATTAATGGGACGGGTAATCTATAATAGTATAACAATAATCAAGTAAAGTAATTGAATTTCCTAGATAAGATTCACAAAAATTAATTTTTATCATAAGTATTATGTAAATGATTTAATTGCTATTTCTGAAGGTTCAGAGATAATTATATTGATTAGTACATTATTTAATACGTAATACAGTGCTGGTGGTATATTTTTTAACTACGGTAGTAAGGTTTTGGAATATGAGCTTTTCTTCTTAGTGTCTTTCTTGTTCCAAAGCCCTCAACACAAAAATTCAAAATATGTATTTATGTAAATAAATCACAATCTAGCTTTTGTATAATAAGTTACTATAAATCTCAACTCTAATTAGGTACTTAAATAACAGAATAGCCTCATATTCAGTCGTTAAGCTTTTAAACAATTTTGAAATATACTTAAATAGTATTACTATGTTGTTCCTAAAATATCAGTGGGCTCGGTAATGTTATCTTTGCCATTTTAGTATAAAATGTTATTTATTTGCCAAGATATTGATTTAGTAGTAAACTTGTAGGGCAATCAACAGATACTTGTGATGCTTATTTTAAAAACAAAGCTCAAGAGTCACTCTAAATAAAATTTAACATCAACCTGTTATGCTAAAACTCCCATTAAGATAACCAAGTTTCTACAGTTTAATAGATATATGACATATCTACAGCGCGTGATTTACTAAAAAAAACATATGCTTACGTTTCATACTAGATATATCAAAAGATACTAGGATTTCTAATTGAACTATATTAAGCTGCTTGTAATTAATTAACAACTACAGTAGTGTGGTGATTATGTTATTGTGTTACATTTTATTAAAAAAATGCTTGTTGTATATTAATATAGGTACTTTGTCACTTTATTCAAATATACTGGAACATATAAAAAAGATGTACAATTACAGGATAATCTAAATAAGTTTGTAGTAGTTCACCAATTACACAGTTTAATTTCTGCACTGGGTGTAGTATTTTAATCTATCTCATGTTTGATGCTATCAAAATAAAATTCAAAACTTTGTCACAATTAAGGCCCCAAAAAACTACTGTCCAATAAGTATTAAATTCCACGAGAATTATTTAATGCTATAAAAATTGCTACCATATCATAAATATCAATAAAAAACAACATTTCCTTTTTTTGTATATTTACTGTGAGAACAATGCACTATCCCATGATCTAAAATTCTTTTAAAAGATGCTATTAAATACATTTTTAATATGCTCTATATAATTGCCTCAACATGCTTTACCGTATCATATACGGCGTAAAATGGTCATACTTTGAGGACACGTTTAGCAGCTGGAAATAAAATACATCATAAAGATTGAGATCTGAGGATAAGTATGAAAGAGCAAACATGCCTTCTATAATAAAAACCACAATAATATTGGTTACTATATGAGATATACCATATATTTGACTTTTCAATGCTACATCTAAAGATACTGTATTGGCCAGGAGGCAAGTTTTTTTTTACCTGGTGATTTTGAATTTTGCTGAACCCTTGCTATTCCAAGCCAGGTAGGAATGTTTAATGTACGTGACAACACACACATGTGCACGCATGCACATACGCACCTGCACACACGCGCGCGTATGCACACACGCACATGCACACACACATGTGTGCACACAAACACACACACAAGGTATCTCTTAATTCATTTGGGATTTGGTCCGTCATCAATTAATGAATCATATGCCAAGTGTCTGGACACAAGGCTTTATGTGTGAACATAATGCTACTTTGGATAAAAGCTGTCTTGTTTAACCTACTGTATATTCAATATTGGTATGATAAAGTTTCTACTTGCTAGCAAACTGTCTACTGGATGGACGCGGTAGATCTAGTGTCTAGCAATATGGAACTCCACAAAAATACAACACAACACTAGTTCAAAAACTTTTATCATTAACATCTGAAAATTCTGGACACACGTTTTATTAAATACAACAACTGCCTCCTTTAACCTACTCTGTCTTCTTCATCTCTGGGGTATGATAATATATTTGTGATTCATAGAATTTTGATAAAAGATATTTCTTTTTTCTCAAGTGTACCATTTTTCCAGATTGTTTCCATTTTATTTTTGACTAGAAGTTGGCGATAAAAAATTTGACAAGTACATGCTTTTAAAATCATATAAATGATTCTCATTAAAATCTCCAGAATTTTTTAAATTTCATTTATATGAAGATGCATACTTATAATTGTGGCTGTGGTGTTGATTGTAATTTGTATAGAGATAGTAGTAGATGCAACCACAACCCTGAGATAAGTTAGAGCTTACATTAGCCATTGTGATTTCTTTATCTTACTAAAAACATGTTTCAAATATTAAAAACTTCTAAGATGCAAAAATCTGTAATTAGAGTCAAATCACTACTGACGTACCTAATAGAATACAATGTTGTTGATGCATCATGAAATGATTACATTGACAGTGCATAATCAAAGTGCAATAATTTCATTATTTGCATTCGCTAATATATACTTACACAAGTCTTAACTATATATTATGAATAAAACTGAATTAAATTTGTTTCCTTCAAAATATGTCAATAGATATTCTGCAATACTTAACAAGAAAACAAGATTACTTTATTATATTTATTAAAGTCATAAAATAAAATAATTTATATATTCTATGCTTCAGAAAATTATATAGACAAAACTAAGTATAATTAAAAGCACTATTTTGGTAAAAATCAGGCCAGTAATCAAAACTGGTTTAAACCACTAGAAGTGGTTTTAACTGCACTTAAAATTTTATAGTTGCTACTCATGGAGCAAGATATCTGCAAAAAAATGTCAACAACTCTACACCAAAATACTTTAAAATTCACAACGATCCAAAGGATCGTTAAAAATATACGATGGTTCAATGAAACCACAATCTGCAGGTTACAAAATCAAGTCGTTGCTTAGAAAAGTTATAAACAAAAAATCTTTTGAAAATAAAATAGGCAATCAAATTCCTAATGTCTAGTATAGTAATTTGTATGGAAGTTATGCATCTAATGCATTTTGTGGTTGCACTTGATAGATTGCAAGTTGATAAAGCTTCTATTGTCGACACAATGGAAGTGTGCCTAAATCTCATGTTTAATAAAAGAATTAGAACCATATACACGGCTTTTAAATAGATTTAACAATCTTTTAAATTTGTACATACTGTGACATATATGTTGCACCCAATTTACATGGGCAGAAAATTAACTTCCAAACAAAAAATGTGCATGAATGTAAGTGACCATAGAAGCAAGTCCTAACTTTTTATCTCTAATGGTAAAATTTAGCCTGTAAATAAATCCATTCTCTAAAAAAATTTTTTTACTGGTATAAAAATATCATCCCATCGAAAATTGCTAAGGATTGTATCATGAAAATATAAATCTAAGTTCTGTAAAATTTGTAACATCTTTTTAGACAGTTTTGTTTATATTGATAGGGATTGTTTTTAAACATCTGGAAAATTGGTTAACTGTATAGTATGCTTAATTTCATGCATAAAGATGGATCATCAATTTGTGAATATGATTATTACATTTTAGGGTATTATTGACTTTTATCATAATATGAACTACTTAACCCTTATTAAAAACGTTAAAGTAGCATTTTCTTTTATTGCAATTATTACTGTAACCATTTTAGTTTGTTTGAATTAATTTGCTGCTACGTTTCTTATCAAACTATATACCTGGCTGCCACTTACATGTTTGGTAGTTTTTCTACAAGTGGTTACAAAAGTAAGGAGATATTTCCGTTTTAAAATTTTTTGAGCATATATCTACTATTTACCATTTTTTGTTGTTTAATGTAGTACAAGATTTATGAATGAGCAAGAGCTTCCTTGATTAATTGCTTCAATTATTTTTGTTTTATGTGTTAAGTTTATTTAGTGAGTACGCGTTCTCAACTTATTTTTGGTTTAACAGTTTAAAAAGGTAAACATTTGTGTGCTTTGAGTGTTCAACAAGAATTCGTGTATTTCATGTAAAATTTTTGGAAAGCAAGGTTTAGTAATTTTCATCTACATTTATCTTTTTATTCAAAGGGACTCTAACCCTACTTCACTTTTAACCCTGGTTAGGTGGCACGCATGCAATGTTTTCATTTGTTTTTTTTCCCACTCATGTACAATAACAATTTTTTCTCTCTCCTCCATCTATGGGTAGATTAAAGAACGAAAAACCTCCCATTAACATCTCAACGGCACCTTTAGGCAAAACTTCACCATTTAATCATTTTCCATGTCTCAAAGATAAAAGTGTGCCAAAATATTATAAAAGTAGAAACTTCTGATAATGAATAATAATAAATCATGGCAAATAACAATAGATGTCAGCAAATAAAAATAAACTATAATGAACAATAACGATTAAAAAGAAATGACAACAGAAAATAATAATAAAATTGAGTCAATTATGTTTCTGTAGAAAGTTTCTTTAAGCACTAATTTTATATCATGTCAGCTTCTGGGCCTTTGTAAAATTCAGAGCATTCAATTTGCACACTCTGTTTTATTACCTAATGATAGCCGCTACCGTACAACACTTCAAAAGTACGAATATAATAGTTACAATACATAGTTTTTATATTAAAAATGGTACCATTTCACTGGCACTCGATTTGCACTCCACTGCATTAATGTTAACAACTAATTAAAATAGCAAACTGTAAACAATATTAATGAGTTTATTATAAGCACTTCAATCCTGTTACGTAAGTAAGCAGAATAATGACATTTCACAATAAATGACCATTTATCAAGGGTGAATCAAAACAAATGGCGAAAGTTTTATAATCAACAGCAATGGATGACAGAATATGGTACTAAATAATAATAATAATAATTAGTTTCAATAAGCAACAATCAATGACTGTGTGCATGCATGCGTGCGTGCATGTGTGTGTGCATGCGTGTGTGTATGTGTGTATATACATACGTATGCACATACGTATACCCTATTCACGATTAATATGGGATGACATCGTAAACAGTAATAAAGTGTTAGTAATTGTATAATGTTGACGTTACTATGAACGCTTGCTTTAATGATATTACGATTTAGTATGTTACAGTTGGCAGTTTTGTGCGGTGTTGTAACATTTTCTGCTTATGTATCCTTAGACGCAGAATTTGTATATAGTGAATTTTTAAGACACTGCTTTTATTACTTGAAAACTCTTATTTCTGCATCTTGAGTTGCATTGCTACCACAATTCACTACCATATAGAGAGAGGGTATTTTAAAAATAACCTTACAATTTATTGTGAATAGGAGTATTGTGCATGCATGGGAAGTGCATGTATGCATATGCGTTTGTGTGCATATTATATAATAAGTGAATAAACTTAATAGCAACAGCTGGTACAGGAAATGATTAGCAAAGTAGAAAAATGCAGGAAATAAAAACGTTCAAACTAACCTAATTATGACAGTATTTATTGAGCTGGTAATCTTAGATGCAAACAATATACAAATTTGATAGATATCTTGGTGCACGCAATAGAACCGAGTTTGCTATATACGCACATGCTACAACAACCAGATGGTGTTTGATGGTTAATTGCAATAAAAATAATTATAATAAAATATATAAAAAACATCACCCGCCATAAGCATACAATTTTTTAAAAGAGTATTTACTTAAAAGAAATAGACAGAGTTTTGTGACAAAGTGTTTCAGCCCATTATCAATGATTGAAGGTCCCAATCTGAATATCACCAGCAATCTCCAGATGCGCAAGCACATCATGTTCAAGGGACTATTGAAGGGGTGAAACTTTCTCAGCCTAATGAATACTAAGGTGCCTAAATTAGCAAAAGAGAACTTTTGTATAATGCTGTATGTATGAAGTGCTCCTTGAACTAAGAGTACCAGAAATCTTGTTGAAGCAACTGTCAGTAAGAGATATGGTCAAGTGAAAGTTCTGAAAAAGCTAGTTTCAAACTAACAGTTAGAAGAGACAATATCAAGAAATTACCTGGCATAAGGCAGATTAGATCACTGGAAAAACTGCTAATGAAAGTTAAGAGATCTGAGTTTAAGGAATAAGGATTGTAAATATTCTTGGTAAGTTAATACTTGATCGCTTTTGGTTAAGAAGTAAGATCTTAACGGAGTTTTCTTCTATAGATATTGTATGGACCGTATAAATAAAGCTGCACTAGTGGACTTGATTTGTATAAGAACCGTTTTTATTTTTGAAAAATCATTAACAGATTATTCACTTTGCTATCAGCGTCCACTTTTATGCGAATGTTAATGTTAAGATTTCAATGTCCATGAACTATTCCACAGAATCTATTAAACCTATTATGTTTTGTGTAACTGACCATACACGTTCATTAAAAGTAATATACAAGTCATCAACAGCGTAGCAATTTTTTTCAATAAACTCGTTCACTGTTTTATTTCAGCAAACTTTTCGATAGTGCTCGGTCTTTAAAAAAAAGAACAAGTACTAAATTTAGAAAGACACTTACCCATCAAGTGATGTAATCCACAATTACATTTAAATTTATCCTGATATAAAATATGTTGCTTGTTTGCAGACGTTCCTAGGTCCCCACGAGTATTTATTTTAATTTTGGCTATTGTTGTGACAAACTTCACGGTGTTTAGCCACACTTACAGCAACTGATTCTCTGGTAATTTCTTTGAGAGTTATTACACTACTTTCCATAGCTCTAGAAATGTCGAATGTATTTGTAGCTTTAAATTGCCCTTCCGAAGTAGCTTTTCTCTGAATTCACAAGTGGTGACAAGTTGTTTTAAGTCGGCTACAAATTGGTCAATCGTTAGATCTTAAAGCTGATCTCCTTTTAAAGAATATGAAATGTTGATACAAGGTGTTTTTTAGTGAATTACAAAACTTAATAAATATATTTAGTATTGCATCCAATTTCGTTTGACCTTCTGTTTCAAGGTATTCAAATGTATTGTAAATCTATATCGCTTCATCGCGTAATGTAATTCTAATTTTTCTTTTGTTGCTGGCTAATAAATACAGTTTCAACTTGTTTCCAAAATTTCCAGTTGTATGTTATATTATTTCCTACAGACCTTTATTAAAGCCGAATAATAATTATTTTTGTTATTGTTATCCAACCTAGCTATGTTACCACTGCCACCATGTAATGTTAATCTTTGCTTGATTACATAAAAACTATTTGTAGGGACTATGGTTATATTGACATGAAAAAAAACAACATTATTTTGACTACAAAAAAAAGAACATTATTTTGACCACACAAGCTAGGAAGCAGGGGTTTTTACTTGGAAATTTTGAATTTTGCCGAACCCTTGCTGTTCCAAGATAGGGATCTTTAACATGCGTGACAACACATACACAGAATCTACACTTTATCTCTCATTCGAATGAGAGCACATTTTTGTGAAAAACGCTTGCCTAACATTTTTCAAGCAAAGCGTGTTGGCATTCAAACCAGAGACCTTGGGTTCAGTAGTCACACACATACCAAGTGAGCCACAGAGCCACCCTTATGTTTATCAACACTAGATTTGATTTTCCAAAGCTCCACCCGAAGATACTACATTGGCCAGGAAGCGAGTTTTTTTACCTGGAAATTTTGAATTTTGCCAAACCCTTGCTGTTTCAAGCAAGATAGGGATCTTTAATGTGCATGGCAACACTCACACACAGGACCAACATTTTACCTCTCTTCGAGGACATATTTTTGTAAAAATACTCGCCTAACATTTTGAAAGTGGATCGTGTCAGGTTTCAAACCTGAGACCTTTGACATAGATGTCACACGCATACCAGCTATGCTACAGTGCTGTCCCTTATGTTTATCGACCATTGGACAGATACTGAGTATAATAATTAATGTATTAACAATGCGAGCATGGCGCTAGCATGGTCTTGATAACATATTATGAGAGGGAGTTAATGAAGTCGGCAAGTAACAATAAACTATACCCAGACATCTATAATAAACATCGACTCCTCACTCTAAAGAATATTCAATGCAAATTAAGAGATGAAATTGGTTCTATAATGTAAGTTAGCAAGTTTAATTCTAATAATATTAACACAGTTGTATTTTTAAAGAGAGGAAATATATGGCATACCAAAAATATATTACATTCACAATTTTAATTCTAACAATAAGTGAGTTGAAAACAAAACATCCACAGATCAAAATAAAAATTTAAGACCATTTCTTTAAATGAATGACAATACAGAAAATATACTTCAACAGATACAATACTGCTAACTTGAATCAGATAGATTTTGAGTGAAGCGAAAAGGCAATAGTACAATTTGCCGTTGAATTAAGCAATATCATTAGATTATCACTCAAACTAAATAGGAAATATAACAAAACTCTTGGAATATGGATAACATGGTCTTGTCATAATATATCACAAAGAAAGCAATTGAGTAAAGAATTTTAGCTTATTATCTTTTAAGAAAGTTTTCAGGAAAGTGGAAAAAATATTTTTTTTGAAAACAATGTTGTAGTTAGAATAACAAAGATAAACTGGAAGTGATTAAATGGCAAATACAATGTTAAAAGTTTATCCAAGTTTGTACTCACATCTACTATCTAGTACTTGCCATCACACATTATATTACTTTTCCTAATATTCCTCTTTAAAAAAGAATACTTTTTTATATATCTGGCATAACACTAGGCATGTTCATACAAAATTTTAAAAATATGTTTAGAAACACTAAAATGTAATTAAAAATGTTTACCATAACTAGTAAATTGTGATCTATAAAATTTTGATTTATCTGTGACATCCTCCATTCTGTCAATATCTAGATAGTTTTAAGATATCAAGCCCACATTTTGATTTTCAATCATCGGAGATTGCCAAGGAGTCAAACGGCGAGTCAAATTTCATACGAGCAGTAAGTTTAAACAAATATATCAAATATATTAAAAAAAGACATTATATGCATATAATCACATTAATTAAATCTATTAGTAACAGTATTTTTATGTTACTTACTATCTCACCCATAGTAAAAGATAAGAATGAAGTGTTTGGTATTCCAATAGAGAAAATTTAATTATCTATTGTTATATAAAATTAAAAGTTGATAACATAAAAAACAGGAACATGCAATTATGATTTAAGTATAAAAAAATATAAAATATGATATTTTCAATGTTTAGTTGAACATTTGGTACCAGGTATAAGTTTTAAACAACTTTGTTATGAATTTACACAAGTTGCTTGCGAATTAATGAGTATCACAAATAAAAATATCAGTATTGCTGTTAAGAAATTCAAATTTAAAATATTTTACAAAACATGAATTACAATAGATACATTTTATTTAACTTCTGCTATTTTATTAAAACCCTTATTTGCAGTCTCCAAAGTGCACCTTTCTAATTTTAAAAAATGTTTCATGCTTTGGGTAAACAAACTAAAAATGTAGTAGAAAATCATTCATGGTGTTCGTTTTAATTTGAAGAATACAAAAAATATTTTTAAGTCGTTTCATTATAATAAGAACTTTTCTAGTAATACAAGATATTTAGTAAGTTTCAAACAAAAACAGTATACCGAGGTCCCATATATTAATTAAAGTCAATTGGTCAAACACAGAGTGTATAGTTTAAAATACAGTACATGGGGATTTTGAAATCTGTAGGAGATACAATCTTGGTTAAATGGGATGAAAGTAGCACAGTAACAAGTGTCTTAGATCGATATTCAAATTTCAAAAATTCATAAGTTACTAGATATATGCACAAAATTGCCAATTTATTTATTTGCCCATGGCGTGGCTGATAATTAAAATATAAGCTCAAATTTTGTAGGTACATCATGCTAATCCACCATTGCACTTCAGATGGTGCACTTAGATTTTGTCTAGGACACATAGATTTTACACGACAATCTTCAACTTTTTATTTTCTAACAGCAGCAATATTTGACTTTTACATTTTTGAAATGCTTACAAAAAGTCCTTTCAAAAAAGTATTACATGGCCATATTTGATTGAATCAAAACATTAAAAATCACAAAACTATGTTTTGGTCAAAGTAGGTTTTAATTTCCATTATGACAAAACGAAACAATTGCTCTAAAAACTTTAAACTCGATTACAAATTAACAACAATGAAAACATAACAATAGTCAGATACATAAGTTCATTAATTAATTCAAATATTCAAATAACCCTTCACCTTGTTGAACACTCAACTGACATCTTTTATAAAATATCATGCTAATCCACCATTGCACTTCACATGGTGAACTTAGATTTTGTCTAGGGCACATAGATTTTACACGACAATTTTCAACTTTTTATTTTCTAATAGCAGCCATATTGGATTTTTACATTTTTGAAATGCTGACAAAAAGTCCTTTCAAAAACGTATACATGGCCATATTTGATTGAATCAAAACATTAAAAATCACAAAACTATGTTTTAGTCATAGTTGGTTTTAATTTCCATTATGACAAAACGAAACAATTGCTCTAAAAACTTTAAACTCGATTACAAATTAACAACAATGAAAAACATAACAATAGTCAGATACATGAGTTCATTAATCAATTCAAAATATTCAAACCCCGCATTTTGTTGAACACTCAACTGACATATTCTATAAACAGCTTCATAAGACCTTATCACAGCTGGGGTTATTTCATTTACAGCATCTTGGACTACTTGTGGTAATTAGGCTGCATTTTCGTGTGTTCTTGAGTACACACGATTTTTTACATAGAACATATAAAGAAATCAAGAGGAGTCAAGTCTGGTGATATCGCAAACTACTTGATTGGTCTGCAAATTCCAATCCAATTTTCGTTATATTCAGAATTTAAAAAATCTACAATATTCTGAGCATTTTGTGGTGGGGCGCCATCATTCTGAAAGAACATACTTTGCAATGTACCAAGCGGATGCTCCATTAGTCTATCTGCAATGTTTCCCTGCAATAAATTTTAGTATCTCGTAATCTAAATTTGCATCATAAAAAAAACGGACCTATGATGTAACTTCCAATGATGCCAATCCAGATATTTAATCCCCATTTGATTTATCTAACTTGACGGTTCAAATGTGCATTTTCATCTGATCAAAAAATTGTGTTTTAACGATTGAACATATCACAATTCATAAATCGACTTTCGACAGACCACAAAATTTCATAGTTAAAAATCGGATTTTTGTTGTGTTTTCTGATATACCAATTATAAAATTCCATCTTTCAAATTTGATCTTTATTATGTAATCCCCAACACGGTCGTTCATGGTATGGACAGTACTTGAAACGCATTAAAATAGTTCTTACCATAGAGTGAGCAACACTGTTGCATTCTGAATGCCTGAGAGAAGTATGGCGATTTTCGACAACTAATTGTAAAGCGCGTATTTCTCTTAGGACAAAACTTCTGTACTTGATTAAATTATTCTGTAATCGCTGAAACACACATCTATTTGGTTGGTATCTTTCTAGATATTTATTTAAATACAGTTCAACAGCCTTAGTATCATTCCTCCCAGGAAGAATAAAACAGTCAACAACACAAATGCAATGTTTAAACTTTTAAGTAAATTAATTTTTACACTACAAACTTGAAACATACGATAAAGGACAAACTTTGAAATCTCTAATGTGTAGTGCTATTGTTTCATTTTGTCATAATGGAAATTAAAGCCTATTTATTATGACAAAAAATAGTTTCGTGATTTTTAATGTTTTGATTCAATCAAACATAGCCATGTTATACTTCTTTTGAAAGGATTTTTTGTTAGCATTTCAAAAATGTAAAAATCCAACATGGTGGCTATTAGAAAATAAAAGGTCAAACATTGTCATGCAAAATCTACATGTCTTAGACAAAATCTAAGTTCACCATGTGAAGCGCAATAGTGAATTAACATGACGTACAAAATTTTAACATTCGATTTTAATCAATGGAATAGTTACAAGCAAATAAGGAAATCAACAATTTTGTATTTTATGCCTATATCCAATAATCTATAAATTTTTTTTGAAATTTGAAAACCGATCTGAGATAATTTTACTATTGTACTACTGGCATCCCATTTAACCAAGATCATATCTCCTACAGGTTTCAATATCCCCATGTACTGCGTCTTAAACTGTACATACTGTATATTCTGTTAAAAGTATTTTTTGAAACACAAAAATGAATGATATGCAAAATTTATTAGACCCCAAAATTTTTCCATATTTACAAGTCGGTATTTCCAATCACTAACTGATAAAACTAAAATGTATTGATAGTTTTGTAGTTGACTACACAAATATTTTGCAAAATAATATAAAAATGAATTTCGGATTTTGTAATGAAAACATGTACAACACCACTGTAACACATTCGATGTCATGGAGTAGGTGCATGTTGAACACTAAACAATTTTATAGATGCAGCCGCAATATACCACACCACTCACGAAAACTATACGAAACATATGGGTATTGAACTAAAATATTTTTACCAATGATTACTTTTGGGTAATTTTTGTTGATGGTTATTGCTATCCATCCTAACATTTGACTTTTCAATGGTCCACCTGAAAGTACTACATTAGATAGGAATCAAGTTTTCTTTTACCTGGAAATTTTGAATTTTGCCGAACACTTGCTATTTCAAGCATGGTAATGATCTTTTAATGTGTGTAACAACACTCACAAATGGGACCTACATTATATCTCTCATTCGAACGAGGGCCTATTTTTGTGAAAAATGCTTGCCTAACATTTTTCAAGCGGCCAGTGTCAGAAATCGAACCCAGAACCTTGGATCAGCAGTCACATGTAAACCTGTCTGATCCACAAAGTCGTCTTATTGCAATCACTGAATGAATATGAAATGGAAACAATTTCACGTAATTGTATTTGAATAAAAATAAATTGGTGAACTATGTATGTGTCGTAAAATGAATATAAAAAACAATATTCAAATCTGATGTATGTCACTGGTACTACATAGTCACACTTGCCAAACACAATACTCAAACTAAAAATTTTCTCAAACTAAGCAGGAAGCAATTAGCAACGAACCAGGCAACATCTTCTGTGTATGTCTACTCTGATTATGCTGGCAACTTGGCCACATTATAGCCACGGTAGTCAAAATATAGTCCACAAACTCTTCACTTTATTTTAAAATCTAAATAAAATTCATAGAAATTGAATTAATAAATAATTTGTTACATATCTTCTTGAGATAAAAAATGATTAAGTACTCGGTTATTTATACAACTTATTAAAATTGTAGCTTCATATTAAAAACTAATCTTTTAACACTTCCAGTAAATATGTCTACTTGCCTGTCTTAAAATCCAAAATTAACTTCAATCATTTTTGCAAAAAGTCACTTAAGCATGCTATTTTAAATAACTATTCCTTGTTAGTTAACCAATCGAAATGGTGATCTAGAAAATAGCCAATTACATCTTAATTTCAATAAATTTTTGTAATAAATAGTGTAGTGTCAACCAAAATGGTAAAAAGATGTATAAATATTTAAATGAAACAAAGTACTACAAAATTAATAGCTGACATTTTTTGTAAAGCAGCAAGAATGTTAACGATATTTACAAAAATATTCTTATGAACTGTGAGAAAGTAGTAGAACTAGTTGCATCTATAAGAGTACAGAAAAAAATGATAAGGATGTAGTATTATAATTACTAATGGTGATTAAGAACAAGGAAAATAATAGCATTCAAATAACTTTCTTCAAATTAAATAGAGGTAAACAGGAAATGTAGAACTTTTTAGATTAGCACAGAATAGAAAAGAAGTTAGAGCTGCATCAAACCGACCTTAAGTAAGGTCAAAAACAAAATGATGATGAAACAGGAAAAATATCATTTAAAACGTAATGAATGTGTCAATATGCTAAGAAAAGAAAAAACACATTTTTCATAACAGAATTGATCTTAACAAAGACAACCCTGCTGCAATTGGAAAATTTTAAAATTGTTAATACAACTACAAATGAAAAGGAATAATATATTTAAACAGAACACAAAAAAATTATTCACTGAAGGTAATGATATCATTGAAAAAATTTAATACTTATCTTGTAAATAGTATTGAGTCAATTTTGAGTGGTAACGAAGAGAACTGTGAGTGGGAAAATGAATATATTATACCACGCTTCCTAATTAAATTTGATACCTAATATACCAGATAGTTCTAAATTTGTTAATAAATCACAAAATAAAAACAGTGAGTTATTCAATGCCATGTTCTTAAAACAAACTAGCAGAGTGATTGGACATGCATTGGTACGTACACCTAATTAATGGATCTCTATGTTAGGGAAATATGCTTGAAAGACCTAAAGTAAATACGGTGATACAAATATTAAGGATTAATAACATGGACACGGTATCCGACTTTCACCTTATTAATACTCTATGCTGCATAGATAAAATTCTTGAAACAGTTGTTTAGAATAAACCATTTAAATATTAGAAAATATAAAATTAAAAAAAATTAATCAACCTTCAGGCAAATACCATTTATGTGAGTCAGCATTGCATATGTATTTAAAACTTGAAATTATCTATTAGTTAAAGAATTAAAGACTATTAATCCAGTCAAAATAGACTAAATTATGATTCAAGTTTGCATTAATTCCCAACAAGCTGAATTTTTGTGCAGGCCTTGGATGCGTCATTACAAATGACATGTCAAAAGTCCCCATCGATCCCGCTTGTGCGTTGTTTTTTATTCGAGGTCAAAGGTCACAAATTTGCGTTTTTTGCGTATATCTCTGAAACAATGAGAGCTATCGGAAAAATGCTTTAAACAAAGTTTATAGATCGTAAAATTGTCTACAAAAAAGATTTCAACACTTTTTCTTCTACGGTGCACTGTTCTCGAATTATGGCTATTTCAAACATAGAAAATACGATTATGCACTCATACGTGGCCAGTATGCATTAACTCGTCAGCAGATGTTGTCCTCACCAATAGAATTCGTGTTCTCCTTGCTGTGTATGGAGCTCCAAAAAAAATGGAATCGATAGACAAGTATAGATATTTGAGTTTTGTGAAAAATACAAGAAACAATAAGAGAGTGCAGTTATCTTGTCTCCCTCCAACATCTTCTTCTGCTTATCAACACTTGTTTCGTGTGTTCTACCAAGTGCAAGTGTGGCTAGGCAATGATCTAAATCCTGAAGATTGGGGCTGGAAATTAATGAATAATAGTTTGGAACCAATCCAGACTTTATTGCCACCTGCTCCAGAAAAATTACTCAATACAATTTTTTGTAATTGCAAAAAAGGCTGCACAAACAATTGTGGGTGCAGAAAAGTTGGATTGTATTGTTCATCGGTATGTACCAATTGATGAGGATATAACTGATATATCTCTCTTCTTGGAGCAGTCTACACAAATCGAGCAAGAAGAGAAAGAAGACAGTGAAGAAGAAGAAACGAGTGACTATGAAGAATTTGATGATGAATGATGATGTAATTTTCTTGCTGTTAAAATTTTCATTAAATTTAAATAAAAAAAAAATTCATCAATAAAATAGTGTCCCATTACATTCCCTCGATCAAAATATAGTGTGGAGTATTCCTACTGGGAAAACCGCGTTAAAAAAAAGCGGCGTGTACACTACCTCAGAAGTGGTGCGGAAATGTGTACATATAGTCGAAAATACGACTTTCCTGCGGTCTAAAGTCAGGATATCTTGAAAGCGATGCTTTGTAGAAAAAAAGTGTTGAAATCTTTTTTGTAGACAATTTTACGATCTACAAACTTTGTCTGAACCATTTTCCGATAGCTCTCGTTGTTTCAGAGATATACGCAAAAAACGCAAATTTGTGACCTTTGACCTCGAATAAAAAACAACGCACAAGCGGGATCGATGGGGACTTTTGACATATCATTTGTAATGACGTATTAAAGGCCTGCACAAAAATCCAGCTTGTTGGGAATTAATGCAAACCGGAATGTCTATTTTGACTGGACTATATAGTAATAATACAAAGAGTGAAACTAAATTGCTTTCATGACTATATGATTATTAATAAACAACTAAAATCAATCATTGTTTATCTGAACCTATTACCAGAAATGAAATTCTGCAAAAAAGTATTCTAGGAACCTTCGCTCTCAACTTTGTAATACATAAACATTTTCTTATCAACCTCAGATAAATTTATTAACTAGTTTGCTGAAAATTATAAGCCAATTTCATATAAAAACATAAATGTTACAGTGAATTATGCGAATGCATGTCTTAGAGATGTCCTTTCACACATAAGTAATAATAGACTAATGCTTAATGTGCATAAACCAAAGAAATGATGACCGAAATACAAACTAAAACAGACAAAAAGTGCATATATATATATATATATATATATATATATATATTGACATGATAAGAGGTCACGAGAGGTCATTGAAACCCAAATTCTGCAAATAAATACCACCAAAATATAAAATGCAACCCCTCTTGCATTAAAAAACAATTAAAGTTTAAATAAATTGCCCTGTGGATTAGCAGAAATTTATTTTAAATTAAGAATTTTCTAGATTATTAAGAATATAAAAGATATGAGTCATCGGTATTTAGAACTATGTAAATATCTAATTAATAAATGAAACATCTTATTCCAAGAAGCGGCCCAATCATTGAAAAACCCGTTAAAATGATAAAAAATTATTTATTATCGTTCGCATTCACTGTTGGAGAGAAACGATACGACACATTAACCTTGGATGTTCAACAAGAACAAACAGTGCACGTCACGACTAACTGGAACCAGATAACAAGGTAATAAAACGCCGCGATTTTAGACGCTGAGTTTTCTGAGAAACCTTGCATCATAATGTTTCATACTGTTCTAGTAACCTTTGGATATAGATTTCTAATATATAAAGAAGCGTTTATTAAACAAGGATTCATTCAGTGGATTTATTTATTAGATTTATTTCATAAAGTCGATCACGAAATGTTATTTTGATGGAAGTCGCGAGCTGTTGCTTTGTGAAGATAATATTTAAAGTATGCAGTACGCATACCCTAATTTAATAATTATTGCTACAATGTATATAGAAGTGATATTTTAAATACAAATTACATTTAAAAAAATGAAATTTATTAATTACAATCAAGAGGAAAAATTCTTCAAGATAACGCTATTTTAAAATTTTTATTAAGTAATTGCAAGGAAGATTTAAACATAATGTACTATGGTAACTGCTGTTTGAAACGAAGATTTTAAATATGGAAAATCTTGTAAGCTGATTTGATGTCAATCTAAAATAAAAAGGTATTTAATTACAAGGAACGTTTTGTAGATTCTGCAAGTATTACTTTTAGATTTATTTTTAACTGATATTGAAGTATTTGTATGTAGTTTAAGATAGTCTTAATAATTTTTTTTGTACAAGTTTTTACCAGGAAAGTTTGTGATCAGAGTTCAAAACACCTAACTTTTTAATAGATTATATATCAAAATTTATTGGCCAAACAAACCTTACAAGCTTGGCAATAAACATAAACAGGTAAACCATCCATAAAAATTAATTTAGATCTGTAAAGTTAAAATAAGGTAAGGCACAATTTTTTTTTATAACAAGTATTTCTTAAAAATTATTTTATGTTTGAAAGAAATGATGTTGTAAATATTTTTGTATAAGAGAAAATATTTCATACTGCATAAATGTTTTGTGATATTGCTGCTTTATTTCATTTGGAAAACCCCATCAATTCTGTTAAGCTAGCCAGGCAAAGTTAGAAAGGAAAGTAAGTGAACAATTTCAAGTTTTATAAATTGCTGTATCTGTATCACAGCACTCTTTTAGTGACGCTCTCAGTGCGGTCTTATCACAGCACTCTTTTAGTGGCGCCCAATGTGCTGCCATTTTCATAACACTCAGCAATGCCCCCAAAGCGAGGCATTATCACATCACTCTTTTAGTGGTGACCCAACCTGTGGCTCGATTAATTCGTCTATAAATCAGAGTTTCTTGTCTTGTAGGATTTGTTTTGGAGTTTTTTTTTGCAATATCCGATTAAGTTTCCAGTATGACTGATAGATTGAAAGAAGTTCGTGAAAGTTTGAGAGCCAAGAGAGTAGAAATTGGTTCTCAGGAATGCGTTTATATTGAAGAGGCCAAAAAGGAGAATTCAGAGGCCAAGAGTGTAGGAGAATCCTAGGAATCAAAAATGATGGCTCTTTTATTAAGTCTAAATCAAAATTTGAAAAAATTAGTGAAAATAATGAGAAAAGTGTGCAAGAAGTGAAAAAAAATACAAAAGAATTGGGTGATAGATCTGATAAAAATACTCAGGAACTACGAGCAGAGTTAGGAGAGAACATAGCAAAATTGGGGAAAGTTTACGATTAGAAAGTGAAAAGAATGAAAGGAAATTTAAAGAGATTAGTGAAAGAATAATTTTGGGTTTAGAGGAAACTAACGAAATCATTGAAGAAATGAAATTTGAAGTTAGAGGAAAAGTAGTACAAATTTTAGAGGATATGGATGACATCAAAGAGGAAATTGTGCAAATAAAGGCGAATTAGGAAGCAAGTGAAAGAGAAACTAATGAAGAAATTAAAACTTTAGATCAAAAAGTAAACAAAATAGAGGTAAGCTGTCAAGCTGGTTTTAAAAAATTTGGAAATGATTTGGGAAATCTTAAAACAGACTTAGGGAATAAGTTTGAGAACCTAGAAGTTAACGTTAAAAATATTCATGTTGGGGAACCGTTGAGATGGAATACAACCAGTGTTCTGTTGGAATAACATTAAAATTTTATGGGGATAATAAACTTAACCTTAAAATATTTTTAAATAACTTAAAAACTTTAATATAAAGCAACTGGGATGAGCAAACAAAGTTGAATATTGTAAGATCCATGTGGAAGGGTAGTGCCGAAACTTGGTTTGGATTGATTGAGAGTGAGTTGAATTCGTTTGAAGACTTCGAGATTAAATTTTTAAAGCATGTTTGGAGAGACAAACAGCAATTCAAAGTTAGAGATAATTTATTGATGGACAAATATAGTAGCGATTCAGGCATGACAAGAATGTAGTATATGATAAAGAAATTTAGCGTTGCCAAACAACTTGATCTTCCTTTAGAGGACAAGCAAATTATAAAGTATTTAGCAGATCACTTCGAAACGGAAGTAAGGCAATGTATAGCCTTATAAAATATTGTTGATAGAGATGTGTTTTTAAAATATCTTCAAAGTTACAATGATACGGGTCAACCAAGAAGAATGGAGACCAGACCAAAGAGCCAGCCTATGAATACATTTAGATTTCAGAGGAATAATGGGCAGGAGAGGAATCAAGGTGGACCAGTTGAAAAAAAGAATATGCAAAGAAATAATTGGAATAGAGGAATAAGGAATAATGAATCCCGTACTATTGAGAATAGAACCGTTACCCAAGGAAGGCAAATGCTCAGAGAAATGGCATAAATAGTAATACCAATAGAAGGACATTCACGGAAATAGTTAATCAGCCTAGAACATCAAGTAGCCAGGATTTTTAGATGCAGACAAACCAAGCGACGAAAATATAGAAATTAATAAATAAGAACATGCACGTGAATTTTAAAATTTGAGTTGGAAAATGATGAAAAAGTTAATGAAAAAAATGATTTACTACCTATAATAAAATTGCAAGTAGAGGGAAAAGAGATAAAATTGCTGGTAAATACAGGAGCTGTAGCAACATTAGTAAGTGAAGGTTTTATTAAAGATAATTCAGAAGGGTTAATGCAGAGAGTTATCCCTATTAAAAGAAATAATTTAACATCACCGAATAATAAGAAGTTTGCAGTTATCAAGAGTATCATAATTCTGAAAGTTAAGTTGGGAAAGATGGAAGTTGAGCAAGAGTGTATAATAGTGCCAGGATTAAGAGTTGATGTCATTCTGGGAATGGATTTTATAAGTAACATGAAAGGTATAATAGATACCGAAAATAAGGTGATAATTATGGGAGATGAGAGGATTATATGGGACAAAGAAGTCCATATAGAGGTACCAGGAGATTGTATGAATTTGAATCAATTTGAGAAGGAAATGGAAGGTGAAGGAGAGAATTTTAGGTATTAAGTGCCCTGGTGAAGTTAGAAGAGAAGTTGTATCATTTTTAGAGAAAAAGACAGAATTATTAGAAATTGCCGAAGATGATGTTGAAGGGATGGAAGTAATAGAAGAAACTAATGAAAATAGTATAATTGCAGGTGTTGAAGAAGAGATAAAGGAACTTTCTGTGAATGCAGCTCTTAAAAGTAAAATAAATAAAAGTAGTAAAATATTAAATAATGATGAAATATTTTGGGAAGTACAACTTAATAATTCGTTTGGAATAATTGCGATTAAAGAATCAACTCGTTTTTCGAAATGGCGTATGTATAAAGATGGAGAAGTAGCGTTTGGTTTGTCAAAACATTCATTCAAATATGCAGATGTAAGAAAGAATTGGAAGCATAGGAAAAAAAGAAATCATTGAAATGAAAGGGGATGAGGGAGTTAAAAGTATAAATGCGAATTATTTTGAGAAAGATGTAAATTATTTTAAGAGAGAATTTGAAGATAATGTAGATGAGGGATCAATTGCTGCTCTATGTCCAAGTGAAATTAAGAATGAAATAGAATCGTTGTTAAAAAAAAAGGAATCATATGAATTGAAAGCTATAGAGTTAAGAATTGTTACTGATTGTGAAAACAAGTTAGAAGTTATTGATAGTGAACCATTTAAGACTGAAGTTTATTCGTATAATGAAGAGTTGTTAAAAGATGTTTAATTGGAGAGTAACCTAAGTAGGCTAGATATGGAGATTCTAAACCACAAATTTTTTTGACGTGAGTAGTATAGCTGAGTAGTTGCTGGGACAACCCTAAGAAAATTTTATACCCCATATTTTTCCAAGAATATGATAATTTAAGGAGAAATATGCGAAAATATGATGAATTATGCATAATAGTGAAGAGAATTCTATATGAGATGAAACTTGAAACCATGTGTAAATATGAGAAAAAGTTAAAGATATAAGATAGAAATAGGTGGATTGTTAAAAGGAGAAAAGCCCTAGTATAAACAAAATTATGCGTGTGTATTATAAAACTTATAGAATTAGTTATAGATAGCAAGTAGTTAGAAATAAAAATAGTAAAATTACTCGTATATGTGAAAAGATAACGCAGATTTCGAATTTTATATTTTAATTTGGGGGAAAATGACGTAATAAGGGGTCACGCGATGTCATTGAAATCCAAAATATAAAAAAATCCGGAAAAATAGAAATTTTCATAAATTCATGGTTACATCCTGTAAACTACAAATGCACCTTTTTTCATTAAAGTGTCATGCAAAAACGCAAATTGCGCGTGTATAAATAACACCAAGTATTATATAAGCGTATTGTAAATAAATAGCAAGTAACGTAAGTTGTATATGTAAAAATAATTAAATGTAAAATACCGTAAAACGCATTCAATGCAAACGCAAATCGGTCGTTTTAAGATAAAAGCAAAGCCATTTATTTTCATTTATTAATTATTGATACATTTTTGATAAAAATGCTTTTGATTTGCTGTAAATAGCACTAGCTTTATGCAGTTTGCTTAAGAAACTACGATCAACGTGTATTTTAAACCCCAATTTTAATAAATCTTGCGTATGAAAACACGAAAGCAAATATTTTTATGAAATGCAACCTCTTTTGCATTAAAAAGCAATTAAAATTTAAATTAATTACCTCGTGGATTACAGAAATTAATATTAAATATAGAAATTTCTAGAATGTTAGGAATATAAAGGAGATGAGTCATCGGTATTTAGAACTACGTAAATATCTAATTAATAAATAAAGGATTATATTTCAAGAAGCGGCCCAAACATTGAAAAACCCACAAAATCCAAGAAATATCCGATAAAATTGATTACCTTTTGCATTAGTATGCGATGCCCCAATAATAGTATATTGTTAAACAAGAAGAGGAAGCGCGCGTCAGAAATAACTGGAACCAGAAAACAAAGTCATAAAACGCCGCGATTTTAGACGCTGAGTTTTTCTGAGAATCTTGCATCATAATGTTCCATACTATTCTAGTAACTTCTGGATATAGATAAATTGAATATATAAGGAAGCGTTTATTAAAAACAAGGAGGCATTCGATTCATAAATTCGATCGCGAAATGTTATTTTGAGAGAAATTGCGAGCTGTTGCTTTGCGAAGATAATATTTGAAGTATGCAGTAAGCATACCTTAATTTGATAATTGTACTGTTGCAATGAATATAGGAGTGATGTTTTAAACGCAAATTACATAAAAAATAAAAATTATTAATTACAATAAGGAGGGAAAATTCTTCAAGATAACGCTACTTTAAAAATTTTATTACATAATCGAAAAGAAGATTTAATCAAAAATGTACTTTTGTAACAATTTTATTTTTGGTTGATAAATCCCTTCATTAAAAGTGCGAAAATAATAAAACACTTTTATTAAATAATGTTGTAATACATTTAACAAGTAAAATAATACATTAAAACAGCATCTTGATTTGTTAGTCTATTTGTGGTCGGATGTCGGTGTATTCCACAGCCAGTCGCAGGCGCGTTTAGGTGTGACAACCTCCCCCTTGGATCCTCCGATCATCCGAGCGAGTATGATAATCACTCGGCCATACGTGGAAGAAGTAACAACATGTATGAAAGAACGATGGCCAGTAATCTGCGTATCAATTTTAATGAGTGAGGACACATTTTCTGAATAGCGGTTGGTAAAGTATAAACGTTATTATCTTATTTAAATTGGGAAAATTTGTTTAGCGCGACGAGAAATATTACTACAATCAACTATGCACTTAGAAATTTAAAAACTTTAATCGACTTTAAGAAAACCACTTTATTTTACGACGTGTACGGTGTACTTGGAAGATGGAAAGTTGATCTAATTTAAAGAGGATCGCTTGTTACACAGAGTAAAGATGCTACTTTGGTAGAAGATATGCAGTAAATTTCGCATGGTAGAACAAGTACCTAATCAAGGCTAGGAATGCAGTTTTGTTTGGTTCGTAGTAGATCTAAGAAATTCTTTTGTGTTTCACTTTAGAAACACGCTATTTTGTTCCGATGTGTAGAAGTACGAATATGATATTTGTTTCAACTATTGCTAAACTGGATTTCCCAGTGTCAAACTTAAAATTCACTCATTTGATTTTGTAAGAAACAACACGTTGCTTCAGTATAAATTGTTAGTTACAACAACAGGTGATACTGACGTCACTTGTTTGTCTGGAGTATGCTGCTGACACACGTATCCTTGAAAGCAAATGCTTAGCACTGAGTTAGTACCACTTTTGAAAACAAGAATATTTTTGTGATCATTTTCATTAGAAATTAAAACTAGTACTTTTAACTTAAAGAGGAAAATTTGTATAGTAACTTTTGTAATGTAATCGACCTGAACAGATCTGAACGGGTTAGAGTATCTTTGTGTAATAAGTCTACACCTTGCTGTAATATATTTGATCATGAATAAGGTTGATAAACCTTACTTTAAAATTTACAAAGTAATTCAATTATTTATTCAATTTTGTTGCATTGCATTTTATTTAAAAAAAAAGAGATTCTTTTTAGTAAATTATTAGTCCAAGCTTAAAGTTTTTTATTTTGATCAAATGTGATCAAACCTAACCACAGGAAATTAATATCTTTAAGAGTTGAATTTTGATGCCAACCTTATATAGAAAATATCTTTTTAATATTTCTTTAGGTATGTTTGCGTGACACAAACAGTGTTCCAATTTTCTATTAATCTAATTATTATAATTTCTTACAGGAACAGCGTCTTATTCTGTTAAGACAGGTTTTTGTCATCGAAGGCGATCTTTCTTTCTTTGGGTCTCCACGTCCGCCCTTAGAAATATGCCATGCCATTAACGTGAATCGGTCCGGACTTGGTGGCGCCTATTTGTTTTAGTTTGAGTATGACCTACCAACAGATTTCGACTTCCCCCCCCCCATTCCTCATAGCTCTACCCAAGGAATAGACCCCTAGTTACGTCGGAAGACTTCGTTTTGCTGACACCCAACGTCTAGAGTCAGATATATATAATAAAAAGAAAAACGCTTCACTGGCGCCCATTTAAGAAAAACGTAACACTGGCGCCGGCAACGTTTGGGGCCTCGAAATTTGTTTGTTCAAAATTAATTTTACTTCGAAATTTGTTTGTTCAAAAATTATTTTTACTTCGAAATTTGTTTGTTCAAAAATTATTTTTACTTCGAAATTTGTTTGTTCAAAATTTTTTTTTGCTTCGAAATTTGTTTGGTCAAAAATTATTTTTGCTTCGTAATTTGTTTGTTCAAAAATTGTTTTGCCTCGAAATTTGTTTGCTCAACGTTTATTTGATATTAAGGTTTGGTTGTTTAAAAGATTGGTTGAAATGTTAATCCCCATTCAGTCAATTAATTAACTTAGTCAAATTTATTTTTAACTTTCATTCTGTTTTGACCCAATATAATTTTTTTTGATATCGTTTTGGTAAAATTTATTTCACCAAATACACTTTTTGACTTTTACCTTTAGTTGCCCGAATTTGTTTTGACTATTTTTGTAAGGTTCAAATCATTTAGATCTTTCAGTTTGATTCCATTAGGCTTTTGTAATCATGACAAAAAAATTCCAAATTGTTTGTCTACTTAAAGAGGAACTGGAGTAGTGAGTGAGAAACCAGTTTTGGAGAAAAAGAAAATTTTAGGAAGACTGTTAGCTGAAGAAGCTGGTAAGCCTGTTGTTTGATTTGCTTGAGTCAATAAAGAACATTTTTGTCCAAATTTGATGATAAGGCTAAAGATTCTATTTTGAGGGTACATTGGAGTGAGCTGTCTTCGTGTCATTTGAGAATTGCTCTTGTGCATAAGCACGTTTTTGATTTTGTTAGCAGATTTTTATTTAGATCGGCATTGCAACGCAATTTAGTCTAGGCGGAACTTGTCGTCGTGGTTGGTCGCTCAGCAGTATGTTAGTCCAGACGAGACTCAGGAAGAGTTGGTCGCTCGGCATTACATAAGTCTAGACGAGACTCGAGGTGAGTTAGGCGCTCTAGAATTTTTGCATCATATTTTTTTTGGGTTGATGTAATTTTGGTGTTGTTAGTCTAGGTGAGACTCGTAGAGAGTTTGTCACTCTAGCAAATTTAGGCGTTGTGAAGCATTGTAGTTGTTTCGACAGTTCGGTTGGTAGTAGGGTGAGAGTGTACCTGAACACTGATTTTTTTTGTTAGCTATCGTCGTGATTAGTTTTTTTATTGATGATTCATAAGCAGGTAAATGGCATTTAGTTGTTGGTGACTGGTTTTAGAAGTATTCGATTTTACAACCTTTGCGTAGTGCCACGGCACATTTGATTGAGAACTTTTTGGAAGAGAAAGTATTTCTTGTCTACGGAGTACCACAATTTGTTATTTGTGATAATGGTCCACAGTTGATTGGACGTGTTTTTAAAGCTTTGTGTGCAAGGTACGAAATCCAAAAGATTTGGTACAATGCTGTTTATGCTGCTCAATGCAATTTTGTGGAAAGAATTAATAAGACAGTTGGTACTGCAATTCGTTCGTACGTAGAAGAACATGATACGTGGGATAGAGAAATATCAAAAATTCAGTACGCAATTAATTCAGCAAAACACAAATCCACCAACTATTCTCCAAATTTTTTAGTCTTTGGTCGTCAGGTACCCTTAAGTGGAAAAGCTTATAGTGATAATTTTAAACCTGGTGAGGATGTTGATGTTGTTTCAAGTAGTAGACCTTCTTATGTTTTGGATCGTCAACTTTTGTTTGATATTTTTGGAAATGTCCGTGAAAATTTGCATGTAGCTTATCAACGTTCGAGTAAACACTACAATCTTAGAAGAAGAGACATTTCATTCCAAGTCGGAGAAAGTGTTTGGAGAACTAATAAGGTACTCTCGAGTGCTGGTGATAAATTCTCCGCTAAGTTAGCTCCAAAGTTCGTTTTGAGTAAAGTTCGAAAAAAACATTCCAATTTAGTGTATGAATTAGAGAATGAGGATGGAACAAGAGCTGGAAAATGGCACGTAAAGGACTTGAAACCCGTTGAAGCATCGTATCCAAATGAGAATGATGATCCTGACGATTAGTTCCAGTCTAGTCATCTCTTTGATGTTTAGCAAAACAGTAGTTGTTTGCTTTGTTTTGTTCCGATTTTTGATTTAGTGTCGTTTCACTAATTTTGAAGATTTTGTTTGATAATTGAAGCAAGTGGTTAAGGATTTTTGTAGTAGTTTTGAGGTGTGCATTAGTGTGCATACTGGTTATTTTGGTCGCGCGTTATTCGAAGATGTGGTTAGAAGATGTCTTTGAAAGATATCTTTACGATGTAGAAGTAAGTGGGCTATTTAAGTTGTTGGTCCTGATTTCTACATATCTAGGTAGAGAGAATATTGATTTATTCTTTCCCTTATTTTTGACCGTTCAAAATTTTTTTGTCTGATTAGGTCAAATGTTTGCATGGTGAACCTCACCGTTTGATCCATCACTAATAAGATGTGTTGGTTGAAAATTAGTGATAGGATAATCAGTAGGGTGTAGGAGAGTACAACCCTAACTGGTTCAATTTTGATTTTGAATTTTGTAAGTAACCTTATGAGTAGGTTACCTTTGTTTTGATTATCACCTTGTGATAATAATATTTTGAATTTGAATTTTGTAAGTAACCTTTTGGTTAGGTTACCTTTGTTTTGATTATCACCTTGTGATAATAATATTTTGAATTTGAATTCTGTAAGTAACCTTTTGGTTAGGTTACCGTAGTTTTGATTATCACCTTGTGATGATAATGTTTTGTATTCGAGTTTTGTAAGTAACCTTTTGGTTAGGTTACCTTTGTTTTGATTATCACCTTGTGATAATAATATTTTGAACTTAGACCTATTAGTAGGGTCTTCCTTTTGATTGTCACTTTACAGTGATAATATTTTGAATAGTTATGCTATTTTGATGTTGTAGCATTCCTTTTTTTTGTAGATAGAGCTGCTTGAGCTCCAGGAAGTGGAGTTTTTATTTGTGGAAATTAAGATGATTTGTAAAATGTGTGGTTATAGTTAGTAAATACTAGCCTTGGTAGGAGTAAGAACCTCTAGTTAAAGGATTACTTTGAATTTGGATTTTGATTAATTTTTTTGTCCCGTGGAGTGTTTGACTTTCTAATTTGACCCCTCCCAATTTTGACCTACACCGATTGTGACTCCCCAATTTTGTCTCCCTATGGATGTTAGGTACACGTAGTTACCGACACACTCAAATTTGTGAATATTTGTCCCCCTCGTTTTAATAAATTCATAAGAATTTGTATTGATAATTAGGAATGTAGAAGAGGCTAGTATATTTAAAAAAAAAATTTTTGTATTTGTTATACTTAAAGTTTATTCTTTGTTAAAAAAAAATTTTTCTTTTAGGAAAGGGGTAGTGTAACAATTTTATTTTTGGTTGATAAATCCCTTCATTGAAAGTGCGAAAATAATAAAACACTTTTATTAAATAATGTTGTAATACATTTAACAAGTAAAATAATACATTAAAACAGCATCTTGATTTGTTAGTCTATTTGTGGTCGGATGTCGGTGTATTCCACAGCCAGTCGCAGGCGCGTTTAGGTGTGACAACCTCCCCCTTATATCCTCCGATCATCCGAGCGAGTATGATAATCACTCGGCCATACGTGGAAGAAGTAACAACATGTATGAAAGAACGATGGCCAGTAATCTGCGTATCAATTTTAATGAGTGAGGACACATTTTCTGAATAGCGGTTGGTAAAGTATAAACGTTATTATCTTATTTAATTTGGGAAAATTTGTTTAGCGCGACGAGAAATATTACTACAATCAACTATGCACTTAGAAATTTGAAAACTTTAATCGACTTTAAGAAAACCACTTTATTTTACGACGTGTATGGTGTACTTGGAAGATGGAAAGTTGATCTAATTTAAAGAGGATCGCTTGTTACACAGAGTAAAGATGCTACTTTGGTAGAAGATATGCAGTAAATTTCGCATGGTAGAACAAGTACCTAATCAAGGCTAGGAATGCAGTTTTGTTTGGTTCGTAGTAGATCTAAGAAATTCTTTTGTGTTTCACTTTAGAAACACGCTATTTTGTTCCGATGTGTAGAAGTACGAATATGATATTTGTTTCAACTATTGCTAAACTGCATTTCCCAGTGTCAAACTTAAAATTCACTCATTTGATTTTGTAAGAAACAACACGTTGCTTCAGTATAAATTGTTAGTTACAACAACAGGTGTTACTGACGTCACTCGTTTGTCTGGAGTATGCTGCTGACACACGTATCCTTGAAAGCAAATGCTTAGCACTGAGTTAGTACCACTTTTGAAAACAAGAATATTTTTGTGATCATTTTCATTAGAAATTAAAACTAGTACTTTTAACTTAAAGAGGAAAATTTGTATAGTAACTTTTGTAATGTAATCGACCTGAACAGATCTGAACGGGTTAGAGTATCTTTGTGTAATAAGTTTACACCTTGCTGTAATATATTTGATCATGAATAAGGTTGATAAACCTTACTTTAAAATTTACAAAGTAATTCAATTATTTATTCAATTTTGTTGCATTGCATTTTATTTAAAAAAAAAGATTCTTTTTAGTAAATTATTAGTCCAAGCTTAAAGTTTTTTATTTTGATCAAATGTGATCAAACCTAACCACAGGAAATTAATATCTTTAAGAGTTGAATTTTGATGCCAACCTTATATAGAAAATATCTTTTAATATTTCTTTAGGTATGTTTGGGACACAAACAGTGTTCCAATTTTCTATTAATCTAATTATTATAATTTCTTACAGGAACAGCGTCTTATTCTGTTAAGACAGGTTTTTGTCATCGAAGGCGATCTTTCTTTCTTTGGGTCTCCACGTCCGCCCTTAGAAATATGCCATGCCATTAACGTGAATCAGTCCGGACTTGGTGGCGCCTATTTGTTTTAGTTTGAGTATGACCTACCAACAGATTTCGACTTACCCCCCCCCCCGATTCCTCATAGCTCTACCCAAGGAATAGACCCCTAGTTACGTCAAAAGACTTCGTTTTGCTGACACCCAACGTCTAGAGTCAGATATATATAATAAAAAGAAAAACGCTTCACTGGCGCCCATTTAAGAAAAACGTAACACTTTGGTAATTGCTATTTGAAACGAGGATTTTAAATATAGAAAATCTTGTAAGCTCATTTGGACATCGATTTAAAATAAAAAGATATTTTATTACGAGGAGCGTTTTTGTGGATTCTGCAAGTATTATTTTTAGAATTATTACTGATATTGGAATGTTTACATTTAACTTAAAATAGAATAATAAACGATAATCATATAATAATTTTTTTTGTAGCGGATATTAAGCAGGAAAGTTTGTGATTGGAGTTCGAAACACTCTGACTTTTAATAGATTATCTGTCAAGGATTTTTTGGCCAAACAAACCTTACAAGCGTGGCAATAAACATAATCAGGTAAACCATCCATCATAAAAGAAATTTAGGTCTGTAAAATTAAAATAAGGTAAAAAACAATTTTTTTATAACTAGTACTTCTTAGAAATTATTTTATGTTTGAAAGAAACGATGTTGTAAATGTTTCTGTATGAGAGAAAATATTTCATTCTGTATAAATGCTTTGTGATATTGCTGTCTTTTATTTTATTTTGAAAACTCCATCAATTCTGTTGAGCTAGCCAGGCAAAGTTAGAAAGGAAGGTAAGTGAACAATTTCAAGTTTTACAAATTGCTGTAACTGTATCAAAGCACTCTTTTAGTGACGCTCTCAGTGCGGCCTTATTACAGCACTCTTTTGGTGGCGCCCAACGTGCGGCCATTTTTATAACACTCAGCAACGCCCCCATAGCTAGGCATTATCACATAAATATATATATATTTATTTATATATTTATATATATATTATATATATATATATATAATATATATATATATATATATATATAGATGTGATAAAGAACCAAAAGGACATTGAGTACCACGTTCTGTGAGAAAACAGATCCGAAGACAAAATTTTCCGATTTTTAAATTTCACCCTGTATAATATATTCGTAAGATTTCCATGCGAAATAACACACTTTAGGTACATATAGTGTTGACACAGATCATTTAAAAACGAAGCCTAATCCAAAAACCTATCATTAATCCGTGTGTAAATGATTATTCTTGCGAAAAATACCTTTACAACAAGCTTTAAGAAGAAGTGTTATTGCTTATGCAGACTGAAAAATGTGTCTCATCCACATTAAGAGTAGTAAATAATCTCACTGTCAATTTATCTGCTTTAAGAATATCATTTAATAAAAGTAATGCACTGTTTTACAAATAGTTTCAGATGAAGAAAATAAGAACATCTGCACTTTTCTAAAATGTAATTTCCATAATGCATTCATACTTTTTAAAATAGCATTCAATAAACGTAATACACTGCATTTATTGAAAGACGAATAGTTCCAGAATCTTCAAATTCCGTATTTACGTTATTTAGTACAAAACCAAAAAGAGTGCCTTCTTCTTTCGAGGTGTTCTGAAAGCCATACATCATAAGCAAAGAACAGCTAATTATTTTCTGTCAATAAATATACATCAATTTGAAGAACACGATAACACCTAAAGACTCTTAAACCAGATAAGATAGCGAGTTTTAATGGCTCTAATTATTCCAGAAGCTCGAAGGGAAGAGAGATAAATATTGGTTTTATTCACTAATAAAGGATGGCAAATTTTTATGGTTGTTATAAATTTTAAAACTGGCAGTTCATTAAAGAGATAAGAACGTGAAATTGGTAATTGTTGCATTATGGGGATGACAGCTTCGAGAATGTAATCAAACTTCGAAGAACGATCACATGATTGTTTTAATATATAAAGGCGGACTTAATTAGAACAATGGATTCATTCATTAGGCATCCAAGATTTAGCATTGAAGTTTTGAACATAAGTACTTCAACATTCGATAGTTACAGGATGGAGTGCAAAGTAATTTATTGCTACAATGTAAATAATAAATTATCTTGGTACAAGGTCGCCCGCTAATTTCAATCTATTAAAAATAAATGTACTTTTATAAACTGATACTTCTACATACAACGAATGATTAAAAAAATGGAAATCTAAAAATTTGAAACCAGAAATGTTTTGATGCAGCTAATTCCAATGGAAACGATTTTAAATAGTCAAAGACGGATGATTATAAAAATAAGAATATTAGCAAGAATTTAACAACCCAAGAGCAAGTATAACTTTGTTTCAAACATAAAACGACCATTTGTGTATTATTACGTAGATTAAGCTAGGATAAGTTTTTATTTTTCATATAAAAATTATTTGTAAATGAATAGTTTTATTTTAGCAATTTTAAGGTCAGAGTTTGAAGCATTTTGACCCTTACAAAAATGTCTGCTCGACATCGTTGATCAACCACATTCAGGCGGGGTAATACAAAGTATTCAAATTCTCCATGAAATCCTAAAAAAATTTTGTGACTTACATATGAAATATTTTGGCTCTAATTATTAACAAGGATTAAGTGAAGCTTACTTTAATACATAAGTACTGATAAGATACTGCTCCTTTCTAAACCTAATCTGTAAATTGCATTTTTAAGCGTTATTTATATCGGTTGTAAGTAGATTTCTTAGATAATGTGCGTAACAGAAAGATGTTTTGAATGTATAGAGGATTGTTCATAAATGTTTCTTGAGATTTCTTTGTTTTATTCCATTTTCGTAAAATCCACAGCATATTTGTCCCTAAGCTAGCAAGAAAAAACGGGCCGAGTAAGATAAGAATCCGCATTCTCTATTGAGCAAGCATCCATTGCATCATTATATTGGCCAGGACGGCTGATATATATATATATATATATATATATATATATATATATATATATATATATACAGGATGGCATTAATTTTATGTCATTAAATTTAGGAGGTGATAGAGATTGATTAGATAAGCAAAAAAACTATAAGCATTTTACTCTTGGACCGCTTTTTAAATGTTCAATCTAGGTCAACTTAAGTAAAAGTTATAGGACTGTGGTTTTGTCATGTTTTTTAAGAAACAACTTACATATGCAAATGTTATCCTGTATCGCATAATGCACATAAAATGATTTCACAATGTGTTTGAAATTTCCACCGTAACTGCAAGTTCATGGTTGGTATAATTCTCAGGCTTTCGTATTTTCAAGAAACAACTCATTAAGCTACTAACGCGACAAAAAACTCCAATTACCTAGATCCAATTACAACTAAGTCCCAACACTATGTTTAAGTGTATTATCTAAGCACGTACTGGAACACACAAAATCAAACAGGTGAAACACACTTACAATGTCTATCCCCGCTTACGAGCTATGTAATGAAAAAGTACATTCAATTTAAAGTAAGATATCGTATTCTGCATAAACGCTGAATTGTAACAAACACAAAACTACATCAGAAACCCAATACAGTTGACCACATCAGCATTATGGAAGCAAAAGACAATTTATGTTGAACATAAGGGAACATCTCCATAAAATTTCCAAAACACAGCAGGAAAGTGACGTCCAAGGCTTGAGGCTCTATTGTAGATTCCAACATCACAAGAATATAAATGTATATATGTATATATATATATATATATATATATATATATATATATTGAGGTGCAACAGATAATTTAACAAGCTCGTAAAGTAAAGTAAAGTAACGTAAATTAAATTCTGCAATAATAAAAAAGTGTAATATACTTGGATTTGGATTGATCTTGAATGAATAGCATGCAGCACAACTTAGATGGTGTTCATCTATAAATAGCCGGAGGCGGCAAGCAGAGCAGAACCACGAGACCGAGGGTGCAGGAACTTAACTTCATCGTCAACGGAGAAGGGATCTTCAAGAAATTCCAGGTAACGCATTAGAATTTGCTGTTTTTTATAAACTATGAAAATTATTGTGATGTGTGAGAGTGAACTTTGATGGTATTTTGCATTATTTTGCGTATTGAAAATAATATGTATAACTAACTTTGATTATGGTATTTGAATATAAATCTAAAGGTGTATATAAAGCTTATTAACATTCCTTATGAATTTAAAATTTTATTGTTAAGAGTACATGGGTTTTTTTTGTATTTGTAGTAAGAGTGTGCAAAGTAAAAATCATACATTAATAAAATTAATTGGGTTATCATAAGCTCACCATACTCCAGAATGTACTAATTAGAAATAATTATAAATAAAAAAAAGAAAAATAAGATATTATTCAGGGCCCATTTACTCCTGTTACATTCAATGTGTTTGATATTTCAATTTAAAATCCTGGACTTTACAAAGATAGAATTTATTGAGGTGTAACTTGAGCACCAAAATGTAAATAATCTTGAATTATTATTTGTGAATAGTGGTAAATAAATATTGTATGATTGTTGTATTATTTTGTGGTTTTATTGAGAGTGTGCGTGAACGATAAAGAGTATGATAGTAAATCTAGGTATCCAAGAGGAGGCCCAACTGAGCTAGCCAGGGAGCTGTTGAAGAAATCAATCAAAGTGATGAAGCAGGAATCTGGGTAAGATATGTTTTTGAATGCGGTTTTCTTTAACCATTCTGTCAACACGTTGAACCGGGTCATCTGAAACGACAGATTTGCACCCTTGGCCCCCTTTATCATGCACATCATTACGACCATCTTTAAACTTTCGACACCATTCATGCACAACACCATCACTCATGAAGTTTTCCCCATACACACAACTCATTCTTCGATGGATTTCTGCAGCACTATGGCCTTCAGCCTGTAGAAAACGAATCACATTTCGCACTTCACACTTGGTGGGAGCATCAATAATAGCGGACATGTTTACGTGGTTGTAGCACAAAGCTGACTGACGCCTGAATGTCAACAATGGTGGAGTGTGTAGTGCAAGAGCTGCGCAGTCGCCTACAGCGCATGCCCGCTTACTGCTACCCGCGTAGCGTCTGCACGGAGTGATCAGAGGTTGAAAAAAAATGGCCCTCGTATATGGGTGAACTGTATACGACTCGTGCGACTCCTAACCATCAATCCTAGTAATTAATAATATACAGTTGCCGTATATTTTTTTAGCATTTCAACATCAAAAAAGCGTCCGCTGAAAAATGTCATAAAGTTTAATTTGACATAAGAAGCAGTTTAACAAATTTTAGTATGGCATATGGATGGAACCCATATAAGGATGCTCGGTGATGTTGGATGCTCTATTGAATGCAGATTGGACAATGTATGGGCACTCTAATAATAGAATGATATATATATATATATATATATATATATATATATATATATATAAAGACAAGTTATTTGCAGTCCGCAATAAGAAAATGTATATAAAGTAAGATGTATCTGTAAACAAACTCTTATGAAAATAATAAGAGCCATTGACAAATACAAATCGGGCTGGTAGTTATATAGCCATTAACAAAACATTAGCTTTATTAATTCATAGGGAGGAAAACATCCACTAACCAATGGTTTCGCTTGTTAGCCTCATCAGAGTGGACTGTTCCCAAGAACCCTATGAAGTAATCGAAGCTATTATAATGATATAATTTCGAAACAATCACTGTACTATGGGAAAAGTAAATAAAACCGCCATCAGGTGATAAAACACCAACACTACTAAAGTGTTGAAGTACAGAATTGAACCGAAACTACATAATAAATTTTAAAATGACTATATAAGTACGTTGGGCCTTTGAGATTTGCGGAATGTTACAGCAAAATTTATTTGCTAACGTAACAAACCTTCTCGTGGCGACACCGGGTTCATGCCCCATAGGCAATTCAAATAAACAAAGACAAGTTATTTGCAGTCCGCAATAAGAAAAATGTATATAAAGTAAGATGTATCTGTAAACAAACTCTTATGAAAATAATAAGAGCCATTGACAAATACAAATCGGGCTGGTAGTTATATAGCCATTAACAAAACATTAGCTTTATTAATTCATAGGGAGGAAAACATCCACTGACCAATGGTTTCGCTTGTTAGCCTCATCAGAGTGGACTGTTCCCAAGAACCCTATGAAGTAATCGAAGCTATTATAATGATATAATTTCGAAACAATCACTGTACTATGGCAAAAGTAAATAAAACCGCCATCAGGTGATAAAACACCAACACTACTAAAGTGTGGAAGTACAGAATTGAACCGAAACTACATAATAAATTTTAAAATGACTATATAAGTACGTTGGGCCTTTGAGATTTGCGGAATGTTACAGCAAAATTTATTTGCTAACGTAACAAACCTTCTCGTGGCGACACCCGGGTTCATGCCCCATAGGCAATTCAAATAAACAAAGACAAGTTATTTGCAGTCCGCAATAAGAAAAATGTATATAAAGTAAGATGTATCTGTAAACAAACTCTTATGAAAATAATAAGAGCCATTGACAAATACAAATCGGGCTGGTAGTTATATAGCCATTAACAAAACATTAGCTTTATTAATTCATAGGGGAGGAAAACATCCACTGACCAATGGTTTCGGCTTGTTAGCCTCATCAGAGTGGACTGTTCCCAAGAACCCTATGAAGTAATCGAAGCTATTATAATGATATAATTTCGAAACAATCACTGTACTATGGCAAAAGTAAATAAAACCGCCATCAGGTGATAAAACACCAACACTACTAAAGTGTGGAAGTACAGAATTGAACCGAAACTACATAATAAATTTTAAAAATGACTATATAAGTATGTTGGGCCTTTGAGATTTGCGGAATGTTACAGCAAAATTTATTTGCTAACGTAACAAACCTTCTCGTGGCGACACCCGGGTTCATGCCCCATAGGCAATTCAAATAAACAAAGACAAGTTATTTGCAGTCCGCAATAAGAAAAATGTATATAAAGTAAGATGTATCTGTAAACAAACTCTTATGAAAATAATAAGAGCCATTGACAAATACAAATCGGGCTGGTAGTTATATAGCCATTAACAAAACATTAGCTTTATTAATTCATAGGGGAGGAAAACATCCACTAACCAATGGTTTCGGCTTGTTAGCCTCATCAGAGTGGACTGTTCCCAAGAACCCTATGAAGTAATCAAAGCTATTATAATGATATAATTTCGAAACAATCACTGTACTATGGCAAAAGTAAATAAAACCGCCATCAGGTGATAAAACACCAACACTACTAAAGTGTGGAAGTACAGAATTGAACCGAAACTACATAATAAATTTTAAAATGACTATATAAGTACGTTGGGCCTTTGAGATTTGCGGAATGTTACAGCAAAATTTATTTGCTAACGTAACAAACCTTCTCGTGGCGACACCGGGTTCATGCCCCATAGGCAATTCAAATAAACAAAGACAAGTTATTTGCAGTCCGCAATAAGAAAAATGTATATAAAGTAAGATGTATCTGTAAACAAACTCTTATGAAAATAATAAGAGCCATTGACAAATACAAATCGGGCTGGTAGTTATATAGCCATTAACAAAACATTAGCTTTATTAATTCATAGGGGAGGAAAACATCCACTAACCAATGGTTTCGGCTTGTTAGCCTCATCAGAGTGGACTGTTCCCAAGAACCCTATGAAGTAATCAAAGCTATTATAATGATATAATTTCGAAACAATCACTGTACTATGGCAAAAGTAAATAAAACCGCCATCAGGTGATAAAACACCAACACTACTAAAGTGTGGAAGTACAGAATTGAACCGAAACTACATAATAAATTTTAAAAATGACTATATAAGTACGTTGGGCCTTTGAGATTTGCGGAATGTTACAGCAAAATTTATTTGCTAACGTAACAAACCTTCTCGTGGCGACACCCGGGTTCATGCCCCATAGGCAATTCAAATAAACAAAGACAAGTTATTTGCAGTCCGCAATAAGAAAAATGTATATAAAGTAAGATGTATCTGTAAACAAACTCTTATGAAAATAATAAGAGCCATTGACAAATACAAATCGGGCTGGTAGTTATATAGCCATTAACAAAACATTAGCTTTATTAATTCATAGGGGAGGAAAACATCCACTGACCAATGGTTTCGCTTAGCCTCATCAGAGTGGACTGTTCCCAAGAACCCTATGAAGTAATCGAAGCTATTATAATGATATAATTTCGAAACAATCACTGTACTATGGCAAAAGTAAATAAAACCGCCATCAGGTGATAAAACACCAACACTACTAAAGTGTGGAAGTACAGAATTGAACCGAAACTACATAATAAATTTTAAAAATGACTATATAAGTACGTTGGGCCTTTGAGATTTGCGGAATGTTACAGCAAAATTTATTTGCTAACGTAACAAACCTTCTCGTGGCGACACCCGGGTTCATGCCCCATAGGCAATTCAAATAAACAAAGACAAGTTATTTGCAGTCCGCAATAAGAAAAATGTATATAAAGTAAGATGTATCTGTAAACAAACTCTTATGAAAATAATAAGAGCCATTGACAAATACAAATCGGGCTGGTAGTTATATAGCCATTAACAAAACATTAGCTTTATTAATTCATAGGGGAGGAAAACATCCACTGACCAATGGTTTCGGCTTGTTAGCCTCATCAGAGTGGACTGTTCCCAAGAACCCTATGAAGTAATCGGTGTTTTATCACCTGATGGCGGTTTTATTTACTTTTGCCATAGTACAGTGATTGTTTGAAATTATATCATTATAATAGCTTCGATTACTTCATAGGGTTCTTGGGAACAGTCCACTCTGATGAGGCTAACAAGCCGAAACCATTGGTCAGTGGATGTTTTCCTCCCCTATGAATTAATAAAGCTAATGTTTTGTTAATGGCTATATAACTACCACCCGATTTGTATTTGTCAATGGCTCTTATTATTTTCATAAGAGTTTGTTTACAGATACATCTTACTTTATATACATTTTTCTTATTGCGGACTGCAAATAACTTGTCTTTGTTTATTTGAATTGCCTATGGGGCATGAACCCGGTGTCGCCACGAGAAGGTTTGTTACGTTAGCAAATAAATTTTGCTGTAACATTCCGCAAATCTCAAAGGCCCAACGTACTTATATAGTCATTTTAAAATTTATTATGTAGTTTCGGTTCAATTCTGTACTTCCACACTTTAGTAGTGTTGGTGTTTTATCACCTGATGGCGGTTTTATTTACTTTGCCATAGTACAGTGATTGTTTCGAAATTATATCATTATAATAGCTTCGATTACTTCATAAGGTTCTTGGGAACAGTCCACTCTGATGAGGCTAACAAGCCGAAACCATTGGTCAGTGGATGTTTCCTCCCCTATGAATTAATAAAGCTAATGTTTTGTTAATGGCTATATAACTACCAGCCCGATTTGTATTTGTCAATGGCTCTTATTATTTTCATAAGAGTTTGTTTACAGATACATCTTACTTTATATATATATATATATATATATATATATATATATGTAAATAATTGTTAACGCTCTTTTAATGTAATTTGAATATAGCTTGTTGTGGGTTACAGGTTAGGTGATGGTAAGAATACTCCTTTTTTAGTGCTTACATTTTTACAAAAATTTCTATGCTTTCAAAGGCATAAATTAAATGTAACACTTAAATGGTACAAGTAAAATAAAAATAAAACTACATTGAAATTAGTGGACAAAATTGTAGCACACACGTATGAAGATAAACACACACACATATGGATACATGCATGCACACACACACATGCACACACTCACATAAGGGTGTGCATATACACATTACATATACCTATATACATACATATACATAACTCACATACACATAAAGACACATAAAAAGGCTATATATAAAAATCTAGATGCTTGCATACACACAAACATGCAATAATATCTTTAAAAACCAAGGAAATAAAATTAGTAAAAAAAACAACATCAAAAAAATTAGATTTTTCAAGTCGATAATTTATTTATAAATCTAAACACAATTTTGATTTTAATTTCATGTACTGTACTTTTTACACTAATCTTGTAAATAACTTTACTTTTATTTTACTTTACTTGTACCATTCAAGTGTTACATTTATACCATAAAAAGCGTAGCTCGTGAACAATACGATACAAAATTTTCATAATATTTACATGCTATCCTCTAATAGTATATTACACGAATATCCACCAGCAACTGTGCATCAAACCCAATCTTGGGGATGGCAGCAACACCTATATAAAAAATTTTAGCTGATAAACAATTCGTTAGAATATTTTTACATGCAATGCTTAATAGTCTATAACAAAAACATCCACTAGCAATGATGTGCCCAAGTCAGTCTTGGAAGTGGCCACAACGCCAACACAAAATAAATTGTACCTCGAAAAAATTGTAAAATTTTCACATGAAACTTTCTAATACTCAATTACAAAAATAAATACCAGCAACGAGATGCGAAAACTAGTATTGGGGTAAAAGCAACCCCTATATTAAAAAGTATTACAGTTCGCAAACGGCTTGATAGAAAGTTTTAAAAATTTTCACATGTTATCTTCTAATGGTCTTCTTCAAAACTACCTGCAAGCAACGCTGTGTCAACGTCAGTTTTAGCAATAGTAGTAATCCCTATACTGAAAAAATTGTAGCTTGTGAACGATGCGATACAAAATTTTCAAAATATTCACATGTAATCCTCTAATAGTATTATTATTATTATGGCAGCAACCCCTGTACTAAAAAAGATTTTTAGCTAGTAAATAACTCCTTAGAAAATTTTTATACTTTTCACATGCAATCCTTTAATACTCTATTACAAAAATAAACACCAGCAACGTGGCACAAAAACAGTCTTGGGTATGGAATTAACCCCTATATTAAAAAAGTGCTGCCATGTAGAGTTTTCAAAATTATCACAAGCAATCTTCTAATAATCTCCTTCAAAACTAGACTCAAGCAATACAGTACCAAAGTCAGTCTTGGAGGTAGCAGTAACCCCTATACTGTAAAAATTGTAGCTCCTGAACAATGAAATAGAAAGTTTTCATAATAATCACATGCAATCCTCTAATAGTATATTACACAAACATCCACCAGCAACAATGCACCAAACCCAATCTTGGGGGTGCCAGCAATTCCTACATTAAAAAAATGTTAGCTGGTAAAGAACTCTAGAAAATTTTCAAAACCTTCACATGAAATACAATAATCTACAACAAAAACATCCACCAGCAATGATGTGCCAAAGCCAGTCTTTGGGGTGGTAGTAAGTCCTAAACTAAATAAATAGTATCTCGTAAAGGGCTGGATAAAAAATTTTAAAATTTTCTCATGCAATCCTCTTATAGTCTATTTCAAAAATAAACACCACCAACGACATGCAAATGCCAGTCTTTGGGATGGCAGTAACTCCTAGACTAAAAAACATAGTTCGTAAATGGCTCAATAGAATTTTTTTAGAATTTTCACATGCAATCTTCTAATAGTTTCCTATAAAAAATATCTTAAAGTAATGGTGTGCTAAAGCCAGTAAAACCAACTCCTATACTGAAAATCCATCTCAGTAAATAAATTTGTGCTATACAGTTACTTCAATATACTTCATAAGCATTTAATCTTTTCTTCCAAACGTTTTGTTTGCTATTGCCTTCAATTTATTACCGGTATTGTAGTGGAAAATAATGACTAAAGCAATTTCCCAAAAAAGATTAAATAATGCTTCTAAAGTTCAGAGGTTAATAAAAATATTTTCTTTTGAAAAACAATAGCTATATATAAAGGTGCTAAAGATATTCCTAAAATATGAAGTAACTGCAAATGGATGCGAAATATATAGAATTCAGTTGGTATCATATATATTCAATTAATGTGTTTCTACAAAACATATTGCTTAGATAGTTTGAAACACATTTAGCTGATGATTTGAAATAAAGCACAGAAATACAGAAATGACAAATTATAGAACTCATTAAAATAATTAATACCCCTTTATCACAAAAAGTATTTTTAAAGACTAAATACATATTTTGACCATTATGTGGTCATCATCAGCAGTAAACTAAAAAAGCATTAAAAATTAAAAGTTGTTCCAAAAACCCTTCTGAGGATATTCTCCTCATCACGTACGCTGAAGTGATCCTTCCCAACAAACAATTTACTAAAATTTGTTTTGAACACCTGAGGATATTCTCATCGCCAAGTAAGCTGGTGATCTCTACAAAACAAAGTGAATTGTTGCCGTAATAATTAAAAGTTGCTCAGGAAATCCTTCTGAGGATATACTCCTCACCACATAGATTGATGTGATTCTTCCCAACAAACAATTTACTAAAATTTGTTTTGAACACCGATGATATTCTCCTCACCAAGTAGGCTGGTGATCGCTACAAAACAAAGTGAATTGTTGCCGTAATAAACAAAACCACTTAATTTATACTGCAATTATAACTGCTTGAGCGGAACTAAAGTCAATGATTTGTTTCCAATGGTTGTGTTAAATCAACAGAAAAAGCAATCAAGATGATGCTATTGGATCCTTATTTAGGAGGGGTCCTTTGAGTTTAACTATTTTGATTGATTCATATGCATTTAGGGAGGAATATGTTGGCATCGCCTTCAACAGTCTGACATCCTCTAGTTTAACCAGGTGGCTGGTTTCAAAAATACGTTTAGCGACAAGATCTTTCAAATTTACCATATTTGAAATAGGCAATGTGCTCTTTAAATCTAGTTGTAATATTTCTCTTAGTCTGACCAATATATTTTTGAACATCCTAGTTCTAAACAGCTATTCTCGTAAATTTCCGATTTTTGCAACTGGTTCACTTTGTCTTTTCGGTCACCTAACAAATCTCTAATTTTATTACTATTGTTATAAGCAATTTTGAAATTGAATTGTTTGAGTATTTTTGACCCTTAGTGGTGCTGTGCAATGGAAGTTTGACAAATTTGACTATTTCATTAGTAGTGCTATCTTGCAAGGTCGTTGATTTACGGATGTTATCTCTAATCTTACATTTTCTTAGAATATTATCTACAATAACTATAGAGAAACCATTGTGAGTCGCTATTTGTTTAATAAGTGCTATTTAAAGAAAAATTAATTAATCTGTTTACTAAAAAATTGTGTTTAATGCACGGGGCGTCTTATAAATTTATATATGGACTTATCTCCGCGCTTGTTTTCTTGTTTTAAGCATCGTTCCTATTCCTGAAGTAAGTGGACTGTATGCGATTTATAGAACGTGTTACACTTGCACTTTTACTGAGTTTTTTAGGGGTTTATCGATAAATTCGGTGGCATTATTGACTAACTCACTGAACGAACAACCGTTTCGCTCCGATATCGATAAGAGAGTGTTTTTGTCACTACCCTTAGTCCAACTTAATTTCCACAAGCACAAAGGAGGTTTTATGACAGGAAATAACGGGACAAGGATGACAGCTTTACTATTTGATTTACAACTATGAATTTACGATAACTTAAAACTAACTACGCAAACAAAGAGACCGAACAAATTGAAAGCCGCTAGTTTGTTGTAAACTGTGGTTGGAGGAGGATAAAATAAAACCATTCACATTAGTTCCTCCCTATAAGTATCTAATTCTAGTTCATTACCGTTTCTGATTACCAGTGTATCCAAAAATGGTAATTGTCCATTATTGTCTAATTCGTATGTGAATTTTATGTTTTTAACTTTTGAAATTAATTCATTAAAATGCCATTAAAATGCCATTAAATGCCATTAAAATGCCATCCATGTACCTTATCCATATCCTTGGGAAGTACTAGAAATTCTCTTTAAACTCAGTTTCGAAGAGCAACATAAATAAATTAGCTATGAATGAATGAATGCAGTCCCTTCATGTTGTTCATACAATTTGTTGCTAAATTAAAAACAGTTCTGGGACATGCAATGTGAAACAAGTTTGATATACTCTTCGATTTTATCGTCATGAACGTTACTATTTATTAAAGCATCCTTTAAATATGTCAAAGTACAATGGTATAGGAACACTAAAGAATAATGAACTGACATCAAATGAAATTAAGATTTCCTTCTCTTCTAATGCGAGATCCTTAACTTTATTAATAAAGTCTAAAGAGTTTTGTATAGCCAAACTATTTATCTTTAAATTCTTAATTTCATTTGACAACCACTGTGATAACCGATAGGTCGGTGAGTTAATATCTGAAACAATTGGTCTCACCGATTTGTTTCTTATGAATTTTTGGCAAGCAGTACATTTTTGGAATTTCAGGGTTTGAAACTGTCAATTTTAATGTGGATGCAATTAGGTTTGGGCGTTCCTTCAAAACAACTCTGTTGTTTTTACTATTTTATTTAAAGGAATCTCATTTTTCCTCTCTGCGATTATTGGTCTAGGGGGACCCTTAGATATCAAAGTTTCTACTCTATTAACATAGTCCTGTTTGTCTAAAATGACCAGTCTATTACCCTTGTCTGCTTTTAAGTAATAGTAATCTTTTTGTCGTAATTCTTTAATAATCAGCAGATCTTTTCTTGCTTGTTCTGATACTTTTTTTTTGAAGGAGCGCAAGTTATCCGAAAGTTGAATTTTGCATGTGTTCCTAATAAAACTTTCTGATTCATCATTTAACCTTGATTCAACTCTCAATTCCTACAATTATATCTTCTAAAAGGATTTTCATATGTTGTAACCCAAATTTTAAGGCTGGATCAAGAAAAGCCTATTCCTTTATTATTAAAGATTTTTGACGACTCGTTAACCACTATTGAATCTATTGGAGGTGAAGCAATTTCCAGTTTTCTAGGGGCTTATTGTGATTCTTCAGTAGTTTATCTAACTTGGCATTTTAGCTATCAATCCGGATTAACAATTTATGATTGTTAACCTCTAAAGAATGTTTCTAGAAATTACTCCGTTCCTGGAAACTGGACTCTGATAAATTGTGTTTCAAAGCTAGGTGCAATGTATACGTTTCCACTTCCAAACTACTCAGTGTGCTATACAGATAATTGATTTCCAAATTTAGCTATTTAACTTTAGCAAAATTGGTTATTGCATTACTGCGCTTACAATTACTGCTAACTTTTACATTGATAAAATTTGGAAACACCTTGAACTTCTTACAACTTTTTAGAAATATAATATCTGCTTTAATAGAACTAATTCTAAGAGTTAAACCATGATACTTGTTAAGTTCCGAAAACCGGGAAGTCATGGTTAATAATAAACTAGAACACTGTGGCACGATACAAATCAAAATTATTTTTTTAGAGTTTTAAAGCAACCAATTATTTTATTTCTGGACCACTTACGATGGATTGATCCTTCATAGTGATTTTCTTTGCAACTGGTTCTCAAAAATTTAAAAATGCATTTACTTTATCCCAAAAACATCTGACAAAGGACAAGATTTTCATTTTGGTTTACCAGCAAATTGAGTTTGTGCTTCGGCATCGATGATTAACGACTGCAAAGCATGTCGATTAACTTTTACACTACCTACGTGAACCTGACACCCAACTTTCTATAAATCAGTTTTTTACATGGAAACAGTAAGCATTATGTATGAAGTTGTTCGTAGTAACAATAATTTCGTCTGTAGTTCAATCCTTTAAAAATTAAAGGAATTAAAAAAATGACCCGCACCAGATTGAGATATCTCAAATCCACTTGTGCGAGCCTACTTTAAAATTGCTTGTAATTGTTTGTAGTGAGTTTGCTTTCGTTTGTGGTTGAACCATTGAAAAATTAAAAACATTTAAAAAAAATGGCCAAGAATGCACATTTTCAAATTTAAAGATTTTTCAAATCCACTTCTTCCAGATGAATCAGAATCGTTTGTAGATGTTTATAGTTTGCAATTCAACCATTCCATAATTAAAAACATTTTAAAAAATGGCTCTAAGAACAATCTTTTTCAATTTTAAAAATTTTTCAAATCCGTTGCTTTTGGGTTTCAGAATCACTTGTAGTTGTTCCTAGTGATTTTGCTTTCGTTAGTAATTCAACCGTTCCATAGTAATAAACATTTTAAAAAATGCCCATAAACAAACTAATCCATTTGAAAGATTTTTGAAATCCGCTTCTTCCAGGCGATTCAGAATCATTTGGTAGTTAGTTGTTTCTAGTAATTTTGCTTTCTTTTGTAATTCAAACATTCCATGGTTATAAACATTTAAAAAAATGGCCAAGAACAAACTTTATTCAATTTTAAAGATTTTTCAAATCCACTTCTTGCAGGTGATTGGGAATTGTTTGTAGATGTGCCTAGTGACTTTGCTTTAGTTGGTAATCCAACCATTCCATAGTTATAAAATTAAAAAAATAACCAAGAACAAACCTTTTCAATTTTAAAGATTTTTCAAATCCACTTCCTCCATGCGATTCACAATTATTTGTATTTTGCATTTGTTGCAAGTTCAACAGTCAAATTAGAAGTTTGATCTTAGCCATTTTTTTAATGCTTATAACTATGAAACGGCTGAGCTACAAACAAAAGCAAAATCACTAGAAACAACTACAAACGAAACTGAATCATCTGGAAAAAGCAGACTTGAAAATCTTAAAAATTGAAACGTTTGCTCTTGGCCATTTTTTAAATTTCTATACCTATGAAACGGTTGAACTACAGAGGAAAGCAAAAATTGAAAACTTTGTTCTTTGCCATTTTTTTAATGTTTACCACTATGGTACAGTTGAACGACAAATGCAAGCAAAATCACTAGAAAAAACTACAAATGATTCTCAATTACCCAGAAGACGCTGATTTGAAAAAGCTTAAAAATTAAAAGGTTTGTTCTTGGTCATTTTTAAATGTTTATAACTATGGAATGATTGAACTACAAACGAAAGCAAAATCACTAGAAACGACTATAAACGATTCCGAATCATCTAAAAGAAGTGGGTTGAAAAATCTTAAAACTTAAAAAGTTTGTTCTCGGGAATTTTTTAAATGTTTATAACTATGCAGCGGTTAAACTACAAACGAAAGCAAAATCACTAGAAACAACTACAAACGATTCTGAATCACCTGGAATGGCAGATTTGAAAAATCTTAACAATTGAAAAGTTTGTTCCTTGCCATTTTTTAAATGTTTATCACTGTGGAACAGTCGAACTGCAAACAAAAGCAAAATCACTAGAAAAAACTAGGAACGATTGAGAATTGCCTGAAACAAGCGGATTTGAAGAATCTTTAAAACTGAAAAAGTTTCTACTTGGCCTTTTTTAAATATTTATAACTATAAAATGGTACAGCTACAAACAAAAACAGAACGATCAGAAAAAAACTTCAAATGATTACGAATTGCCTGGAAGAAGTGGATTTGAAAAAGCTTAACAATAGCAAAGCTTGTTTTGGCCATTTTTTAAATGTTTATAACTACGGAACGGTTGAACTACAACCAAAGGCAAAATCACTAGAAACAACTACAAATGATTTCGAATCACCTGGAAGAAGTGGATTCGAAAAATCTTAACAATTAAAAGGTTTGTTCTTGGCCATTTTTTAAATGTTTATCACTACCGAACAGTTGAACTACAAACGAAAGCAAAATCACTATAAACAACTAGAAACAGTTCCGAATCATCTGAAAGAAGCGGATTGAAAAATCTTAAAACTTAAAAAGTTTGTTCTCCAGAATTTTTTTAATGTTTATGACTATGCAACGGTTGAACTACAAACGAATGCAAAATCACTAGAAACAGCTACAAACGATTCCGAAACACCTGGAATGGCGGATTTGAAAAATCATAACAATTAAAAAGTTTGTTCTTGGCCATTTTTAAATGTTTATCACTATGGAACAGTTGAACTACAAACGAAAGCAAAATCACTAGAAACACCTATAAACGGAAGCGAATTTGAAAAATCTTAAAAATTGAAAAGTTTTGTTCTTTGCCATTTTTTAAAGGTTTACCACTATGGTACAGTTGAACGACAAATGAAAGCAAAATCACTAGAAAGAACTACAAATGATTCTCAATCACCCAGAAGACGCTGATTTGAAAAAGCTTAAAAATTAAAAGGTTCGTTCTTGGTCATTTTTAAATGTTTATAACTATGGAATGGTTGAACTACAAACGAAAGCAAAACCACTAGAAACGACTATAAACGATTCCGAATCATCTGAAAGAAGCGGGTTGAAAAAATCTTAAAACTTAAAAAGTTTGTTCTCGGGAATTTTTTAAATGTTTATAACTATGCAACGGTTGAACTACACACGAAAGCACAATCACTAGAAACAACTACAAACGATTCTGAATCACCTGGAATGGCAGATTTGAAAAATCTTAACAATTGAAAAGTTTGTTCCTTGCCATTTTTTAAATGTTTATCGCTGTGGAACAGTCGAACTGCAAACGAAAGAAAAATCACTAGAAAAAACTATGAACGATTGAGAATTACCTGAAACAAGCAGATTTGAAGGATCTTTAAAACTGAAAAAGTTTATACTTGGCCTTTTTTAAATGTTTATAACTATAAAACGGTACAGCTACAAACGAAAACAGAATGACCAGAAACAACTTCAAATGATTACGAATTGCCTGGAAGAAGTGGATTTGAAAAAGCTTAACAATAGCAAAGCTTTCTTTTGGCCATTTTTAAATGTTTATAACTACGGAACGGTTGAACTACAACCAAAGGCAAAATCACTAGAAACAACTACAAATGATTTCGAATCACCTGGAAGAAGCGGATTCGAAAAATCTTAACAATTAAAAGATTTGTTCTTGGCCATTTTAAATGTTTATCATTATGGAACAGTTGAACTACAAACAAAAGCAAGATCACTATAAACAACTAGAAACAGTTCCGAATCATCTGAAAGAAGCAAACTGAAAAAATCTTAAAATTTAAAAGTTTGTTCTTGGCCATTTTTTAAATGTTTATAAATATGGAATGATTGAACTACAAACGAAAGCAAAATCACTAGAAACAACTAGAAACGGTTCCGAATCATCTGAAAGAAGCGAGCTGAAAAAATCGTAAAACTTAAAAAGCTTGTTCTCGGGAATATTTTTAATGTTTATAAGTAAGGAACGGTTGAACTACAACCAAAAGCAAAATCACTTGAAAAAACTACAAATGATTTCGAATCACCTGGAAGAAGCGGATTCGGAAAATCTTAACAATTAAAAGATTTGTTCTTGGCTAATTTTTAAATGTTTATCACTACGGAACAGTTGAACTACAAACGAAAGCAAAATCACTATAAACAACTAGAAACGGCTCCGAATTATCTGAAAGAAGCGGATCGAAAAAATTTTAAAACTTAAAAAGTTTGTCCTCGGGAATTTTTTTAATGTTTCTAGCTATGCAATGGTTGAACTACAAACGAAAGCAAAATCACTAGAAACAACTACAAACGATTCTGAATCACCTGGAATGGAAGATTTGAAAAATCTTAACAATTGAAGTTTGTTCCTTGCCATTTTTTAAATGTTTATCACTATGGAACAGTTGAACTACAAACGAAAGCAAAATCACTAGAAACAACTATAAACGGAAGAGGATTTGAAAAATCTTAAAAATTGAAAAGTTTGTTCTTAGCCATTTTTTAAAGATTTACCACTATGGTACAGTTGAACGACAAATGAAAGCAAAATCACTAGAAAACGCTTAAAAATTAAAAGGTTTGTTCTTGGCCATTTTTTAAATGTTTCTAGCTATGCAACGGTTGAACTACAAACGAAAGCAAAATCACTATAAACAACTATAAACGATTCTGAATCACCTGGAATGGCAGATTTGAAAAATCTTAACAATTGAAAAGTTTGCTCCTTGCCATTTTTTAAACATTTATCACTGTGGAACAGTCGAACTGCAAACGAAAACAAAATCACTAAAAAAAACTAGGAACAATTGAGAATTGCCTGAAACAAGCGGATTTGAAGAATCTTTAGAACTGAAAAAGTTTATACTTGGCTTTTTTTAAATGTTTATAACTATAAAACGGTATAGCTACAAACAAAAACAGAATGACCAGAAACAACTTCAAATGATTACGAATTACCTGGAAGAAGTGGATTTGAAAAAGCTTAACAATAGCAAAGCTTGTTTTTGGCCATTTTTTAAATGTTTATAACTACGGAACGGTTGAACTACAACCAAAGGCAAAATCACTAGAAACAACTACAAATGATTTTGAATCACCTGGAAGAAGCGGATTCGAAAAATCTTAACAATTAAAAGATTTGTTCTTGGCCATTTTTTAAATGTTTATCACTACCGAACAGTTGAACTACAAACGAAAGCAAAATCACTATAAACAACTAGAAATAGTTCCGAATCATCTGAAAGCAGCGGATTGAAAAAATCTTAAAACTTAAAGGTTTGTTCTTGGCCATTTTTTAAATGTTTATAACTATGGAATGATTGAACTACAAACAAAAGCAAAATCACTAGAAACAACTAGAAACAATTCCGAATCATCTGAATGAAGCGAACTGAGAAAATCTTAAAACTTAAAAGGTTTGTTATCGGGAATTTTTTTAATGTTTATAAGTAAAGAACGGTTGAACTACAACCAAAAGCAAAATCACTAGAAACAAATACAAATGATTTCGAATCACCTGGAAGAAGCGGATTCGAAAAATTTTAACAATTTAAATGTTTGTTCTTGGCCACTTTTTAAATGTTTATCACTAACGAACAGTTGAACTACAAACGAAAGGAAAATCACTATAAACAACTAGAAACAGTTCCAAATCATCTGAAAGAAGCAAACTGAAAAAATCTTAAAACTTAAAGGTTTGTTCTTGGACATTTTTTAAATGTTTATAACTATGGAATGATTGAACTACAAACGAAAGCAAAAGCACTAGAAACAACTAGAAACGGTTCCGAATCATCTGAAAGCAGCGAACTAAAAAATCTTAAAACTTATAAAGTTTGTTCTCGGGAATTTTTTTAATGTTTATAGGTAAGGAACGGTTGAACTACAACCAAAAGCAAAATCACTAGAAACAACTACAAATGATTTAGAATCACCTGGAAGAAGCGGATTCGAAAAATCTTAACAATTAAAAGATTTGTTCTTGGCTATTTTTTAAATGTTTATCACTACGGAGCAATTGAACTACAAGCAAAAGCAAAATCACTATAAACAACTAGAAACGGTTCCGAATTATCTGAAAGAAGCAGATTGAAAAAATCCTAAAACTTAAAAAGTTTGTTCTCGGGAATTTTTTTAATGTTTATAACTATGCAACGGTTGAACTACAAACAAAAGCAAAATCACTAAAAACAACTAGAAACAATTCCGAATCATTTGAAAGAAGCGAACTGAAAAAATCTTAAAACTTAAAAAGTTTGTTCTTGGGAATTTTTTAAATGTTTATAACTACGGAACGGTTGAACTACAACCAAAAGCAAAATCACTAGAAACAACTACAAATGATTTCGAATCACCTGGAAGAAGCGGATTCGAAAAATCTTAACAATTAAAAGATTTGTTCTTGGCCATTTTAAATGTTTATCACTACGGAACAGTTGAACTACAAACGAAAGCAAAATCACTATAAGCAACTAGAAACGGTTCCGAATCATCTGAAAGAAGCGGGTTGAAAAAATCTTAAAACTTAAAAAGTTTGTTCTCGGGAATTTTTTAAATGTTTATAAGTAAGGAACGGTTGAACTACAACCAAAAGCAAAATCACTAGAAACAACTACAAATGATTTCGAATCACCTGGAAGAAGCGGATTCGAAAAATCTTAACAATTAAAAGATTTGTTCTTGGCTATTTTTTAAATGTTTATCACTACGGAACAATTGAACTACAAACAAAAGCAAAATCACTATAAACAACTAGAAACGGTTCCGAATTATCTGAAAGCAGCGGATTGAATAAATCTTAAAACTTAAAAAGTTTGTTCTCGGGAATTTTTTAAATGTTTATAACTATGCAACGGTTGAACTACAAACGAAAGCAAAATCACTAAAAACAACTAGAAACAATTCCCAATCATTTGAAAGAAGCGAACTGAAAAAATCTTAAAACTTAAAAAGTTGGTTCTTGGGAATTTTTTAAATGTTTATAACTACGGAACGGTTGAACTACAACCAAAAGCAAAATCACTAGAAACAACTACAAATGATTTCGAATCACCTGGAAGAAGCGGATTCGAAAAATCTTAACAATGAAAAGATTTTTTCTTGGCTATTTTAAATGTTTATCACTACGGAACAATTGAACTACAAACGAAAGCAAAATCACTATAAACAACTAGAAACGGTTCCGAATTATCTGAAAGCAGCGGATTGAATAAATCTTAAAACTTAAAAAGTTTGTTCTCGGGAATTTTTTAAATGTTTATAACTATGCAACGGTTGAACTACAAACGAAAGCAAAATCACTAGAAACAACTAGAAACAATTTCGAATCATTTGAAAGAAGCGAACTGAAAAAATCTTAAAACTTAAAAGTTTGTTCTTGGGAATTTTTTAAATGTTTATAACTACGGAACGGTTGAACTACAACCAAAAGCAAAATCACTAGAAACAACTACAAATGATTTCGAATCACCTGGAAGAAGCGGATTCGAAAAATCTTTACAATTAAAAGATTTGTTCTTGGCCATTTTAAATGTTTATCACTACGGAACAGCTGAACTACAAACGAAAGCAAAATCACTATAAACAACTAGAAACGGTTCTGAATCATCTGAAAGAAGCGGGTTGAAAAAATCTTAAAACTTAAAAAGTTTGTTCTCGGGAATTTTTTTAATGTTATAACTACGGAACGGTTGAACTACAACCAAAAGCAAAATCACTAGAAACAACTACAAATGATTTCGAATCACCTGGAAGAAGCGGATTCGAAAAATCTTAACAATTAAAAGATTTATTCTTGGACATTTTTTAAATGTTTATCACTACGGAACAATTGAACTACAAACAAAAGCAAAATCACTATAAACAACTAGAAACGGTTCCGAATTATCTAAAAGAAGCGGATTGAAAAAATCTTAAAACTTAAAAAGTTTGTTCTCGGGAATTTTTTTAATGTTTATAACTATGCAACGGTTGAACTACAAACAAAAGCAAAATCACTAAAAACAACTAGAAACAATTCCGAATCATTTGAAAGAAGCGAACTGAAAAAATCTTAAAACTTAAAAAGTTTGTTCTTGGGAATTTTTTAAATGTTTATAACTACGGAACGGTTGAACTACAACCAAAAGCAAAATCACTAGAAACAACTACAAATGATTTCGAATCACCTGGAAGAAGCGGATTCGAAAAATCTTAACAATTAAAAGATTTGTTCTTGGCCATTTTAAATGCTTATCGCTACGGAACAGTTGAACTACAAACGAAAGCAAAATCATTATAAACAACTAGAAACGGTTTCGAATTATCTGAAAGGAGCGGATTGAAAAAATCTTAAAACTTAAAAAGTTTGTTCTCGGGAATTTTTTAAATATTTATAACTATGCAACGGTTGAACTACAAACGAAAGCAAAATCACTAGAAACAACTACAAACGAGTCCGAATCACCTGGGATGGCGGATTTGAAAAATCTTAACAATTGAAAAGTTTGTTCTGGGCCATTTTTTAAATGTTTATCATTATGGAACAGTTGAACTGCAAACGAAAGCAAAATCACTAGAAAAAACTAGGAACGATTGAGAATTGCCTGGAACAAGCAAATTTGAAGAATCTTTAAAACTGAAGAAGTTTATACTTGGCCTTTTCTAAATGTTTATAACTATAAAACGGTTCAGCTACAAACGAAAACAGAATGACCAGAAACAACTTCAAACGGTTCCGAATCATCTGGAAGAAGCAGATTGAAAAAAATCTTAAAACTTGGGAATTTTTTTAATGTTTATAACTATGTATCGGTTAAACTACAAACAAAAGCATAATCACTAGAAACAACTACAAACGATTTTGAATCACCTGGAAGAAGCAGATTAGAGAATCTTAACAACTGAAGAGCTTGTTCTGGGCCAATTTTTTAAATGTATATAACTAATGAACGGTTGAACTACAAACGATAACAAAATCACCAGAAACAACTAGAAATGATACTGAATCACCTGGAAGAAGCGGATTTAAAAAATCTTAAAAATTGAAAAGTTTGTTCTTGGCCACTTTTTTAAATATTTATAATTACGGAACGATTGAACTATAAATGAAGTCAAAGTCACTAGAAACAACTACAAGCGATTCGCAATCACTCTAAAGAAGCTGATTTGAAATATCTTAAAAATTAAAAGGTTTGTTCTTGGCCATTTTTTAAATGTTTATCACTATGGAATGGTTGAACTACAAAGGAAAGCAAAATCACTAGAAACAAGTAGGAACGATCGAGAATCGCCTCGAACAAGCGGATTTGAAAATTCTTTAAAATTGAAAAAGTTTGTAGTTGTCAATTTTTTAAATGTGTATAACTATAAAAAGGTTCAGCTACAAACGAAAACAGAATCACTAAAAACAACTTTAAATGATTCCAAAGTACCCGGAAGAAGTGCATTTCAAAAAGCTTAACTATTGCAAAGTTTGTTTTTGGTCATTTTTTAAATATTTATAACTACGGAACAGTTGAACTACTACCAAAAGCAAAATCACTAGAAACAACTATAAATGATTTTGAATCACCTGAACGAAATGGATTTGAAAAATCTTAACAATTAAAAAGTTTGTTCCTTGTCATTTTTTAAATGTTTATCATGGAACGGTTGAACTACAAACGAAACCAAAATCACTAGACACAACTAAGGAACAATTATGATTCGTTTGGAACAAGCGGATTTTAAAATTACTAAGTTAACATTAACCTTATTTACGTTCTTTTCTAAAATATTCTACGTGAGGTATCATGACTTCCATTCATATCAAGCGATGCTTTCCATTGTAATTTTTGGGAAACTTGTTTTAAAAATACAGCCAAAATCGACAGTAACCAGCCTTTTTTGTAAGTGGGAATTAAAAGTAAGGTATAAGCTATATTTAAAAAAAAAACCATTTAACTCCAGTGTGCCCAACTGAACCTTGCCGACAGTTTGTTCAAACAACATTCGTGAGCTTTGCATTTATTTATGGAACTGCTAAAAACACTAGACACTGGTGCAACCTTACAGGAATTTTAAGAATTTGATAAAATTATATTACTCGTGGTTGTAAATGTTAATAATGCCTTATTTACATTATACTTTTCCTTTACATTGATCGGACACTTATTACACCTTAATATGTGATTCTTTTTGGAAACTTGTTTTAAAAATACGGCCAAAATCGGCAGTAACCTGCATTTTTTGTAAATGGGAATTAAAAGTAAAAAATAAAAAAAACAATTTAGCTCCAGTGTGCCTAAGTGCACCGTGCCCACAGTTTGTTCAAACAACATTTGAGAGCTTTGCATTTATTTATGAAACTGCTAAAAGCACTAGACACTGGTCAACCTTACAGGAATTATGAGAATTTGATAAAATTATATTACCCATGGTTGTTAATGTTAGTGATGCCATATTTACATTATGCTTTTTGTTTGCATTGATCGGACAGTTATTGAACCTTCATATGTGATTAGGTGTTTCTAACACCATCTATAGATAAAACAAAAAAACAAAAATAATTCTTCACACATTCTGTTTTTTCTAATTTTGTTTACATCAGTAAAAAGCATTGCACTGCAACAACCCTTTTCCTATGAGTCCTACTTAAACCTGTCATAAAAGAAGCTCAACACAATCTCAACAGCTACTTCTTGCAGTAAAATTCTAACAAGCTTTTCAGATAGTAGTACATACAAAGAATGGGAATGTCAATGACACATTTTAATTGTGAGTACAATTTTATAGGTTAGTGTTTGAATGCAATGTTTTGCCATATACTGAACAAACCAGGTGATTCCCCTAAGCTCACTGTTAATACTCATAAAAAATGGTTAATAAGCAGACAAGGAATTTTGTTTTAACATGTTGACATTTTAATTGTGAATAAAATTTTATAGGTTACTGCAAATCTTTTCCTATCAGTCCTTCTTAAACCTGCTATAAACTACAAACAAGTTCAACAGCTACTTGCAATAAAATTCTAACAACCTGTTCAGGTAGTAGCACATACACAGAATGAGAAATGTCTATCACATATTTTAATTGTGGATACAATTTTAAAGGTTAGTGTTTTAAAGGCAATGTTCTGCCATATACTGGACAAACCAAGTGATTCCCCTTGTTGACCCTCATAGAAATGGTTAATAAGTGGACAGGGGATTTTGTTGTAACATGTTTACATTTTAATTGTGAATAAAATTTTATGGGCTAGTGTTTAAGGGTTATGTTATGCCATATACTGGACAAACCAAGTGATTTCCCGAGTTCATTGTTGACACTCATAGAAATGATTTATGAGTAGATGAGATTTTGTTTTGTTTTAACATGTTTACATTTTAATTGTGAATAAAATTTTATAGGTTGGTGTTTAAGGGTTATGTTATGTCATATACTGGACAAACCCAGTAATTCCCAGAGTTAATTGTTGCCACTACGAATTTTTAATAAGTCGACAGGAAATGTTGCTTTAACATGTTTACTTTAAGCACAAACAAAATTGTGAATAACTTAAATATTTAGATTGAAAACCTGATTCTATTTTAAAAAAATGGTTTTTTGTTTAAAAAACCGTTTTTCTTATAATAAAAAGACTTCCTGAATGAGAAATAAGTTTTTTTTTCATCTTTACCTGCTGCTAGACTTAAAACTTGTGCATAAATTTAATAGAAATGTTTATTTTAAAAATGATTGGATTTGTTAATGGAAAGAAAAAGAATGCATTTTATTGTTTTCCATGTATTCTTTATGGGGGTGAGACGCTTGGATCACTGATTTAGTTCATATCGTACCTTAGATTAAAAAACATAAAGCCTCAGTTGGACAAATTAACTGTGTATTTAGTTTTAAATTATTACATGAAACAAATATACAAATTCAATTAGGTTTTGAATATAGAAACTCGTTCATGAAAAAACAACAAAAAAATTACACAAAATCAATACGTTTTTCAAAAATAATTAATTATATAAAACTTTGTGGTTCTTTCAAATTAGCACTAAGAGGCCATAATGAAAAAAATGACACAGCAATTGAGGGAGTATTTAGAACGCTTATTATTCTTTTAACAGATTTAAATTGTTTTAAAGGATCACCTAAAAAATCAAGAATTTATAAAGGAATATCAAAAACTATTCAAAATAAAATTCTGGAGTGTATGTTAGAAGTGTGGTTCTTTCTAATTAGCACTAAGGGGCCATAATGAAAAAGATGACACAGCAAATGAGGGAGTATTTAGAACGCTCATTAATGTTTTAACAGATTTAAATTGTTTTAAAGGATCACCTAAAAAATCAATAATTTATAAAGGAATATTAAAAACTGTTCAAAATGAAATTCTCGTGTGTATGTTAGAAGTATATTATGAAGAGTTAAAAAAGAAAGTTCAAACAGCGCACAATGTTTTAATAATGACGGATAAAACCATTGACATAACTTGCCATTTCTAACTAGTCCCCATTTTGAGATACCTAAAGAATGGCCATCCCGTAGAAAGATTCTGGAAATTTTTGCTTCCTAATGGACATTTTGTCTATTAAGTGAATTAAGTTTTCTACAAAACAATCCCAATAAATAATACCCAAAAGCTATGATGGCACTGCTGTTATAAGCGGACCGCTTAGTAGTTCAGAAGATAATTGAAGATAATTATCAATTTCCTAATTTTGTCCACTGCTGTGAATACCCAGCAAATCTTATTGTGACAAAATCAACCTCGGTCAATAGGAACATAAATTTTTTTCAACTTAATTAGTCTTTGTATGCTATTCAACATCACCTCAAAGAATAAGAGTTTTAGAAAACGTTGATCAAAAGAAGCTACCTCGAGCATCAGCATGCTAGAATTTTCAGTCATCATCCATTCATAGTATTTGTGGAAATCGGGAGTAATTACTCAAAGTTATGCGGATTATACGAAACAGTGATGAAGCTATGCTGCACAACACTATTCATTAAGCTAATGCTTATGAACATTTACTTCTAGATGATAGTGTATATTTTGGCATTCTGTTTTCCATAAGGTTATGTCACACGTTGACATCTTTTTTAACCAACTTCATCACAAAGTTAACTCATCCAAGAGAAGTTAAAAATAAACTTTCAAGTTATCCTTGCATAAACATCAAAACAATTAACTGTCAGAAGTGGTATATTTATGTGGCAGATAGTTATTGCAGTTTCTCTAAATTTCATAATAATGGAAAATTTAACTACAAGAGACAAAATAGAAATTGTACATCATCGGAGATAACATGCGTTCGGTAAGAGTAGCTACTTTAGAATTCAATAATAGGCACCCCGATAAACGAGTAAAACAGTCTACTGTACACTACATTAACAAAGTTTTCAATGAGACAGGATGAGTTTCACAAAATTTGCTCAAAACGAGGCATAATGGAGATAGTGGAGTTTTTAGAAATAATGAGCAAATTTTGGAATACTTTAACAACAACCCCCGCACTAGTCTTAGAACGGCTAGTTTAGACCTCGATATCCCCAGAAAAAACAAAATAAAGCCTTTTAAGCCCAAATTTTTGCATACACTGGAACTAGGAGATAAGGAGAGACAACTAGAGTTTTGCTATTGGCTTCAAGGGGGAATATCTAAATAATTCTAATTTTTTGAATGAGATTGTATTTAGTGATGAAGTGACATTTACTACAAATGGAGTTGTTTCAAGTCAAAATTGCAGGTACTGGTCAACCGAGAATCTGGAATTCGTCATAAATGCAAAAAGACATTATTCGCAAAAAATTAACGTTTGGTGCGGAATACTAAATGAGCGATTAGTTGGTCCTTTCTTTTTTGAGGGTAGTTTAAATGTAAATGGATTTTTATGTTTTCTTGAGAACGAATATTGGAATGCATTAGAAGATTTACCTTTACAGAATAGCCTTAATTTAAAATTCCAGTTAGTCCTATTCATAACACTGTTTTGGTAAGAAAGTGGCTAAATGAACATTTTCAAAATCGTTGTATAGGGAGAAACAGTCCCTTGAGTGAGTGGCCACCAAGATCTCCAGATTTGACACCACTCGATTTTTTCCTCTGGGGTTTACTTAAGCAAAAAGTGTACAAATCAAGGCCACAAACTGTTCAAGAACTATGGGCTAAGATAATACACGCCTGCTCAGAAGTTACTGCAGATCAAATACGAAAGGGATCGACAATGAACGTGCGGAAAAAGAATTGAAAAGTGCATTTAAATAAACGGTGGATTGGTAGAAGCGACAAAAATATTGTAGGTTTTGTAACTTTCCCTGATTTTTCTGTTTAAGTATTGTTTAAAATTTATATTTGATTTGTCAGAACTAGGAATAAGAATAAGACTTTCAGAATAAATCGATGTAAATGATAAAGTATTATGCATGTTTGACTTAGCTATAAAATCATTATTACTCAAAAGATTTTGATAAAACTTGGTATGAACCCGTTTTGAGGGGTGCTCTAATAGATGGCATGCACAGATTTGAAAACAAAAAATCGCTAATATGAAGTCTTTCAATTTTAATCCTAAAAACTTATGTAGTAGGCTTTGGAATTTGTAGAAATATGGCACTTTCAACTCAGAAAATACAGTTCATTAAGCTCTACAATTTAAAAAAAAATTGGTTAAAATCGCACGATAAATAAAGATTTTACAGGGTGTCTAAAAGACAAGTGGGTCATATATATATATATATATATATATATATATATATA